>JBBIGC010000125.1:27169435-27181376 GCA_037576955.1 Lepidarchus adonis | reverse complement strand
TGATGCAGTATTAGTACAGTACTGTAGAGCAGGAAGTAGTACTGTATATGGAGATCACAATGTGGAGGAAAAGTTCAAAGTACAATTTTGCTTTATAAGATGTTTTTAAGTAAAAATAATAATAATTATTATTATTATAATAAACATTAATTAATTACTATTACTACCATATTTCTTCAATTATAGGCCCCATTCTATAAGTCACAGAAAATGTTCATGTTTAAAACACTAAGATCAGTCGTCCCATGTTACTAGCTGCAGTTACTGATCTGTAGTAGAAAAATCTAATTTCACCCCTGGAGTCTTTACAGCGAAGCACCAGTGACATTATACTGTAGTTCAGCATAAACTATTACATTGATCAATTCTGGAACTTAACGATATCATGCTACAACGCAAGAACTACGCTGCAGAATTTCAGCTCCAGGTCGTTACTTTCACAAAGCAACTTCCGCAAAATCCAAGCAATATGATGAACACACGTCCGACAGCAGAGACAGCAAAGCAGCGCAAATCGAGTTATACAATGATGTTTATGGATTTGATTTTGAAGCACTGTTCATCGCTGCAGTAAACAGTACATTTAAGTTTAACTAATCATTTGGGGATGTCGTCTTTTTGTACTGAATTATACTTTAAGTGAATGTGAAAGTAAGACACACTCAACACCAGGTTTGTAATACTCGTGTATAATCTTCAGTCTATTTTTGGGGAAATAATTGTTCTGTTTTCATAAGCCCACTGACATTGAGGACATCTCGAGATCATCTTCCACCTGGTCTCTCAGCTCAAGTGCCGACGCCGAACGATGTGTCTCAGAGGAGAATGCTACTGACAAAAAACAAGGTACACACCCATTGAACTGACATGTCAAGCCACCCCCAGCCACCCAATCAGCCAATCAGCCAATCAGCCAATAAGTCAATCAGCCAATCAACCAATCAGCCAATCAGCCAATCAGCCAATCAACCAATCAACCAATCAACCAATCAGCCAATCAGCCAATAAGTCAATCAGCCAATCAGCTGAGACATGTTTGGTGTCTAAATTTTTGTCTTTACACTTACATTACAAGGCCACTCGGGCAGCTTCCATCAATCAGCCATAACATTAAGACCACCTGCCTAATAGTGAGCAGGAACCTCATGATCATCCATAAAATTAAAACCTGCCTAATAGTGAACAGGTCATGCCTAAAGATCAGCCATAACATTAAGACCACCTCGTGCTGATAAAACAGTTCTGTCTGTGCTGCACTGTGTCTGTCTCCTTCAGCATTAACATGCTGTACAACAGAATATTTTTTTAGAATCAGACCAGACGGGTTAGCCTTTGCACATGAAAGAACCTTGGGTGCCCATGACTTTGTCGCTGGGTTACCGGTTCCCTTTCTTTGGATACCTTTTACTAACCCCTGCACACCGGCCTGGAGAAGCTTTGACTCAGTCATCCAGTCAGTTCGGCCCTCAGATCCCTGCGCAATGCATGATCACTGACATTTATGTTGGAATTGGACATATTTATTTTCATAAATAAGGCTGTACATTGTAGATCAGACTCTACTCTAAGACCATCTCCTGTCATTTTTACTTTTTTTAAGTAATTGGTTGAAAATTAATTGGTCATTTCTGAAACTTAGTCCAAATGATGGACAACATGGTGTTGGTTTCACTACAAATGCCAGACCCAAGGAGACCACAAAGGAAACAGTTCAAAGTTTTCAATAGCTTGCAAGCACAACAACAACAATGGCTAATTGGACAAAGATGGTCGATCTGGCTCTGGCCCACCTAGCACGTTACAAAAATGGCCCGGCCAATAGGAGAATGTTCTACTACCTTTAGTACACTGCTTTAACAATAGAATTTAAACTATTACTTTGAAATGCCCCGTCTGAGCACACGTAGCTCTGAAGTTGTGTTGAGTTGGGTTGCCAGTTCAATCATTTATCTATTAACTGCCCTCTTGAATTTGGTTTGTGATGATGAAATATTTGCCGTGCGGGTCTCCCTACCGACTGTCGGAGCTGTGTTTGGTGCCACTGTGCCTCCGGTACACTTAAGCCCCATAATCCCTGCTGAGAGGCTACTGCCCACTGCCAGCTCCTTCTTCCCCTGTGTGAACATCTCATGTACTTAAATGAAGTAATGTCTCCAAGGCAGCAAGTGTGCCATGAAGCTGGAGAGAAGCCAAACTGGGATTAATGGGGAGAGGAAGATCACTCACCTTGTCTTTTCCTCTTCCACGACGACAAACCAGTCTCCCTGCTGCAGGCTTTGTCTGTGAGATCTACGTTCCTCTATGGAACGCAAGCATCAGTCATTCTGATGGACTTAATGTCCCATGCAGACATTAGGTGCCCACGTTGGCGCATCAGTAATGGGGCTACATTCTGCCAAGGACACAAGAAGGTCTCAGCATGAAACAGCTTCTTGAGTGAAGCTTCTGAACTTGTTTTAGGTCTTAATGTTTAGAGAACTGGGTTTGTAGGTCATGGGTTGAGCAAGGCCTCGGATTTATATCAATTTCCCCTCAGGGATTAATACAGTATAACTGTTATTATTCTGTGTTCAACTCCAGGCTGGGAGCAGTCAGACGGACGTGACCTTGTCTGTGATATCGCTCTCCACTCAAGCACAGAGCCAGAAGGTGAGTGGTATTCATGGATGAACCCACAGCTTTGGGACGGGTGTATTTATTATATAACTATTATATAACCTGAGGAACCTGAGGAATCAGCTGCTCAAGCTTCTTAAGGATCATTTTTTCTCTAAAATTATTTTTTTTATTAATAAAGGGAAGAACTGTGATGGGTTGACCTCATGTCCAGTGTGAACCCTGCCTTGTGCCCATAGTCATCTGGGATCAATTAGTTCTTTTTATAACAAATTCATTAATGAAAGAAGGAAACAAGTAATATTAACCCTTCCATCACTGAAAAAAACAGATGCGGTCAGCAATCATTCTTGACCCTAACAACGCAACAGCGAAGGAGGAGTGTAGGTTCAACACTTGTCTCCTAGCAAATTCTCGGCAGCTTTGCTGCCAACCATGGGTGTCCTGACCAGCAAGGTGAATATAGCCAAACTCTCCATGACCAACATCTCCCTCATGTACGTCATACTGGCAGACGGGTGGACCTTGGCCTTTGCTGCACCATTCAGTGCTGCCCGTTTATGGGTCTTTCCAAAAGTGTTGGGAATAAAAATGATCCCCTGTGTCTATGTAAGAGCAGGATCCTCCGAAGAGGTGTTCATTGGAATTAGTTTTCTTGCTTTTTACGAGCCAAGCTGTATCTACAGCAGTTAAAAAAGTGGCAGCTCCTCTTTGTTTGAAGAAGCCAACAAGAACAAAACGGCTAAAATCAGGGAGGCGTTTATCGCAAGGAGGCCAAATAGAAGCGTTTTTGCCTCAAAAGAGATGTCACCCGTGTAACCCTGGAGACACTGTGTGCGCTTTGGCACAATGACCCTCCCGGAGGCCAGAGATGTGGTCACTCACGGGGTCAGCGTGGGGTCGGCATGAGGTCACGATAGGAACCATTGGGCATTGAAGAGGCCCTGGTGAATCCCAAACACTGGACATGAGATTACTGGCTCTTGCTGAGAGGAAGAGCAGGGTAATGCGTGTGGATTATTGCTGGTGTGAATGTCCATCATGGCAGCGAGGATACTGAACAGGCCAACGGCTCAATCTGTGTGTGACGTGTGACACGAGAACGAGAAGAAAACAATGAGTCATTGTGCTTTAAAAATAGAAAGAGTGCAGAAAAAGTTCTTTGGTGACAAATTGGCCATAAACATGTCAGCACATATTGTCACATACAGTGGTGTGAAAACATGTTTGTCCTCTTTTCTTTTTCTTTTTCATGTTTGTCACACTTAAATGTTTCAGATCATAAATCAACTTTAACTATTAGCCAAAGACAACACAAGTGAACACAAAATGCAATTTTTAAGTGATAGTTTAAGTATTATTAATGGAGAATTCAAACCAACATGGACCTGTGTGATAAAGTGATTGCCCCTTAAACCTAATAACTGCTTGGGCCACCCAACAAGTTGGACTTGCAATGATTCTTCTACAGCTGTGGAGGAATTTTGGCCCAAACTCATCTTAGTAGAATTCTTGTAGTTCAGACACATTAGAGGATTTTTGAGCATCAACTGTCTTTTTAAGGTCACTAGGATTCAGGTCAGGACTTTGACTAGGCCACTCCAAAGTCTTCATTTTGTTTTTCATAGGTGGACTTGCTGGTGTGTTTTGGATCATTCCAAATCAGTTAATTTCAGCTTGAGATCATGAACAGATGGCCAGCCATTCTCCTTCAGGAGTTTCTGGTAGACAGCAAAATTCATGGTTCCATTTATCAAAGCAAGTCTTCCAGGTCCTGAAGCAGCAAAACAGTCTCAGACCATCACACTACCACCACCATGTTTTACTGTTGGTATAATGTTCTTATTCTAAAATGCAGTCTTACTTCTACTCCAGATGTAATGGGACACACAGCTTTCAATAAGTTCAACTTTTATCTTGTCAGTCCACAGAGTATTTTGCCAAAAAACTTGAGGATCATCAAGATGTTTTCTGACAAAATTGAGACAAGCCTTGATGTTCTTTTTCACTCAGCAGTGGTTTTTGTCTTGACACTCTGCCATGCAGGCCATTTTTGCCCAGTGTCTTTCTTAGGGATTAGTGATTTCCGATCATTGTGAATACACCACTGCACACAGTCACCACATCGAAATGTGTCCTCTGTATTTTACCCATCACACGTGCACACGTGGAGCAGCGGGCAGCTATCAACAGCGCCCGGGGAGCAGTGAAGTGGGGACGGTACCTTACTCAAGGGTTCCTCAGTGGTGCCCGGGCTGGGACTAGAACCTGCAACCTTCAGTTCTCAGGGGCAAAATCCTAACCACTAGGCCACCACTGCCTCATGACTCATATGGTGGAGTCATGAGCACTGACTCTGTTCCATGTTTTCACCATTTGTGATAATGGCTTTTACTGTGGTTTGCTGCCTAATACCGAGCAGGTCCCCCTCATGCTGCTGACTGTGGTGCACTGTATGTTCTGACCCCTTTCTAGTACATTTTGTGCAACAGTAGCTCTTCTTTGGGATCGGACCAGCTTTTGAACCCCACATGCATTAGTGAGCTTCGGGTGCCCTGTTGTAGGTTCACCGCTTCTTCTTGCTGGGAGCTCTTCTGGTAAGTACAAACCATTGCATGCTGGGAACCCCTCATAAGTGCTGCTGGCCATGGGTTTCTTCATATTTCATCATTTCTTGATTCGACCATTGCTCCAGTGGAGGAATTCTGGAACATCAGCCTAGTGGATGAGCCTCCAGGGCCCTTTGGCAGTTAGAGGCCCCAGGGCACTGACCTCAAAGGCCTGTTCTGTAATCCATCCCTGGGTCTGATATGCACCAACACCAGCGTGAAGACATGGGGCGCTGGTGATGTCGGCTGTCTGTCCGGCCTTTTGTTCTCCAGCCTCATTCCAAATTCATAGGTGTCCTAATCCCTGCTCGGAGCAGCCTGGCCACTGTTGCCGTCCTGCCGCCGTCTCCTGGATCTTTTTTTGTCCTGTTGCCTTTAGCATTCAGCTGAAACTGAAGATGTCACTGAGGCTCATGGATGTCACCCATTGGTCCGTGCCCACAAAGGGCCGCTAAGCCCAGCTGACCCGGCTGGATTGTTCTGGGAGACACCGGGCCAGTGTGAGAGCAGATTAGGGGCGTGAATGAGAGAGATGGAGAAGGAGAGATTAGCAGTGTTCGGAACACCGTTGCCCCCCCGCCCCCCAACACCATCCCCACCCCAGTCCAGGACCACACACTGACACTGCGGCCGTAGGGTCATTGTCTCGGAAAGAAACAGTGTTGCTAAAGGGCTCAGGGGCCATTGTCCCTCTGAAAATCCTTCATCGTTTGGAAAACACCAAAATCCGGATACCGGCGCTTTGATTGGCACTTGTCAGCTCTGACAGAAAAGGATGATGTGTTGGGAAACGGCAGTTCAGAAAGGACAATCGGACCAATGAATAATAATTGAGGAGGGATTTACTCCCCTTTCCTCCACCACTCCCTCTATTCTTTGCTTTCTGCTGAAAGAGAAGGAGTAGGAGGAGGGTCTGGGTGGCAGGACCAGGACCGTCCGGCCTGATTGGCGCTCATCCCTTTCTCAAACACACAAAGAGAAAGAGATACACGGCCGACCTTCTTGCTTCACTCTGGTGGACTGGTTGATGGGATTTCCACAGTGGATGGCAAGCAGTGTGTGTGTGTGTGTGTGTGTGCTTTCCTTGGTGGCCTTGCGATCTCAAAGCCTGGTTAGATGAAGGATTGGACTCTGCCACTCTCAGCCAAATCCAACTATCTACCTCTTTCAGACAGGCCGGTTGGTATGGTAACCTGGTGTGTGTGTGTGTGTGTGTTTTAAGATGGTTTCCAAGCAGGTCCGTGCCTTGTTTCCAGCTTTGGCCGTTCACTAATCGCTGTTGTGCACTGGAGGATTAGACTGTGTTAGAACAGGAGTCTTTACTGGGGGAGATAGGAGCAGAAATCAGCTCCACAGATATGGAGACCAAATGAGCCCAAGCCTCAAATGATTGTTCTGTAGAATGAGGGATGGATTCACAACCACAACACTTCAGAGGAAAAGGGCAATAAAAAGAAATTAAAAAAAGAAATATTTATATTATATACAATGATTTTTAAAAATAATTATGGTTGTTATGTTGGTAGCAGTATTAATACTAATATTGTATTTTCCGACATTATAGGCCCCATTCTAGAAGCTGCGGAAAATGTTCATTGATGATTTAAAACTCTAAGATGTTATTAGCTGCAGTGTTACTGAATTTACTGATCTGAAGTAGAAGAATCTAATTCGACCCCTGGAGCCTTTGCAGCGAAACACCAGTGACTTTATACTGTAGTTCAGCATAAATAATAAAATTTATAAATTTTGGATCTTACCAATATCATGCCACAATGCAAGAACTACTCTGAAAACTTTAAGCTCCAGGTCTGAAATATTTGAGAGCCATACCTGTGATGAAAGTATGTCTGACATCAAAGCATCACAAATTAAGTTGTTTGGCACCCAAATAATACATTTATATCCAACTAATCATTTGGGGATGTCATCTTTTTGTGCACTGAATTATACTTTTAGTGAATGTGTTTTCATGTTTTTAAGCATTTAAGCAATTTAAGCAAACCGCACCCAACACCAGGTTTGTAAAACTGATGTATTTCATTGGGGAAATACGGTAGTAGTAATGGTGATAGCAGAAGTAATAGTAGTAGTAATACCAATAGTAGTACTAGCAGCAGCAGCAGTAGTAGTCATTGTGGTGGTGGTAGTAGTAGTAGTAGTAATCAGATATGGACTGTTGAGCAGCTGCTCAGTGTTGTATAAAGCAAGCATGGGCAACAATTAATGCAGAATTTCAGCAGTTAGTCTTTTCAGTTCCCAAATTATTAAACTGTAATTGAAAGGAAATGTAAAATTTTTGAGTGTATTGTAGACAGCAAATTCAACTGTTCTTTATATTTAAATATACACTTAAGTTGAGTAAACCTGTAACCAATGTAATGTGCAGGTTCTCCGGTTTCCTCCCACAGTCCAAGAGCTTAGGTTTAGGTCAACTGGCTGCTCTACATTGCCCATAGATGTGAGTGTGTGTGATCGGTTGTCTGTCTCTGTGTTGCCCTATGATTGGTTGTCCTCCTGTTCAAGGTGAAACCTGTTTTGAACCCAAAGACAGCTGGTATCAGCTCCAGCTTCCCCACAACTTGTAATGGACAACTGTTTGGAGATGTATTTCTGCTTCCTGTAATACTTCTCCTTGCACATTTCCTGAAGAAAATAAGTGCTTGCACAGCTTCATCAGTTTGCTATGGTATCACTAGTGGTTAGTAAGGTTTTGCTAGGTGCTTGCTGTGGTGTTCCAGGTGGTTCCTAGGTGGAAGCTACTGGATCCCACACCATTGATCAGGTGATATTTTGCTGATATTATGATCAGAACAAGCAGGTGGTTCCTTGTCAGTATCTTGAAAACTTCAAGCTAGGTCCCTGACTTTGGTGGAGGAACCCAATGTAAGCGCACCCTCACCCTCTTAGTAGCATCGTGTGACAGGGAGAAGCATTAAAACATAAGCATGACTAAAACTGGGCATTTTTTGGTTACTTGTCCTAGAAGCTGAGTGAGTGTTTAATCATTACTAAAGTGTCTTGTTTGTCATGAACGCAACAACCATGGTCTTTAGCTGGTGTCTGGTGACAGTTTGATGTATGAAGTGTGTCATTCGGCTTAGAAACCAAACAAGAAGCTCTGATCCAGACTGAGAGCAGTGAAGCTGAGCTGAGTTGTTCTGAAAGAATGAAAGGATGGCTAATGAAACATACCGTCATCCATTATATATGACAAGGAAATGCACCAATAACAACAGTTACAGCATTTTTGACAGGTGGCAGTCCAAGGGCCATCAGTCTGAAGGATGGCATACAATGGACCAGGTTAATCTCTCAAAACCGAAAAATACAACAAACCTATAATAAAATTTATACAGCAAATTCAACTTAATGATACATCTGCAAACCCAGCATAAACGTAATACTACAAACCCAACGTAAAGTTAATACTTCAAACCCAACATTAGGTCAATACTACAAACCCAACATATAGTTAATACTGCAAACCTAGCATAAACTTAATACTACAAAACCAACATAAACTTAATACTACAAACCCAACATTAGGTCAATACTACAAACCCAACATAAATGTTGTAACGTGCTGGCGAGGGCCCAGCACGGATATTTAAATTCGAACCCAGATGCAGAGGCGGCCAGTAAATAAACAAACAAATAAATAAAAGGAATCCGGCCAAAAACTAAATAAAATAAACCAAGGCGGATCACTCCCTTACCTAACTTCACCAAACGGGGAGTGATCTTTGACTCGCCTTGAGCGAGGATTGAACCCACACCTCCGCGCTTCCTCGTGCAGCCTCTTTAAGCTCAGCCGCCCAGCTGGAGCTTGTCAGCGCGGGTTCACAGGTGACAGTGATCCCCACTGATGGCGCCTCACTGCTGACCCCCCCTGGCCAGCGGTGGTAATTGCAGCGCCCGTGCTTCCTGCTCTGCTCTGCTCTGCGGGCACGTATGTTACGTGGCACCGTCGGGTGCTGACGCCACGTGTCGCCCTTAGTGCCTGAAGTGGCCTGGCGGGGCGCTGCGGGCACACGGCGGCGTGCGACCCTTACAAATGTAATACTATAAACCCAACATAAAGTTAATACTGCAAACCCAACATAAATTTAATACTACTAACCACACATAAAGTTAATACTACAAGCCCAACATAAATTTAATAACACAAACCCAACATAAATTTAATACCACAAACCCAACATAAACTCAATACTACAAACCCAACATAAACTTAATACTACAAACCCAACATAAACTCAATACTACAAACCCAACATAAAATTAATACTTTAAACCCAACATAAAATTAATACTTTAAACCCAACATAAAGTTAATACTTCAAACCCAACATAAACTTAATACTACAAACCCAACATAAAGTTAATACTTCAAACCCAACATTAGGTTAATACTACAAACCCAACATAAAGTTAATACTACAAACCCATGTGCTCTGTTGTGGAACATGTCGATAAAGCCAGGTCAGGATGCACTGTGAAGAAGAATGTAACATGTAACTTCTACCTAAACACTGCTGCAGACCAAGTTCACCCCTTCATGGTTATGGCATTGGCCTCTTCATGCACAATGATGCCCCCTACCTCACTGCAAACATTGTTTCAGGAACATGGCCAAGAGGTGTTGATTCGCCCTCCAAATTCTCCAGATCTTAATCTGATCAAGCATCTGTAGGACGTGCATGACAAACTTGTTCAATCCATAAATTCTTCTTTGCTGTTTGGTACCAGATGCTACCACACACCTTATAAGCCACATTATAAGGCAGGTGGTTTTAATATTATGGCTGATCAATGTGTATTAATGTGTCATTATCTGAATAGTCTATGAAGAGACTGACTGATGAAGCTGTAGAGACCAGGGTGTGAGGATATGATCAGGAGCTTGAGATTCAACCCAGGTTAAATGTATTCTGATCAGCCATAACATTAAGAACACAGGTGAAGTGAGTAACATCCATTCTAGTTATTTCATTACAATGGCACCTGTCAGGTAGGGTGGGATATGTTATGCAACAAGTGAACAGTCAGTTCTTAAAGCTCATGAGGAACATAAGGGTATGAGGCCTTATTGTGATGGAGCATCTCCAGCAGGTCTTGTGGAGTGTTCCTGGTCGGGAGTAGTTAGTACCTATCAACACCTTGGGCACCCAAGGCTCACTGATGCATATGGGGAGTATGATGTGTTCCCAAAGAGGATCCTGTCGCTCTGATAGAAAGGGGTCAGACACACAGTGCAGCACAATTAGAGTTGTTTTGGTTTTACTCAGGTGGTCTTAATGTTATGGCCATAAACCATGATCTAAACAAATGACCCATATTTGCCATGACATAAATTCATTAATTTATTAATTTACAACAGACCCTGCTGTTGTCCAGCCTGTCCTGTATAGGGACACCAAAGAAGAGGTCAGTGCTGTCATTTTAAAGAAGACTATAAACACAGCACTGAAAGCACCACCACCCACACCTCCACCCCCATCCCATTGTGCCTTGAAAGCAGGGTTTGTTTTGGGAAGACTTTTCAGAGGGTGCTAATGGACCTCGAACTCGCAAATTAGCAGACGTCTTTTGGAAAAATGTAAATGGGGATGTTAGAGGAGGGGGCAAATTGGGGCAGAGGTGCAGGAACAAGGCTTGATTGAGAAGAAGAAAGGAGTGTGTAGGAAAACTTGAAAAGTGCATTTCCTGAACTAAATGCAGTGATTGAGCAGTTTCAGTGATTTCCAAGTGGCTATGGTGTCTCCAGTAGCTGCTAGATGGGTCCTATTGTGTTCTAGGTGGTTGCTAGGAATTTGCTATGGCAGCCCATGTTGTTTATATAATAAAATAGAACAGAACCAAATACAATCCCATTTCCAAAAAAAGTGTGACGCTGTGTTAAAAAATTTAAATTTTTTTTAAAAGTCAGACATAATGCTCAGCAAAACATCTCAGAAAAGTTGGGAAGTGGGAAAAGTGGTACTAAAAAGAATCATTTGGCAACTTGTTATACTGTATTATCTGATGAGAGGTCAGTAAAATGACTTAGTATCAAAAAAGCATATCTCAGAATTAAATAATCAGCCCACAAATGCCCACAAGCTGTGGAACCATTTCAAATCATTCGCGTACTCTGGGCTAAAGAGGAGACGGGCCATCCGGCTTGTTATCAATTGTCAGTTCAAAAGCCTGCATCTCTGATGGTATGGGGGGAGCATTAGTGCTTATGGAATTGTCAGCATGCACATATGGAAAGACACAGCGCTGAAATGTATATACAGGTCTAAAAGCAACACATGTCTGGATATTTAAGTCCAGGCTAAAAACAGATTTGTTTTGTAAATTTTTCAGTCAGTTCTAGACAAAGGACAGATCCAGAGGGTTCTCAGGCATAATGTGTTCTGGTAAACTGGGATGTTTGGATGCTGTCACCCCAGAGTCTGAGGCGTTTACTCAGGTTTGCTGATGGTTGAGTGGTTCGCTGCCTTGCTTCCCAGGACGCCCTCATGTCTGTGCTACCGTCTGGCTCTCCCCTTTAGCTGTGCTGTCATAGAGAGTCTTGCCGGAGCTTCTACATGTACTCAGACCACAACATCCATTGTTCTTAATTACTCTCAACATTGAGGATCCCTAACACTGTCTCTCTCTCGACATGTCGAGAAACCAGTCGACATGTGTCTGAGTGTGTAGTGCAAATCTCTCTCTCTCTCTCT
>JBBIGC010000125.1:27095771-27105822 GCA_037576955.1 Lepidarchus adonis | reverse complement strand
TGTGTGTGTGTGTGTGTGTGTGTGTGTGTGTGTGTGTGTGTGTGTGTGTGTGTGTGTGTGTGTGTGTGTGTGAGACATGACAAATGTTCAGCTTCAACTCTGTAAAATAAACACACTGCCTGTTAAACTGCAGGCTAACGTCAGCAATTTCATCATAGCTTCACCCTCCTCCTTCTCATCCATTCTTCTTTGTTCATGCCGATTCCCAAATCTGCCCCCCCACCCCTCACGCCAACCCCTATTCGTTTTCTCCAGCAGAGGTGGATCCAGAGGCTGCGAGTTCGGCCCTGGGGCAGCGAAGCGGCAATGCCTGCGTTCGAACAGGTGGGCCACGCGATGGAGCAGCGCGCCTCCAAATGGCCACAAAGACCTCCAAACGGAAGCTGGCGAGCAGGGAGCCTGCGGAAGAAGGAAGCGAGGAGAACCAGCCGCCCCAGAAGAGACCCCCAGCCAAAGCCTGCAACCCGGGGCCGACGAAGAAGAGCAGAGCTGCTGGCAAGAAACTCATTGCAGGTCAAGGCAAGCTCACGAGCTTTTTCAGACTGTGATTTAAAGCTTATCTGTGGCGCCTCATCAGCAGATCACAGCGTCTTATTTATGGCCATGTCAGTGGTCTAAATGCATTTAAAGTGGAGCGAGCCAAATGCGTGTAATCGTGTCCTCACATGGATTTGCAACCCTGAAGATGAGTTCTTTTTTTTTTATCGTTCTTTTTTTGTTTTTTTTGTAGTAGTAGTAGTAGAACATCGGGACCAACGGTTTTACTGCCTGATGGATCTATGCAGTGTGCTGAACATTTCTGCATGGGGGTTCGGACCATTAACCATGTTACAAGGAACCCATGGGTCATTTGTCTCTTTTAATAAAGTTTTATTTAACTTTAAACTATACAGCCATCTTTTTTTAATAAATGTACAACAACGCAACACAGCAGGACACTTATCATGGCCAGGAAAGCGATCTTCAGGTCCTCAGGCCTTCCAGCAGGGTCGGTACACTCTCCCGATCATGCACCGCAGCACTGGAGAGAAAACGTGATGGGGTTAGGGTTAGAATTTGCTAGGACGTGCCATTCATGATGGCTGCCCCTGACAATCCCTGATCAGCCATAACATTATGACCACTATTGGGTGAAATGACCATTGATTATATTAAGTTATTTCACTACAACTGGACAATTGGGTTGGGATGTATTGGGCAGCAATTGAACAGTCAGTTCATGAAGTTGATGTGCTGGAAGCAGAAGCATGAGGATCAGACGCCTTTTTGTGGCCTTTTCTCCAAAACAGCCAGTCTTGCAGAATGTCCCAGGACTGAATTGGGGTGCCCAAAGCTCACTGATTGATGTGGGGAGTGTGCTCTGATCCCAAAGAGGAGCTCCTGTTGTACAAAATGGTGATGCTGCGCTAATAGAAAGGGTCAGTACTTCATGTTCAAGGTGGTCTTAATGTTTTGGCTTATCAAATTCAACCTCTAATAGGCCAATTTAATGAACCGCAAGGGAGAAAACGCAGAAAAAGAAGAAACTGGAGAATATTAATGTAAAGCTGTAGGCTCGTCATTGATTATACAATTGCCAGTGCCACCACTTCTGCATTGTCGCAGTTTAGAAAGATTTTAATATTTAAAAAATGCCAAAAGTTTTAGGTTTTAAGGTCCCAGGTAAAGTGCAACTAGAGCTAACCAGTCCAACAGTGGTGTTCTCTTACGGTTACTAAATGTAGTTACTCCATTTACCACACCTCAACCTTTGCTGTACTATGAATAACCATGTCCATAAAGCACACAACTGCTGCAGCGCCAAAATTATTTGGAAGCCTATTTCTGCTCAGATAATCTTTTTCTTCCTCTGAATAATGCCGTATTTTCTCAAAAGTTTGACCTAACCTCTTGAAATAATGTTTGGAGTGATTTTATACAAAATATTATTTTCATATATGTTTCAAGAATATTTATTGCTACATTTGTTTAATTCTAATCTACAATTCTGACAAATTAATATTTAAATAAAGCTTTGAGAAGTAATTTCTACACAAGTTAAAATTTTGGCCGAATCATGGTACGGGCGTCCTCTGATTAAAGTCTGGCTCGACATAGTGATTCAAGGTTACATAGCCAGCTCCCATAAATTAAATATTCGGCGTTTGCAAAGTAAAATAAGTCTGTGAGGGAACTAGTCAGCGAGCAGACAAATGCACATGGTGCTATGCCGCTATATGAGGAAGACTGCCTTGTTCATCCGCCATTTTGGATTCGTCAGATGCTTATTTTGACTTGCGGTTATAATCACATTACATCACGTTCGGAGCTAAAGCTGTTTTTCGTTGAACTTGACAGTATTATCTCTCTGTGGGTTATTTGCTAAGTATTAGAAGCAAGATGGATCCAGGGCTACACTTTAGCTGACCGTGCTAGAGTCATGACGAGTGCACGTTGCTGAATCACTTGTAAGTCTCGTCTTGTTAAGTCTCGTCTACACTTTACTGGACATAGTTGAAAATGTGGATTTTCAGTGTTTTTGTCCTTTACTCTACATGAAAACAGCATTTTGGTCACAGAAAAAATTAGAAAACGCCTTCCAAGGTGAAGATTAGGTGACTGTCAAAATGTGCACCATGTTTGATGAACTCCACGTACTAGATAAAAGTAATGGCACCCCCTACCAAAACTTCGGATTGGCCACCATTGCTGTATGGTTTAAGGTTATAGCGCCACCTGCTGCTTTGGCATGCTTTTGACCATGTGTGACATTGTGGACAGAGGTATTTTCAAATCTGGACAGGACTTTTAATTGTACCTTTTTTTTTCTTTTTAATTTTTACATTTAAATATTTGACATTTTGTACAAATTTTCTATAGCTTTTGCGGCAATATCTGTATTGCGAATTCTTTTGGCCAACATCTGACCTTGGTGCACTGATCCCATAATGTGTGAATAGAACCACTATCTATATAGAAACCCCTAATCAGTGCTGCTTCTGTTCTTCTGACCATATGTCCTCACACAAGCATGTTGACCTGTCAACTCCAAGCCAATTGACCAGTTCTCCTTCCTTAGATCCCTTTTGGTTGATACTTCCTAGTGCACACCTGGAACACCTGCTGTTCTGGAACATCAAAATAAGGCCCTCCTTCTAGCACATCAACCTGAAGAACTGACTGTTCAAGCTATTGCATGCATTTTTGCAGGGTTACGCGGTGATGCTGGAAAGCACTCCTGCTGCACAAACTTGCTTATTGTGTTCGGAGTTAAGTAGTAAAACACTCTGCATGTTTGGAAAGCTGTGCACACTCTGGTGAGGATCAATGTCGTAGGTGCTGTCAAAACTTTGAAATCCTATCTTTTCTTTTCTCTGGATAACTGAAAACGACTGAGGAAAGCAAAACCGCTTTGACGAAATACATCGTCCTTCGGGCGGTGCGGCCAAGACAGGCAGCCACGTTCCAGCACTGCGTTCATCAGTTAAGCAGAGTGGAGAAAGAGAGAAGGCCTACATGTACTCTCCAAGTCTCTCTTGGCCATGGGGATGAGGTCGTCCGCATCTCGCCGCTCGTCTTTCAGGGCTCTCTGCAGCGTAGCAAAGGCTCGGCCAAAGGTGTCGCCCCCAGCAGCCTCGTTCAGTCCCAGGTCCTGCAGGAACAAAGCGTCGCTCGTAGTGTGATTAGTGTCATTGGAACTAAACACACCCTCTCACACACACTGTACTGAAATGTGACTTCTGCATGCAACCCACCGGCACTGGCGCCCAGGCTGGGAACCTGCGACCTTCTGGTTGCAAGGTCCTAACCACTAGGCCCCCATTGCCCTATTAGGTAACCCAGCCACATTTATAGGCGAGTGGCCTTCTTTGTTGGCTGACCACCATGAGCAAACCAGTGTTTCCACTGAGAGGACTTCTTGTATTAAAAAAACATCATGTTTTTTTTTTCTTCCCCATTTTTTTTCTAACCACACCTGGAGATGTTTAAAGTTAATTTGACCAGCCCACACCCAAAAGCTCCTGAACTGTTGGACTATGGAACCCCGCATGGAAGAAGTGGCTCGAATTGCAGCAGAGTTTCCCATGCCTCACTTTACCCCCCCTTTTTTTAAACAAGATCACAGTGGCCCCTTTAATTCATAGCCACGGTTTCCCCTCACGAGGCTGAAGCCTCTCCCCAGTTCGATTGTTCCATTACTGCACTGATAACTGCTACAACATGAGGGTCGTTCTGCTCTTTCCATGAACAACCCTCCGGCCGGGCCAAGCTTATACCCTGGGTACAGTTTTCCAAGTGTCGACTATGTACCTTAAACTGCAAAGGGCTTATATATAAAAAGGCCCCATATCATAAAAAATAGCCTTTTCTCACTTTTCTCAAATAGGACTGTTTGACAAAGCGCCGCCTACTTCTGCACGTGTCAATGTGCTGTTCATTCCAGAGCCAGTCAACAAATGACCTGGTTTACCAGCTCTGATCCTGGGGGGAAGTCACCTCCCTCTTATTTCATGGGTCTTGTGGATCTCCTCTTTGTGACCAGACCAGACGTTGTTGTTGTCCTTCCTTGGATCACTCTGCGTAGGTACTAACTAGTGCACACCTTGAACACCTGCTGTTAAGGAGATGTGTACCAAAGTGGCTCACATTCACCCCCAATACATTAGAATAAAATAAAAATGTACTTAAACCCCGCCCCCGTGGTAACATCACTGTAACACATGGCTTTAACTGTCTTTAAGTAAACAGGAAATCAAATAATAAAATACAGAAAAAAAAACATTTTTATACAACCCTGCTCTAGGACTAGATTTCTTGGGGGCAGAAGTGTCCAAATCTTTTACAGTTTGGTTAGGTTTCCTGCTCAAACACACCTGGTTCTGCTCACCTGTTCATTGCCAGGTTTAATGGGCACGTATGAGGAGGAGAACTACCAAAGTGGAAGGACCACAGCTGGACCCCTATATGCCTGTACTAGAGTGCGATATAGAGAATCAAAGTATAGATTTTGTAGTTGTTGTTTTTTTTACTTTGTTTGGTATCACTCCAAAGAATCATGACCTTTTTACAGTTTACTATTATTATGACTTTTTTTTCTCTTTTTATTTTAAAAAATCTGCTGAGAATAAAGCACCATCAGCAAACACTGCTTTGTCTTGATTCACCAAACACCTAACCATATTGCAACTTTTGTTTTTTGTTGAAATGTTCCCTTAATACACTTCCTAAAACCCTGGTCCTCAACCCAGAGTCCCAGCTGGTCCTGTCTGGTGATCCTGGCTTTGAAAACTGGTGCTGTAGAACATGGAAAGTGCTGCATCTCATTATATACTTGAGCCCGTGATACATGCAGTAACGCTTACCGAGAGGATGAAGATCCTCTTTGTCCCGTCACCATCAGCCAGTCTTCCCTCTATGAGGGAGAACCTTCCAGAAAGTGCGCCACCCAGCGCTGCGTTCACCGCATCTTCTCCCAAAGCTGAGCTCAGGCTGTCTTGGCGTGGTCGGTCTTCGTCCATCCTGCCTGTGGGCAAAGCTATGGCTGCCGAGTGCACGGTGCACTTGACGAGAAGTGCAAGAGCAAAAATGAGCGGGAAGGAGTGGATCATGATGCCCGGACAGTGAACCCGTTTGCAGAAGCAGAGCTGCACTTTTATAGCTCTGAATTTGGTCCTTTCCTTCATTTCCTTCAACCATTCAGTGAACAAAGCTTGGGTGCCCCGTCATAGGGGGCTATTGTACGGCCTGGGACATAACAGATGATATTTTTGAGTGTTTTTCAGAGTTTACATAAAGACGCTGTTGGCTCACAAATGGCCGGATTACATCGGTGCATTAAATCGCTTAGATCAGATACATCAAAGACCATCTTCCCGTCTATCGTTCTCTGCCCTACAGGTCAAAGGGTCCTGGGCTGATGTACCGTTTCAGAAAAAGCCTCGAGAGCATCATCCAAAACACACACTGGGAATGGAATGGGAGGTGACGAGATGCTATGAGCCAATCCTCCGTCCATTGTGTCATGTTATGTGCCCCCTGCTATTAAGCCATAACCGAGTGACCTGTAATTTTATGGGAGATTGGACTTTGGCCTCTCGATGCAAAAAGAACTATGACGAGGCCGCTCATGCCTTTTGTCAGACCTGAGCTTATTGATATCCTTTGTGTTTAACTGAGCTCTGACTGTATGCTCTGTCCCTCTTGATCAGATTGAGATCTGGGGAATATGGAGGCCACGTCAGCACCTTGAACACATTGCTTGAAAGTTTGTGAACCCCATTTTTTTATATGAATGTAACCTAAGACTTAAAATGAGAGAACCTTACATGCAAAAAATATTTATAACCATCGAAAGAGTGTTTTTGTGAATGAATTAAGTCAAAATAAAATGTTTGGCTTGAATAAGGAGTGTTACCCATGAAAGACAACCACAGCATTCCAGCAGAAGAACTTTGTTCCATCTGTGAAACATGGTGGTGGATGTGTTTTGGTTTGGGCCTGTTTTGCTAAATCTGGGCCTGTTGTTTTATGAGAGATTGCACTTAAATATCTTAAGTTTAACTGAATTCTCTCTCTCAGCCCTGTCTAGCACACTTCACAGATGCTTGATCGGATTGAGATTTGGGGAACTTGGAGACCAAGTCAGCACCTTAAACTCTTTGTCATGTTCTTCAAATGCTTTCTGAACAATGCTTGTGTTGAGGCAGTTGTTGAAAGGGGGTCTGCCAGTAGAGAACACCATCACCATGAAGAGGTGTACTAGTTTTGAACGACAGTTTAGGCAGTTGCTACATGCTAAGCAACATTCACATCAATGTCAGAACCAAGCAGAATATTGCCCAGAGCATCACAACACACCTGTTGCCCATAGCTGCTCCTGGTGCCATCTCTGACCACACCATCTTCTTCCATTGCTCCATGGTCCACTTCAGATGCTCCTGTGCCGATTATAGGCTTTTACATGGTGAACAGGGACTAGCCTTTGCTCTCAGACACATCAGTGAGCATGGGTCCCCTTGACTCTGTGGTTGGGCCTTCTTTGCTGGAGAACTTTTGGCAGGTACGAACCTCTACATGCCAAGATCCCTGTTACAGCTGTTATGTTGGAGCTGCTCTGACATCTAGCCATCAGTTTGGCCCTCAGATCCTTACGCTCCTGCTTCTAATATATCTACTTCAAGAACTGATTGTAAACTGAGATCATAAGTGTTGTTCCCTTCACCAGCCAGTGGTTTTAAAGTTGTGACTGATGGTAATGTATGTACTGTTTTTTCAGAACATTACAGAAAGAACAAGCTGTTTTCACAGCGAATTTCCACAGATTGGATAGGAACCCAGTCCTGCAGTTGTGCTTGTAAGTTTTTGAAACCTTTAAAAATACATATATTTACATATGAACGTGACCTAAAACATCATCTGATTCTCAAACAAGTCATAAAATTAGATGAAGAAAACCTAGTTAAACAAATGAAGTATTTGTAATTATCTACTGGCGGAATAGTTTGTGGGTATAGAAAGTAGCTGCATCTCAACCTAGACAGCTTGCGATCATTATTGGGACAATGAAAATTGAACTAAACCAGAGAATTCTAAAGGAACATGTCAACACATCTGTCCATGAACTGAATCCCAGCAGACAGTGGGTCATCTAAGAGTGAAATTAGTTTTCTTGTTTAAAATTGAATAATGTTTTAGGTCAGGTCCCCAACCTTTTTCGCGCCACAGACCAGTTTAATTTCATACAATATTTTCACGGACCGACATTTAAGGTGTCGCAGATAAAAACAACCAAAAATGATACGACCAACACAAAAACTGTGGTATTTTGTAAATAAAATAATAAATGTGAATCTATTGTGTAATTATATGTAACTTTATTAACAGTGTCTTTCTGAAATGCGCTAACAACGATCAGAGTAACGTCCTCTTCTGCCCCTCATGCATTCTGGTCGCTATGGTAACGCATAAACTGTTTTTTCAGAATAAGTTTTCAGTGCTGTTGTGACGATCTCAGGGTTTTCTGTCATGTCTTTCATCCAGAATACCGGCAAAGTTAATGTCTCAAACATACTTAGATGCTACGGATTGAGATCGTATTTGAAAAAAAAAGTAAAAATTTTTGTACAGCCCGGTGGTTGGGGACCACTGTTTTAGGTCACATTCATATAAATTGATAGGAAAAAAAGTAAAACCATTCAGTGTAAAAACAGAAGTCAATGCAAGTCTCCCAGGCTCCTCTTCAGTCCTTAAGAAAGCACAAGGGTTATCCTTATTAATATCAATGAAGCTGTTGCACAGGGAAAAAGAAATGGGACATGAATAATAGTTATTGAATTCAGCTGAAGTGATTTTACTTGGAACACTCAGCTTTTATTTTGTGAGTATTTTTGTTGGAGCGATCGCACATCTACTGAAGGACTAAACTGGCCTGCGGAGACATCGGTTTTCCAGGAGCAGTACAACGGAGTTTGAAGCACTCTGTTATTCTAACCTCGCTTTCTCTGTTGCCACTCTCCTCTCTGACGTCTCTCACTCTCCCACTGAAACATCCATAAGCATTTTTCCCAGCTCTAACTTTCATGCCTAGTTCTGATATCTTAACTCCGAAAACAGTTCGTATGATCGAATATTTGCATTTTGTGCTGAGATAAAATGAGAAATTAATATTGGTATTATTGTCAGTTATACTCACAATTCCTAATTCTACATTGTGGAACCAACAACTTCCAGTCAAAGTGTAAAACCATAAATTGTACTTAAAAGCTAAGTGTTTACAATAAATAATCATAAATAAAAGGTTTAAGTCACCAAACACTGAAATATTCAGTAGATTCATAGACAACCGGCTCCACCCCCCACCCAAGCATGAAGAACCTGGTGAACTTCCAGCTTTTCCTGCGGCAATGGAAGTCAAAGAAGCCTTGAAGATTCATGCAGACGATTCCCACAGGTACTTCAGTACTGTACTTTTGAGTATCTGTACTTTACTGTACTTTAACTTTCACTTCACTACATTTGAAAGACAAACCCATACTTTTCACTTCACTACATTTCTATTAAGGCTCTCGTTACCTTTAGTTTCGAAAGTGGGTGTGGTTTTCTCACTTTTCTAAAATGTGATTGTTTTTTAGCAAATGACAGCCAATCAGAAATCACCAGTAGTGTTACGTAATGACTGTTCGCTATAACACTGCAACACCAGCATTTCTCAAACACGGTCAGTCATCGTCGAGAGAATGGACAGAGATGGTGACTCTTCATGTTCACGCTCATGGCCGTATTTCAATGTTTAAATTTATGGAAAGGGAAATTGTTTTAAGTGTGTGCCATGTTTGCCAAAAAGCCAACTATATATCAGCGTAAACAACTTTTGGCTAATGATAGTGGTTTCGCCTGACATTCAGTTGATTTTACCCAGCACACAACACATGGTCGATTTAGCCTAACACACCCATGTCTCCTAACACATGGTCGGTTTCACCCAACACTTGAATCAGTTTACCCAGACATTTGATCAGGTTCCTCTGACATTTGATAAGTTTCGCCCAACATTCTTTCCTTTTCTCAGACATTTAATTTTGCTTGACACTTGTAAGGACTATTTCACCCAACACTCTCTCAGTTTCCTACGGAGCCCGCAACGTCACCTGCAGGAAAAAAAAAAACAATCTGTGGCAATGGATTTGCAATCCATTCCCTTAGTTTATAAACCGTTATTAAACTGTTCCCTCAGTTTTACAATCCATACTCACGAATTTCCAATCCATGCGCTCAAATTTTATAAACCGAACGTTCGTTTTTTGAATCCGTACGCGCAGATTCATAATCCATACGCACGCTCATGGATTTGTTAATGGGTTGATGTTTTGACCCGCCTATCTTTTCGTTAGAAAGCATATTATTCATTAAGAAAGCTGTCAGTCACTTCTGGGAAGCCTGAGATTGGCTAGGAAGTGAAACGTGAGACCTGAGTCGTAAACAGTGCTCTCGCCACACGTGAAACGAACAGTATTTTATGAAAACTAGTTCATTCACAGCAAATAACAACAAACGGATTTTATAGAGACATCTT
>JBBIGC010000125.1:27082346-27095671 GCA_037576955.1 Lepidarchus adonis | reverse complement strand
CAGTACTGTACTAATACTGCATCAGAGGGTGGAGGAACAATGTGTTCCAGCTCCACCTTTTTCTCCACATTGTGATCGCCATATACAGTACTACTTCCTGTTCTACAGTACTGTACTAATACTGCATCAGAGGGTGGAGGAACAATATGTTCCAGCTGCACCTTTTTCCCACAGAGGGGTTTGTAGCTCATCGGCAGAAGTTGGGAGCAGAACCTGTGAGAATTGTTTACATTAAACTTCAAGGCTTCATTAACTTCCATTGCTGCAGGAAAACTGTAAGTTCCCCAAGTTCTTAATACTTTGGCGGAAGCATGTTGTCTATGAAATCTGCATATTATTTCAGTGTTTGGTTAAACATTTTATTTTTGATTGATTTTTTTATTGTAGACTCTTACCTTTGTACCATTAAGAATATTTACTGTAACAGAGCTGCTTAAATTAAATTAGAGTGTTCAAAAATGTTTGACTGGTAGTGTATGTGAGAGACCTGCATGATGACTGACGTGAAATGGTTCAGACTTGGGCTCGCTGATCCAGATCAGTTAAAAATGCCCTGATCGAACTGATTGTGGTCGGAGGTCGAAGTCCTGGCCCAGGCACCACTGAGGAACCTTGAGCAAATTATGTATCATCCCGCTGTTGATAGTTGCCCTGTGTGGTGCACATTGTGTGTAATTGAATTCATGTGACCTGACCATGTGATTCTTACAGCCTCACCTCATGGACCTGATTGGACATATTGCACAAGCACGGATCCCCATGATAAACTGGCATGGTGGGAAAAATAGGCCAATTGTGAGCTTCTTCGCCTCCTGAAATCAAGTGCTCAACAACTACAAGAAGACTGCATGCTGCTCAATTTTCTTCTAAAGAAATGGTCTGTGCTGAGATGGCCATTGGGGGGCCTGAACAGGACCCGAGAACTGGGATGGGGTTGGCTCCTTGTTGTTGTCCAGAGTGCAGACCATGGTTTCCAGGAACAATGCAGCTGATGAGATGTTCTCCAAGGAAAATACGTGTCTGACATCATGGGTTCTTAAAGCTCGCAGCTGAGCCAACATGCTCTTGCCACAATCAGCACTCTGTGAATTTCCACTGCGAAGGGAAAGAAGGAAGGAGAACGGGGAATGGGGTGTGAAAATCACCCTACTACTCGTGTTAATATCTGATTGTGTTATGAGAAAGAACCTCTCCGTCTGTATGAACTGGACTGGATCTTGTGGAGGCAACGGCGTGAAGGTTGTTGACACTAATTCGCAGGAATCGTTGATGGCCTTGGCCAGATGATCTGTTATATGGTTAAAAATGTCTAACTGCATCTGGCTGCATTTGGAGGGCTTAGCATTTCAGGAAAACTTACTTTATTCTGTTTTTTTTTCCATTTGCCTCCAGTTAGAAAACACAATTAGAAGGATTTCAATTCTTTAGTCAATAAGCAGAGCCCTGCTTGTGCAAATTAGCCATTCTGGAGGCTTACAACTGATCCCTGGCATTGATTAGCAATGAAAATATGGCTTTATCCATGTAACACTAATTCCTACCACCCCCCTCCAAAAACGACTGTGGGGAAAGCTGGGAAATGCTAGAAAGCACTGAAATAGACCACAAGGTCATTTAAAAGACAAAAGTGCATGTAAGTAGTAGAGGCTTGGAGCTTCAGTTTCAGGGTACGATCCAGGAACAGTGTCCTCAGATGCACTTGGCACTCTGTCTGCAGAGGAACCCGGTAGGCTGATACTCGAGTCCTTTGTCTCTGATATTTCAGAAGCACATTGGATTAGGTTTTCCTAAAATGTGTTTTTATTTATAGGAGCTGCATTTCAATAGCAAATACACATGGGATATTATAGTTATGAAGTGGTAGGTTATGTTACTCATTATGTTACGATGTGCACTGGCTATTCCTCATGGTTTTGCATCATTGTGCCACTCTGTAGTGATCACTAAGACTAGGGACACACCACCAGGCTCACATTTCCATCAGCATGGGAACAGTTCTACTAAATGACCAAAACGAATGTTTTGGAGTCCAGTTCTCCGTATGCTTTCTCATGATTTCTGATGACCCCAACAACTTCCAGTTCTCAGTTCTAGTAATTTGTCTAATTGTGGCTAATAACTGATTGGGTATTAGAGGAGAAGATGGAGGAAACAAGATGGAGAATGGCTGGACCAAGTGCCTGCTTTCCGCCTTCTCCACATTTATAAACCATTATGAGTGCTGAAACTGAGCCAGGTGGGCAATTTATCTTTTAAAAAGGCTTGATTGTTCCACTATACATCCATTAAAATGTGCTGACAGCTTATAAGAGCTTTGACCTGTCACTACAGCCTTTGTCTGGAACATGCAGCTCTTTTCCTCAGGCCCATTTGTTTGCTTTGGCAGAACATGCCATTATTTAGGAAGTATCACTCTGTCATGTTGTAACAGCATCGTCTCTGAAAAACTTGAAGGATCTACAGTACAGTCAGAGGAAGAACGCACGGGCATCTTCTGGTAGGTCTCACCACACACCGTGATTAATTCCCTCCCAGCACGAGCTCCCGTTTCATCAGAAATTGACACATTGAGACCTTTGGATATCGACAAGTGGTTTATTCAGCAGGAATGGTGAACAATTTGTCAGTAATTTTCATATTGTCTGCGGAAGGCAGTAGAGCACCAGTCAATGAAGCCTCACATCAAAGAAAAATCCAAGTCCACCAATCTGATCTCACACGAGAGACAAAAATTGACCAATTTTGCCATTCCGTGTTCCTGTGTTTGTGTCTACAACTATTTCTTCTATGTGAGAAGTGTTAAAGCATGATAACTGACAACAATAGCATTGTACTGTACATTTTCAAAGCACCGTTTCCAACAGCGAGAACACTTTAATTTTATTAAATTCCAGATTTTTCAGAGACAGAGAGAGTGGTTGGTTTTTTAAATAGCGGGTCTTATAGAAGCCAGCCGTCATTGGCTTCCTTATTCCACCTACAGTGCATGTTTAATGTGGCTGGATGTGTCCCAAAAAAACATCCAATGACATGCATTTTGTCATTAAACCACCCCCAAATAGTCAAAATCTTTGGTATCATAGTGAGGAGCTTGGATTTTTGCTGCATAGTGTATTTGGCCACATAAGCCAGACAGTTCTTCATGCTTTCATGTACACACAAGATATAGATATTCTGGCAATTAAATAAAGCTCTATACTGATTGTTTTTGTCGTTGCAAGCTGATGTGATAATACACTGGAAAAACAAAAATAACAAAACAAATGGACAAATTATTCTTTTGATATTTTTGATCATTTCTGGAAAACTACATGCTGCATAAATATCTGTAAATGACTATAATTTATTGCAAACTGTTCTGTATTGTAAACTATTGTAAATGGATAAAAAATAAAACAATTCTCAAGCGCAATACTAGCTGAACATAGTTCACATAATAAAATAGCAAACTGAAGCAATGATTCCCTGGTAGAATTGCTCGGGATGTGACAAACATACTAATAAAAAAGCCACCTTAATATTTTTCTCAAAAACTAAATAATATTGCATATAAAGTGTGTTATTCCAGTCCGGTTTGCAAGATGACAATGACAATGCCGTAATTTAATAAATATATAACAGGACAGGTCGAAATGCTTTTTATCTCTCAAACATCACCTCCCTAGGCCGACGGGCAGCTGGTCAGCTAATATAGCTTGATGTTCAGCCAAAAAACTGATTCCCAACAATGACGTGGTGAAAAAAACATTCTCAGTACCTTATTCGTATCTACGACAAGCACAGTCTTTCAATTTCCTCAATGTCAATGGATGATGTTTTTTATTCATTTTGTGAAAATCAGTTCCAAATTTGCCTACACAATGCCACATTTCGGAAAAGCTACGCTAGGATGTTGATATTCCTGGAAGCTCACAGTTCACAGTGTTTTCTGTCAAGTTATTTGGCATAGATAGGGATCTCTACTAAGTCAAGACAACAATAATTTTAAATGGTTAGCTACTAACCGTCCTCGGATCACAACATCTTTATTTTTTATCCCCCATGCATTCACAGACCTCACACATATACATTTTGCTTGCGTTCACTAGTACCTAATTGAAATACCTTAAAAATAATATTAATTAAAAAGAAAAAACATTATTACAATGGTGGCCATAAGGCTGTGCAAAAGGGAAGCTTTCTAACCTTCAGGTAAACACTCCCCTTCCCACCACCCTACCCAATTCTGCTTACAGCCAAACCCTTGCAAGTAACTACAAAATAGCACCATTATACAGTGGGCAGAGTTCGTATATTGTTCTGTTATATGACGCCATCATGTATAATGACAGGGAAAAGAATGTGTTGGTTAACATAAATAGGAATATTGGTTGATTACACAGCTACACAGAAGACAGTGTGATCAACGAAATGTGATCTCAAGTGAAGAAGAGTCATTGCTATGCAGGGAAATTGTGCAAACATTTATGGTGCATTGCTAAGTCCTCGGAGAAGCCTCTCGAACTCTTAAGAATGTTTGCACAGAGTCCGTGTTTGTGAATTCGGCTAGTGCAACCTGTTTTGCCCGTTCAAATGGCACAAAGCTGTGTGGCGGTCAAATGTTCAAACCAAAGTGTGCTCCAAAGGCCGAGCTATTGGCCAAGCAGAGTGTTACTACCACTCTTGATGTGTATCTGGGCTGTAGTACCTTACATTGTCTCAGACTTGTATTGGACTCTAACTTGACGTGATTAGGTCGTCGCCAAATATTCTAGTCCAGCTGTCTTTAAAAAATGTTTCATTTTCTCTTCCTTCAGAATAAAATTGCTGATTATTGGTTTAATTATTTGAGAATCTAGAACCAAAAATAACATAGACCGCCTGGTAACCAGTCACAGATTTGCCTAAACTAATTTCTGGTCATGATGCATCCATGCTCGTCATTTTCATTTTTGCCACAGACATGTTGTAGACAAACTCAAGCATTTGGACTCGGCCTTGACGACGTCTCTACTAGTTCTGGTCTTGCACTAGTCTTGGACTCAACAAAGGTGGTTTTGACTAAAGCTATGTGCATATAGCTATATATAGTCAGTGAGCATGTTTTCTTGTCATGTTTTTTCTCTCAGAGGTTTCATTTGGTTTGTTTGTTTGCATCCTACCGAACAACCATGACAGCCTTTTAATAGGAATGCTTTTGCAGGGTGGTGTGTTGTCTGATGTGTGGTCATTTTGATGCAGATGCTATGGTAGAACTGTCCATATGCTTTCCATTCATGCAGTGAGATACATGGTTTGGCAAGACAGCAAACAAGTTAAGCGAAAGCTGTATTGATGTGTGGTCTTTTAGTGGCTATAGTCCCTTAGACTTCTGTAAGGCCTTTGTTACAAACCCTTTCTATCTGGTCTTGCACTAAAAAAGTGTTCTTCATGTGCAGCCATGGTTTTAGTCCAGCTAAAGTCCCGAATCGTTTTTAACAATATGCTGTCTAGACAGCTCTCCAGTCATCCTGGTTAATCTTTGGCTTTGCCAAAGAAATAAGTCATCAGTTGAAAAGCTTAACTCAATTAAATGGGTAACAGGCAACAAGACTCATGCCGGATCAGAAATGTCTCTGTCCAAGTCCTTTTGCATCAGACATAAATACTTGGTAACAAATTGAGAAAATCTGCATTAAATTTGACTTTTGCAGTGTTCACCCCTGGCACAAACCCAGTGGCCATTCTGTCATCAGATGATCACCAAGTGGTCCATTGAAACTGTTTGGGTCAATGGAAGAATCCAGAAGCTCTAGTATGAAGTAACCCACAACCATGACATATAACGTACCAGGAGTTCAGCTATTATAATAACTAGTAAACTAGCAGCTATTTTAGTCCCTCCCCAGTATGGAATGGTGCAATGTATAAAAAAGTCAGATTCTCTTTGTAGTTGCAATAGTTTTTTTGTACATAGAGCTTTTCTGTTTTATCCTGTTTGAGTGAACCGCTCCCCTGGAGGACCAGGTAAAGCTGCACTCTTTCTCTCTTCTCTGCTTTGCACTGTCCATTAGTTCCTCTTGTCTTGCTCTGTCGTTCCCATTGCCGAGTGCTTACATTCTGAAGTTCCTCCCCCCGGTGTTCCCTCGGCTTGAGTTCTTCTGATGAACCTCCTAAAATAGAAAGGTAGAGATGGTGAGATATAGAGAGAGGACGAGAGAGAGGTGTTACAGACACAAATCAAGAAGAACAGGAAAACAGCTTTGGATTGAAAGTTCATTATCTGTGCCCATAATAACACAACTGTTCACTGAACGGGCTTGTGCAAACCTCCTCCACAGTCAAAGCAGCCTTTGCATGTCTTTACCTTAGGAGTACTAATATATATAATTCATGCCAGCTAAGCAAAGCGAGGGGGACCAAATTCTTGTGCTAAAGAGTGGGATGGCACATGTGTCCTCTGCTCCTTGAGGTGCAGAAATCGGAGGTGACGGGAGAACGAGAATCTAGCGCTTGACATATGGGAGCGGGACGTGGGCTCTACCGAGTGAGTGCCTGCAGGTTTACCACGAAAACCACTTAGCCAGTTGTCCTGCTAATGGTTTTCTTTTTCAAGTGGGGCTGTAAAAAACTGGGGTGGGGTGGGGGTGGTGTTTAAATGGATGACACCCATTTGGGCAGAGCGAGGAAGAGAGAGAGCGAGGGATATAGAGTGTCCTTGCAGGAGAATGTTCTAGTGGCATCTTTCCAGGCTCAAAGTGAGCCAATATGTAATGGTTGGACATTCAGTTCCCTAGTGGTGGACATTCAGTTCTGAGACATCGCTGTCATGCAAGCATGCTTCAGGAAACTTGCAGATGAAATGGTGCATGTATCAAAGGAACGTGTCAAGGTTGATGTAGTGACCGTATTTGCTGCCATTCATTCACTTGCAATTGTGCAACGTTCTGCAAGTCACTCTCTCTACTGATACAAGGAAAACGTACCTTGCAAGATGTGTGGCTGTGGCCAGATACAGGTTTCTGTAAAAGAAGAACGTTGTGATGATGAATTCTTGACTGGCAAATCAGGTTGCTGTTTTTAGCCAAGAAACCTTTCAAAATCATACTAATATTGACTGATTTTATCCCCTACTATGGACTATCTTACTTTGTTTTCTTACCAGTTCTCTGCCCAATTAAGTTATCTCATTTTATCTACTACTAGAACGCCTTCGATCATCACCAACAGTGTGAGGGCGAAGGCGAGAGCATGAATCCTCCAAGTCACATGAATCTCCCTCCACAATTTTTTTCACACTGCTGCTAACCAACGAAATTGGACAGCATAACACATTTTGAGGAGAACACTGACTGCACTGACTTTTGAGGAGAACACTGACTGTCAATTCCGTAACATCTGCTAGCAAATGCACATGGTGGCTAGAATCACAATGATGGGGAAGGAGGATGGCCTTCCAGAGATTCAAGCCCAATTGCATTTTCTTGGACTCACAGTCACGTGTGATTGTGACTAACTGGCAAAATTCAGTTGATCGGGGCAATGCCTGGACAGTTGTTTCACTCACTACTTATCCGCGAATATAAGAAAATCATACAATTGTTCACTGCTAATTCACTGTTTGGTTGTGCTCATAGACCCGCAATACCTCCAAACCATCTCAGTGGAATGTACAGCAAGTTCATGAGTTCAAGCTCACCTTTGGTGTTTTTGGGACATCTGTATGCCTCTGCGCTCGTAAAGATCGGGGTGTTTTACCAGATTTGACTGGTGCACAGTACATCTCGAGTCGTCGTAGCTCACAGCTCTGGAAGCAGCATTCGTCCACAATGCCCCGGTTGTGTGACCGCCTTGAAGGGGGGCCATAACCCGTTGGCTTGCCTGTTGGACAGACAAAAAGAGAAAACTCAAGAAACGCAAAATCTCATTCAGTCAATTAAATTTAGAGCCACACACTTAAATCTTTTTTATTAAAGACACTTTTCCTTAATGCCATCCCTTTTCCAGCGGTGCACTAAAGGTATCCTGCTATATTTGCAAGGTCGCACACCTTATCCATTTTAATTCTGGAATCGTACCAACTCAAGTAGGATAATGACTGCTTCCAAGACGACATACCGAAAGGCTGCATTAATCGGATCCTTTCTGTAGTAAAGCATGGCGCACCGCCAGTTCATGGGTGCTATAAAGCTCAGTGCTGCAGACAGACCATAACTCTTATTATTCCGATATACAGACAGCGTTAATGACATGGATTTCTCTAGTGTGAAATTTACAGGGTATCGCTTTGCAGGAGCAGACACTTTTTGGCAGCTGCTACACCGTTAAAAGGTCACAGTCACCCGAATGTTGAGAATATCACGTTCTTCCGTTTCCGACCTGATATCTTTTACCGAGTCTCCACATTAGGGAAGCCAAGTGCAGCCCCCAGAGGAGCTCACTCAGTCTGCAGAGGAAACAGTCCTGTACTACAGACTGCACCTGGCAGCCCTGCTGACCACTGAGACGGGAAGAAACACGGTGTGGCAATTCGATTGTCTGCAACATGTTTCCAGGAGGCCATGACGGACCACAAACGTTTGTGTTTCATGGCTTGTATTGCCGCAATTGAATTGCATCTCTGCAATATGTCGACTTCTCCAGGGTACATTTCTTGGTGCGCCTTCCACCATAAAATTATCAGGGATGTCAGACTTATGATGGGAAGACTGAGTTTGTCATCGATGTTGTCGACATCTCTTGGAGCTTCCTAAAAAAGGAATCTGGTGCATAGACCTCCTGAGCTCTCAATCTCCCAGTCACTTAAGGACTTATGTAAGAAGGGTCCTTGAGGCATCTGAGCGACATTGCGTACTTGCCTAGTCCTCCCCGTCCTCCCCACTTCCAACCCATCGACCCCCTCCCGGTGGCCTTTATAAAATATCCCACTCTCCACTTACAATTCCCTGCTCACCTAGAGCAATATAGCCCTGATAGGCTTTTCCCTGTTACCAAATAAAATAATAATAATTTAATATGGCATTTACAAGGAGGAAATGCCTTTCCCTTTCAGAGTTAATAGCTCTTGGCTCGCTGGGCTGCCAGCGCTGACAAAGTGCATTAACTTCTGTTCTGCACTTGCTGTATACTGACAACTGTGTTTTGGAAAGAGAGGCACTCTCATTCGGAAACAGATGTATCTCCAGGGACAAGGGAGCCCTTGGGTGCATCGCTGCTATGGGATAACTGATACAGTGAATGAATGAAGGCTTCAATGTATAGATTTTGTGGTGGACATCCAGTATACTACATAAATTAGGGATAGTATTCTTGCTTCCCTTGAATGACTGCCCTGGATTGATTTTAGGTACATATGCTATTGTCTTGATTTACTTCACACGTCACAGGTGATGTCAGACGTATGCGTAGAAAGTAAAACCACTTGGAAAGTGCAAAAATTTCCACACATCCTTGTCTAACAAGTGCTCTTTGTGCTCTTTGTGGAAGAAGGAGACGTTTCAAGCCCAACCCTGTGATTACGCATTCACACAGGTTGTCAGGAGCCAGCAGATTTGCTTTCTGGATGATTTTCCAAATATATCGGAAGTCTCCCAAATTAACATCCACTGTTTTCCTTGCAACAAGTCACACAATGCTACCACCCAGGCAGAGGGGAGGGAAAAATCAACGCCTGCCCCAACACGCACAACGATCATTACACACAACTTTTCCAGCGTGATATCATGGGGTAAAATTGGTCTCGGAGGTTTCTGGTGATGCATTTCAAGGGATTGTTGCTGTAGTGCCTGTAAACAATGGGCCATTGTTGGAGCATCACACAAGACAATGGCTGAAGAACCTCTTATGCTCAACCACAGTCAATTGAGACAATGACAGACAATATGATTTAATGGATATATTTTGATGTTCTTGTATTTGTCTGGTGGCATGTGGGGCAGATTACTTATATCCTCTTGTATGTGGGGGTGGTGGTTTTGCTTATTTTAATATGGTCTAAGGATTCTCATTTTTTTTTTTACCTTTGCTTTGTTTTGGGGGATTTCAAAGTGGCTTACAGACCAGCTGAGCTGATTTTTCAGTGATTAAACATGGCTAACAAGGCTTGGAGTAGCAAGCGCTAGATGCAAAATATCAGAAGCACTGCAGCAGAGATTAGTTCTGAATACAGAGAAGGAAATGGTGGGATGGTAATAGTTACTTACTTGTTAAAATGAATATTTGAACGTTCTCCGTTAAAGGCGACACCTAATGCTTAATCAGCATTTTTCCATCGAAGTTTTTGGACAGACTAAAACACTCGTAAATTATAAAGTCATTGACAACTCTGGCAGAAAAGTCCATGCCAGCTGTGGAAGCTGAGCACCACTTTGGATGGTTTACTTGGCATAGGTGCTGCTTCTACAGAACAGTGGTAAATCCTACCATAGGGAACCAAAGATGTAGTCTCAATCCCACTTTCCTGCCTCTTAGTACAAAGTGTATTATTCATTTGCAGCCATGTACGAATAGAGCATTTTCTAGATAATTCACAATGAGTGGACATGTTGATGATGTTCCTATGCAAACAAGGAGAAAACAAAAATACAAATGTGAAGAAAAATTGTTATTTGCACAAATAATTATGCCAATAATCTAGAGATTCACTGTTTGCCAAGTGGCTAAGACCATGTCTGTGTGAACAAGGTTCAAGTTCGAGCCCATGCACTAATGAGGGACCCTTGAGTAGGGAGCAAGTGATAGCTGCCCGCTGCCCCACATGTGGATTGGTTAAGGTCATATTTTGGTGTGATGCACTCAATGAGATTAGTTACCTTCTATAGGTAAGAACTGATGCTAGAAATTATTAGGCAATTCAAGGAACAGTTTCTGTCCCCCATTCTATAAGCCGTCCCATTCTATAAGCCGTCCCATTTTATAAGCCACAGAAAATGCTCAGTTATATTTTAAAACTTTAAGATTGAACTTAATTAACCGATCTGAAGAAAAAGCATCTTATTTGGCCCCTGGAAGCTTTTGCAGTTCTATACCAGTAGTAACATTATACCGTAATTGAGCTTAAACAATTAAATGTATAAAATTCGGAACTCACACTGAATAAATGGTCTTTTTGTAAGCTTGCAATCTTTCACATTGCAGGTACTGGGCAGGAGACCAACAAGATCCAGAGTTGGCTAAAATTTTAGGAACGTTGCTTCAATACTGCCACCAAGATCTGTCACCCCGTTACTCTACTGAACCTACTTTGGGGTCATGGTCGCATACGAGCCAAATTGTAGCAGAGCGAACTACTTGTGAGCTGATAATGGCCGACAGTGGGTCCCCATCACATGCAGTAGCCGGGATGTTGAGCTGACTGGGCATTGTGCACCACATGCACTGCGTCTCTTTAAAGAAACATCTCAATTCCTCTTCCAAAGTGGCACAGTTAGGGGCTAACTTTTACTGCCTCACTGCGGTTAATAAAAAACAGTGGATTCTTGGACCAGACGCGAGTACACTGCCTGTGGAGTGTCAGTGAGTTTATGGTGCATCTGGGACCACAAAAGCTGCTATAGACCTGGAAACTACCTCTTTATCACTGGCACCACAAAAGCTTTATAAGCCAATCCCCCTCCTAAAAAAACCCTTCTCACATTCTGTTTTTCTACAATCTGTTATGCAATTTGATTCCAATGCTTTTTGGGGCAGTTGTGTAGAACTGTGTCCTGATGAACCGTGCAGGAACCATTGTTAGATGAAGGCCTCCAGCAAGTGCCTCATGTTGAAGCACCTCAGTTTATAGATTAACCGTCAATTATGACTTTCGACAGTAGGGACCAGATCCAAGTCTGAGTGTTTTGACTGGCGTAAGCCTCTCATCTTGGCGGACCCACTGCTCAGCCTTTGATGAGACACGTCTTTGTTCACTTCGCCCTGTGACTCAAATGCAGTCAAAGTGTTCTTTTCGGGGCCTAGAAGGAAAAACGATACCTTTCCCCCTTTTTTGCCGCAAAGAAGCGCACACAGGAGGTCTTTATGCAGCATTCGGCTCATTCTGCTCAAGTCCAGTGTAGGGCTAGGAGAAGGAAGAGAAGGAGGGGGGCATCCTAATCATCCTGTAATCCGCCATAATCCCCTGCTGCTCTGGGACAAGAGCCGAATCTGTGAGTGGGTGGGTGATTTGCTGTTTACACGTTTCCTCTTCCCTGCTCTAGCTGCTTCCAAGATAAAAATGGACAAGAGCGGATAGAAGGGGAACATCGGTGCATACCGTATACGTCCTGGTCCCCCTACCTATTCACATCTATGTGTCCTCACTTTTTGCAAGGGCTTTGTTCCAGTGCATCACAAACAGGTCTGTTCACAACAGCAAGTGAAGTGAAGTCAGTCTTCGTTTCCACTCCAGTGGAAATTTCCGCGCTCTGGTCCTGAGCATGCAATATCTGGTGGAAATCTCAGACTTCCTGCCTTGAAAACATATCAATTCAAGGATCTCTACATCCAGAGGTCCTTTTATTAAGGAGCTCAGGTTTTGTTGTCTTGAGCAAGACCCAAAAACACCCCGCTTCCCCACCCCCACCAATTTGGACTCCTCCCTTCACTCTTCCGCTCTACAAGCCCTCTAACAGCAGTATATCACAGATGAATCTGCTCGCTTAGATGTTACGAAGACAACTGAGAATTCTGGGTCAGACTAATAATTGGAAAAAGTGACGACTCTGTGGATCCCTCCCTATATACCGCATTTTCTTCTTTTCTGCTTCTTTCTCCATGTCTCTCGGTCTTAAGTCAGCATTCTGTTCCAATAAACACCCCCCCAATCGACTAATATTTCACTTTTCTATCAAGGGACTCATGAAACCTGAGCAGCGACTGCCTTTCCTGACGTGAATGGAGTTCAGTGGTACACGTGTGGCATGGCCAGTGTTGGTGTCATTAGTGGCAGTGGACAGATTGCCATTGTGAACCTGCCAAATTCAACAAAGCAGGTTGGTGGTGCGAGCATGTGTGTGAATGTGAGAGAGAGGAAAAAGGCACTAATGGGGGTAGAAACAGGGGCCAGGAGTGGACGTAGAGCAAACTCAGGTGTCACTCATTCACAGGCGTAAGAATGGACGTACCAACGATGGACTCTTTAGATATTCAGTACAGATGACAGAGGAGATGAATACAATCAACCAGAAGAACTGACTCATAACTTCTTTAGAATGGCATCTGTCAGGGCGTGGGGCAGCAAGTGAATAGTCATTTGTTGTGCCAGAAGCAGGAGCGTAAGGATCTGAAGGCCCAGAACATCTCTAAAACAGCAGGTCCTCCAAACATGAATTGTGCAGATATTAACTTAATTCTCAAACCAGACAAAGACCCTACACTTCCATCTAGCTATC
>JBBIGC010000125.1:27030692-27048621 GCA_037576955.1 Lepidarchus adonis | reverse complement strand
GATCTCCATATACAGTACTACTTCCTGCTCTACAGTACTGTACTAATACTGCATCAGAGGGTGGAGGAACAATGTGAGAACATGAGAAAGTATTAACAAAATTTATTTGTACATTTTGCCCTTTCGTCTCTCCTAACCCCACAGGGTGATTTAGTGTGAGCGATGGGAAGGAAACGGTCATTTGATTGAACATTCAAACTCTGTGCGGTAACATACGCTAAAGAACATTCAGGCGAAGATGCTGCATGACATCACTATTCTGTCTGCGAGGTGAATAATTAGCCTCTTAATAGTCTCTTTTAAACGCCGGGTCATTTGAATATTTTTTTTAAATAAACACCGGGGCTACTATTGGAAGATATACGGCAGTAATGTCTCAACCTTATATACTTTTAAATCTTTAAAATAAATAAATACACATCAATTTACTTTTTTTCTTTTTATTTAAATTTAGATAAATCAGGACTGCATGATATGGACAAAATATCATTATTGCAATTATATAAATACATACTGCAAGTGATGTTTTCCACTATATTAAAATGTTAATTTAATTAATTACATTATTTTCAGTTTAGCCCCGCCCCTTCACACAAACAAAGCATAATGGTCTTTGTGATCGGTAAGAGGCTTATTAGCATATTGAAGGCTATTCAGTAATATCAGTTTTACATAAACAGATATTGTGATAATGTACAGATGATATATTTAGCAGCCCTAATATATACAGTGAAGAAAAACTGAACTTTTAGGAATTTCATGGTTTTCTGTATTAATTTGATTTATATGATCAGTTCACATTTTAAGACAAAGATATTGACAAAGATAACATGCAATTATAACACTTAAAAACAACCATAAACATCTGGTACAACAAATTAAGACAATTTAGGACTGTGGCTACTCCAACAAGAAGTGGGCGCCCAGTCAAAATGACGAAGAGCAAAACAAATACTCATCTATGAGGTAAAGGAAAAACCCTGATTGACAGCCAAAGATGTGTGTCCATCATTAGATCAGGTAAACATCTGTGTTCATGAGTCGACTGTACAGAGAACATTGAACAAGCAGGGTGTCTACAGCAGGACACCGTGAAGGAAGCTGCTGCTTACTAAGAAGAACATTGCTGCATGGCTGAAATTTTGAAAAAGAGCATATTGACATTCCACAACGATAGGAAAAATGAAAAAGTTGTGGATCATGAAACTAAGATAACAATTTAGGAAGAAGCACTACACGGCATATCATCATGAAAACATCATCCCAACCATAACATATGGTGAAGCATCATGATTTGGGCTGCTTTGCTGCATCAGGGCCTGGGCCAGCTTGCAATCATTGAGCGGAAGATGAATTCCCAAGGAAAAATTGTGTGAGAATAGTGTGACAGTGTGAGAATGTTTTTGTTTGTCGGCTGAAGCTCTGTAGAAGTTGAGCGATGCTCCGGTGTTTTGGGTCATTGTCCAGTTATTAATTCCAAGGGTTCACATATTTTTTCCCATTAGCAGTATGAGTTGTTAATATTTTTTACTTAATAAAGACAATCGTTTTGTGCTATTTTAACCACATTTGTCAACACCTTTGACTTGGATGAAGATCAGATCACATTTTATGACAAATTCATGCAGAAAAGCTATGAAATCACTAAAGATTCACATACTTTTTATTGACATGGCATGCATGTGTGAGATGGATGGATAGATGGATAGATAGAGAGAGAATATGAATGAGAACACAAAAACTTTTCTTTCACTCATGGTCAGTGTTTGGCTGAAGCCATTTATTATCAATCTACTGTGTTTACTCTTGATAAATCATAATCACATCACAAAATTCCCAAATGACCAAAATGATCAAAAGTTTACACATCCTAGTTCTTAATACTGTGTATTTCCTCCTTTATTATCAGTGACCGCTTGAAGTCTTTTGTGGTAGGCTCTATCTTCTTAGACAGCAAAGCTGCTCATTCTGGCTGCAAAAAGCCTCTAGTTCCTGTAAATTCTTGGGCTCTTGCATGAACTGCACGTTTGAGGATCTCCCCAGACTGGCTTAATGATACTGAGGTCAGGAGACTGAGATGGAGAATTTCTTGCACCTTTGTAGCTCACACATCCCCAAAACATCAGTGATCCACCACCGTGTTTCACAGTAGGAATTGTGTACCTTTCATCATAGGCCTTGTTGACTCCTCTCCAAATGTTGCGTTGATGGTTGTGGCCAAAAAATTTAATTTTAGTCTCATCGTCCAAATGACTTTGTTTGAGGTTTGTCTCTGTGCTGTTTGACAGAGTTTGAACATGATTATCATTCTCAATTCATTTGATATTTAATTATGACTTTCCTGTTTCAACTACATTTTCCCACAGATCTTTTGACAATTCTTTTGCCCAATGAGTTAGAATCCAAAAACATCAGTGCAGCACTGTATGAAAGATGTGAGGATCTATCAGGAATCCAAAAACTCATTGACCTCACCCACTAATTACAGCAAACAGATCACAGGTGAAGATGGTTCCTTTAATAGCCATTCAAACCCGTTTGTGTCAAGTTGTGTGCATGTTATCAGGCCAAATCACCAGGGTGTGTAAACATTTGATCAGGGTCATTTGGGTAGTTTGTGTTGTGATTATGATTTAAAAAGACTAAACACAGTTGATTGACAGTAAATGGCTTCAGCCAAACACTAACCATGAGTGAAAGAAAGAAAGTTTATCATTAATATTCTCTGACAAATGGCCAAGAGATCATAAATTCTGTCAGGGTATGTAAACTTATGAACTATGAACTATGTATTATTTATTTATTTATACACATGGGCATATATAGATGGGGAGAGAGAGCGTGAGACTAGAATCTTAACGATATTTGCATTTTCATACCAGGAAAATTACAGTTTTGAGACAAATTATGAACTATAACACTAAACACAAATGATGCTAATATTCGGTTGAGCTACAGCTCGTACACATTCACTGCATTTCTTCCTGCATGTGTGTCAGGGTGCACGGTTTTACTGTGACAAAAAAAAGTGTTAACCCCCACTTCCCAAACACAACCTGGTTAACCAATCATCTCCGTCCCACATGGTTAGACCAATCAAACGATCAGTGTTCTCAGCGCAGGTCTCATCAGCTGTAAAATGAAATATTAATAAATCATAAACAAATGAATCTATAAATGCAGGATACTTCAGCACTAACAGCACATGTACGACTCCAGTCTTCTCGAACTTCTTTAGCAAAGCGGCGCATGTGCACTGCTGACTTTCTCGCTCCTAGACGCCAAAAGAGTGGGTCAGTAAAGAGAAGTGAACGCATGGGAGAGATCTTACCAGCACATTGAGTGTGGGAGTGCGAAAGAGAAGCAGACTCGCTTGCATCGCAACAGACAGCCTGCCCGTGGGTGTTCTCAGGCCCAGTGCATTCTGGGAGTCTGGCTTCTTCCTGCAGGGGCCAGAGGAAGAATCAAAGTGAACTTCCATTGCATTGAGCTGGACCTCATTCACCCCACAGACGAGCCATTCTGCTTTGGCTACTTTTAAATGTTAAAAAAGTTTATATGCATAATAATAAATTTTCCATGCAAATTGTGGCTGATGCCATGCCAGTGACTCCCTGGAGTGCAGGAGTCATTCGTTAAAGTGAGCTCACTCTTCAAGAAGGAGCATCCCATCGATGGCGATCATTTAAACCCACTGACCAATCAGAAATGGAACATGGGACAAATTAAAGGGGAAATGAAAGAGTGTTGGTTTACCACAAGCCACCAGAACAGCTTTAATGGACCTTGGAATAGATCCCACAAGCCTCTGGAACTGTACTGGAGACACAGGGCCTTGTTCTACCAGGAGAACCTTAAAACTTCTACCACTAGAGATGATTTGGCTGAGATCTGGTCATTGCATGAAGGCCATCATTCTTCAGAATCATCAAACCTTCCAATTACCCCACTGGACAGACGTTTCCATCAGAGCCAAGCTTTTCCTTAAATCTGATCTCAGTATAGGTCTACATAACATGAACACCACCTCGCTTATTTAGTGCATCATTTCACCAAAACAGCCCTGACCCCTTTCTCTCGGTCAGCATGAACAGTTTGGGCAACTCTTTGGGACGCCTCACTCTCCACATGCATCAAAGAGCCTTGGGTTCCCATGATCCTGCTGCAGGGTTACCAGTAGTCCCATCATTTTTAGTCCTGCACACCTGGAACACTCAACACCTGCTGTTTGAGAGATGCTCCAGGAGCCTTCCAGCATATCACTTTCAAGAACTGACTATTCACGTGCTGCCCACCACCCTGCTCAGAACACAGTGTATCATTACGCAGGTGGTGTTAATGTTATGGCTGATTGGTGTATATCTGAAGGTGCTGGGTGTCACACAAGGACAAAGTGGTTGATCTTAGTTGAACAATGTCTAGAAGATACATACTTGTTGAAGTCCACCATGTTCCTGGAGTTCTTGGTCACCGAGCTGGGTTTCTGAGCAAAAAAGAAAAGAAAAATCTTGATCAGACAAGAACTTCCACTCACTACCCTCCCACACGCCCTGACGGTGACCTCACAGCTGCTGTTAGGACAGCAGAACCCCCCAATCACGTGCCCAGTTGCTCTGCAGTCATGCAGCGAGAAGACTGGTGGATTATCGCTGCTCCTCTCAAAGCCGACTTTTCTCAGAGTGATGCCAAAGAAGGCAGGGTGTCTGAGGCAGGACGCCCATAGAAGGCTGGGGTCTGAAGCCAAGGGGCCCAGAGCGTAAAGGCCTTGGGGTTAAGCTTCAAGCATGGCTGCCTGCCCCATGGCTGTGGGGATTAAACAGATTATATCCTCTAAGGAGTTCAGATACTGACGCTGAACAAGTGTCCTCTAAATCATCAGCATTAGCGGATCAGCGCCGGTGTCAACACTGGAGCCCTCAACACTGGCTTTCCCAGTCATCTGAGTGAATTTCACACCCTAGGAACATTTGAAAGCTGCAGTGCTGATGATGGTTGAACAACAGGAGATAGAACGTGCATCGTGTTCTTCAAGAAAGCCTAGAACTTGTGTCTGTCAAAGCATGTTTCAACACCTTGATTAGACTCCACCTAGTGTAAAATTAATTTGATTATTATTATTTTTTGGCAAAAAATAATAAACTTCATGCTGTGTGTCAATAGATCTGTTTAAAACATGGTCATCCCTAAAATGCAGATTTGTTTCTTACTTGGTCCAGTTCCCCAATCATTTGTGGACCCTTTCTTTAGGAGAAATATATTTGAAGCTGCTAACTAAGTGATTTGTTAGCTGGAGTTTTGCATTAGCTTGTCCGATTGGCCGAGCATGCGCAGTGATGCTGGTTACAAAAGATGAGATGTCTGATTGGCTGTACTGTATGTCAATCATACAGTGGGGAAGGATGATTGGCTAACACCCTTTTTCTACTGAAATGCGATCTACCCCACACTTCCTGTACTGTAGTGTCTTCTGTGGCTCGTGTTTTTTTTATGTGGCACAGCCTCATGTTATTTATATTGAATACCATGAGTATACCAATAGTATTTATATCTATCTGTAGTTTATATTGAAGGGCAGGGCTCCGCGACCATTAAATTACGATCAACATTTTGGTGTAGACTGATGTAGACAATTTTTGAAGAATTGCTTTAACTTCATATCTTTTTTTATTTCTAATTTACTTCACAACTTTTTTTTCCTCTCTCTTATTTTTCTTTAAAAATTAAACAATTAAACTTTTCTGTTTTTCTCTACTTACTGTGTCAAATTTTTAACTATCTATTGTTATTCATTTAACTTCCTCTCGCATTTAATCTTCTTTACTCTGTTCAACACGCTTGGAGGAGAACAAACTTCCAATTTGGTTACGTCATCAAGCCAACATCTAAAGAAGTCAGCACTGTGATGGGAGAGAGGGAGGTGCATCAAACCCATCCTCCATGAGCTCCAGTGGCACCACCAAGGGTAGAACTTGCAACCTCCTGACAATGGAGCTAAACTTTCAGGCCCAAAGTCAGTCCAGGAGGACCGATGTCCAGCACAGTCTGTTGATTTCCCGGCTCAAACACACCTGGTCTAACTCACCTGTGCACTGCCAGGTATACGGCGTGTGTTTGAGGAGAACTACCACCAAACTGTGCTGAACGGCGAACCTCCGGGAGCAGGATCTGGGCCACCTACTTGGGATCATTTTTAGCTACAACGTACCGCATGATTCCCCATCGGTGAGGCTCTTCTGAGACAAGGTGGAACCTCCAAGCTCCTCAGTCTCAACTCCAGAATCATGCGTCGCCTCCCGCTCCCTGTTCAATCCCTGCTTCTCCACTTTTCCACTGTCTTCATCTACCTTCTTGGTTTCTCTCAGGTCTTCCAACACCTCTTCCTCCTCTTTGTCTGGCTCCTCCGCAGCAAGACAGGTGGGCAGTGCATGTTCCTTATCCCACTCCAGCGACGAACCATCCAGGTCCTCAACAACCTGAGAAAACACAGTGTAGTTCTAGAAGGGATCATCTTCACATGTCAGACAGTCTGATTTAGCACAAAAGTACAGCTGGATGGTGTAGATGGTGGGGTGGCCAACCCCTGGTGTCCAGCACAGTTTGGGTGATCAGACACGCGTGATTAAACCTACCAGTATAGGGGGTGCGTTTGAAGAATGGAGCTACCAAACTGTGCGGGTAGCTCCAGGTCCAACACTGGCATAGTGATATGATGATTTGTGATTGTGAAGGCCCCATCACACAAAGTTCCCCACAGTGAAACGTGACCTTTATCTTTTAGCGGGCAGCCATCAACAGCAGCCAGGGAGCAGCACAGCGGGATATTAACACCAAACAAAAACAAGGGCAAGAGCCTCTTTCCAATTGGGGCTATATTATATCTGAGGGAGCTCCAAACTGAACTGAGAGCAGTGCCCACTCTACACCCACACACATTACTCCTAACAGCCTCGTCTGACTGGCCTACGCTCCGACTGCAAGGATCTTCATAGGAGAGTCTCATAGCAGGAGTGATGTGAAAGTGACGATGTGTCAGTGTGAACACACCCCATTCCACAAAGCGCAAAGACCATCCACACACTAAGAAGTCCTCACCACTAGACCACCACTGGCCCAGAAGCTTTCCAAAAGCAGATGTTCCCCACACTGACTACTCATTTCCCCAACTATAGACCGCGGTTTATACATTGATTTTGTATATCTGGTGTTGGATGTGTCTTGCTTAAATGGGACGTCCTATATAAAAACATGAAATTGCATTCGCTAAAAGTATAATTCAGAACAAAAAGACGACATTACCAAATGATGAGTTGAATGTAAATGTACTGTTTCCTGCAGCAATGAACAGTTGGAAAAACAACACAAAGATCAGATCAGTGATGTTCTCACTTAATCCGCGCCGCATCCAGACTCAACATTTTCAGCCCTTTGCTACATTACATTACATCCTAGTGTCTAATACAAGCTGGAAAAGATGAGTTTTTAATTTTCGTTTGAACGACTGGAGGGTGGAGGTACTGCAGTACAGCGCTGTCAATCATCCGTCTACATGTAAATTCTTCGGTATAAAATTAGCATCACTGAAAATGGGCTTAACTTTTGTCAAATCCTTTAAAATCAGATCCATTAATGTCAGTTGTGCTTTTTACCGTCGCCGTCAGACACGCATGTGTGTCAGATTTTTCAGATGTTGCTTCGTGAAAGCAACAACCTGGAGCTTAAAATCTGCAATGTAGTTCTTGCGTTGCAGCATAAGTTCCAAATTTTATCAATTTAATAGTTTATGCTGAATTACAGTATAAATGTCACTGGTATTGAGCTGCAATTAGATGAGGTCAAATTAGATTCTTCTACTTCAAGATTCAAGATCCAATCAGGAAATCAGTAAATTCAGTAACACTGCAAGTTCATAACAGAATATCTTAGAGTTTTAAAACACAAATGAACATTTTCTGCCTCTTCTAGAAAGGGGTGTTGGGGAAACTCAGTAATGGTAACCAGGCTGTGTGTTCGGTGGTCGTCTGGGTTGTGGAAGGTACCTGCTGGACGACGTCCGGTGTCTGACTGCTGGCTTCTCTGCTGTCCTGCGGCGTCTTCAGTTGATCCAGCTCCTCACGAAGCTGCTGTTTCTGATTTTCCTGCTCCTGCACCCTACAGACACACACAAACCAAAATTTTGACCGAAATCTGCTTACAGAGCTGAACACACACTCTGGATCCATGACACTGTCAATAACCATGAGTGAGAAGAGCAGAACATACTGTACCCAATCCGGAGGCCCATGCAATGTCCCATCCTTCCTAAAGGCCCCAAACAGCTGCTGCCGTCCCCGAAACTACCAAAAGTCCTCACAGCCGTCCCGATAACACTGTCCCCCCCGGCTGCCTTTTATCTTACCTCCTCCCTCCTTTAACTGTAACCGTGGAAACCTGCCATGTGTCAGATTAGAAATGGGACTCTGACCAAAAATGGCAGGAAAAGGTCAACTAGAACAGACCCTGGGCATGAATGGATGGAGTTAATGGGTACAGAAGATATGTGGTCGGCATTGCTTAACCGTGCCTCCATCTGAGGAACGATGGTGCCCAACAGACGGAAATATGACAAAAGTTTTAATAAGCATTTGTGCACAAAAAAAGTTTTACTTTACTTTAGAACTTGAGCCAAAAGCTACTGTTGACATATCAGTCACTAGTCACTCAAAAATCATTATGATTTTTTAAAATTAACATTTTTTTTATTTGATATATTATTTTTAACATTTAACTTAATTTTTTTTACATTATAATTATTATTATATTAATTATAATAATTAGTATTTAATTAATAGTCATATATACATGTGTGTGTGTGTGTGCGTGTATTTTTATATATTTTTACACACACACACGGTAATAAAGATGGAGCAGAATGACCATGTAAGCAAGAAAAGTAAATGAATCTTGAGCGTGGAGCTCAACACTGCGACCATATTTTTGTGTCACGCTGTCTTTAACCCCTCCCACTTTGAGGCTGAAGGTACAGTGTAGATTTGGGTGACAATTTTTGGTTTGGTAGTTCCCCTTCTCAATCACCTTCACCAAACCTGCCAATGAACAGGTGAGCTGTCCCAGGTGTGCTTGATCAGGGAAATCTCTAGATTTTGGCCCCTGACTTGCAAGGTCTGGAAATTTGTTCTAGCCATGTCAGTGTAGATAAAAACTCCAAAACCTGCAGAAAGACTCCGTCCCTGATGCAGTCACGTGTGTAACCTCACGAGCCAAGTCTCCTGAAGTTCCAGTCTAGGACCACGGTGAGACACAAAAGGACCCACTCATCTGCACATCTGAAAATTGCTGTTTCTAGTCTCCACCCACTCACCTGACGGACAGGTGTAGTATCTCGGTGCGAGAGCGGCGCATGTTGCTGGTCATCTTCAGCAGCTCCTTCTCCAGCGAGTCCGTGTATTGTCCGAGTTGCTCCAGACTGTGAGCCCACTCGCTCCGCCGCTTCTCCAGCTGCACCTGCAGATCCTGGAACATGGAAAACGTCACTGAACGTTCAGGACCACTTTAGCAACGTAGCGTGGCCTTGACTTGCAGAGTGCTGGTACTTCTCTTTATCTCTAGGCCATTAGGTCAGGCAGGTGCAGGAGCAATAAAAAGCCACAGGCAGTTTTGTTTTTGGCTGGTAGGAACCAACCAATCAGCCATAACATTAAGACCACTGCCAGGAACATTGATCATCTAGTTATTTCATTAAATTGGTTCTATATTTTCAGGGAACATCAGGCAGCAAGTAAACAGGCAGTTCCTGTTCTGGAAGCTGGGATCTGAGGGACAGGTGGTCAGGTTGGGACTTGAACCAACAACCTTCTGATCACAAGTGCAAGGCCCCAACCACTTTAACAGATCCACACGTGGAGCAGCTGCCACCTCCCAGAGTGCCTAACTTGAGGAAACCTCAATGGTGCCTGGGCAGGGACTATGACCTTATGATCACACAGGCAGGTTCTTCACTGCTAGGCCACCATTGAATATTAGCTGACAGAGAGACAGACATGTACTGCTGGACACATTTTTGGAGAAACTTGCAGGATTGTGATGATCAGTTGAACCAAACTACATAATATCCAGTGCCAATATTAGGCATTCTGCTAATTATCTGCATGGGTGTGTTTAATTTTGAATTCACTGAAACAGTTTTAATTGAAAGTTTAAGACTTAAGATGTTACATGGTTGATCTTAAGGTTCCAAGTGAGCGTAATGCTCACTACAACAAATTCAAGCGGATTTCTAATAAAAGTGAAGACGGAACTTCCCTTACTCATCCATGAGACTTTCGCTCACGTTAGCTGACAATATCGTGGAGTACCTTCCTGATCATTTTAACAAAAAGGATTGTTTTATTTTATTTAAGATGTAACGAAAATCTTGCGAAAAGTTTAAGAATTTATATAAAACAAAGCTATTTTTTGTGTTTAGTTTTGTGTTGGTGTTTGTAAAATCCAAAATTGACAGATAATTTTTTTGCATGTAGCAATAATCTGTATCGATATCGACCCTGAAAACCAAACATCGGTCGACCTCTAGTGTTTAGATGTTAACACCACAAATACAGGCTGAACAGCGGAGAATGGAGTTATTAGTTGGGAAAATGCTTTCTCCATTCTCCACCACATATGCTCCCCGTAAGCTAGATGTGGTTAAACAGTTATGTAACTGGTCTCCAGGGCTCCTCACAGAACAGCAGACAACTTTCCGCTTATATAATCTGAAGGCTCATGAGCAGAAGTGCTTTCTTAATAAAAACGCCCATTTCCACCTCTCTCTCTCTCTCTCTCTCAGGTAATGTCATGGACACACACTTGTCCACTAATCACCACCCACTAAACGTCAAAGAGATCTTTAAGTATGTGTAGGTAAATCCCTGTCTTTTTAATAATTTCACCTCCATCACAGCACCATCAACATTCAGCTAAATATCAGGCAGTTCCTTCCTGTGTGGTGCAATGAAACCTCAGTGGTCAAATCAGGCCAAGTTCTGGAAGCCTTACGTCTGCTTATGCAGATAGCACGATAAGAAAAATAACTCGTCCAACCATTTATTTTCTTCATTTGCTTGTCTGGGGATCAGGTCCACATTAAGCAGGTCATTCCAGATGTCCTTCTCCACAGCAATGCTCTCCATCTTCTCCAGTTGAATGCTGAGGTCTTCCTAGGCCTGATGGGATATATAGCCTCCTGCAAGTTCTGGCTCTTTCCAGAGGTGTCTTCACAGTAGGACATGTCCAGAATTCCGCAAAGGAATTCAATTGGTTTCTTGGAAGGGAAGAAGCCTCCTATACTGTACATGTCAAAGCTCCTCAACTAATCATCAAGGTTGGGCCCAGTTGTCCTTCAGAGGAACCAACCACACTGCTGATGTACATCATAGCTTTCTCATTCTTGCATTTGTGTAGACACAGTGAGTAATTTATTACCATGACCATTTCTACTGCAGATGAACATTTTACTACACAAAAAACGTTTCAATTTACATATTTAGTTTCTGGGTTTGTGCAACACTCCTCTGCATGCCTCAGATTTCCCCTTGGGATCAAATCAAGTTTTATTGAAATGAATCTCATTTCGGGCTGATTGTATCCACAATCTGATCTTTACGGTCAGAGCCTTAAATCTCCAGACCATGGGTGAGGGTTGGAATGTGATCTGACTGATAAATAGATGGAATTTAGTAACCAACAGCTTTAAGAGCGTTGTTTGGTCCTGGAAGGCTGGTGTTCAGCAAATCATGGAAACAAGCAAGGACATCACCAATCACCCTCCAGGACTGGAGATGGGCTCTCATGTTTTAGCATAGAACATAGGGACGGGTGATTTGTCTTGTCTGCACTGCAAGCAAAACAAATCCGTGAAAAACAAATCCACAATGACAAGCTACAAAATAATAATAATATCGAATAAGGTCTTGTCTAAAAAAATATCGAGTGAATCAAAGTCCACATACCTGCCCCCACAGGTCAACACACAACAACATTACAGTCTGGACTGACTCATTACTGCCCTCACAGGTCAACACACAACATTACAGTCTGGACTGACTCATTACTGCCCCCACAGGTCAACACACAACATTACAGTCTGGACAGACTCATTACTGCCCCCACAGGTCAACACACAACATTACAGTCTGGGCTGCCGATTGGAGTACAACAGAGACAAACGATCATGAATGTAACGCCTAGGTCACTAAGAGCACATTCATTTACCCAAGATCTGAACGCATGTGTGGACAAGACCTAAGCTTCAAGAATGCAACACCATGCTCTTTTGGCACTGCCGCAGCGTGCAGAGCAGGAAATTGCATTTCCTCTTTAGACAAAAAGAACCCACTGCACGAAAGTGTGTTCACACCAAGATGCAGAAAGCCAATGAACCATCATGGTAAATGAGATGTGTGAGTGTGAAGGACTGTGTTGCACAAGTTTGTTCAGGAAATTTACAAGAGCCACTGTACCAGCCACAAAATTAAAACCACCTGGTGGCTCATGTCCAGGGGCAGCAAGTGAACAGGCAGTTCTTGAAGTCAGTGTGTTGGAAGCAGAATGTAAGGGCCAAACAGTGAGGATTACAGCATCTCCAGAATGGCAGGGGGCTCCATGTATGCAGTGTTGACCAAAAGTGATCCAAGGAAACATGACCGTAAGAGTCATGGGTGCACAAGATTCATTGATGGAAACTGAAGGCTAACCTGCCTGGTCAGATCCTACTGTAAAGCTGCAGAAGAAAGTGAATGGCAGCTCTGACGGGAAGGGGTCAGAGCTATTTCAGTGGCATCTACACGTTAGGCAGGTGGTTTTAATGTTATGGCTGATGAAGCTTTACGAGTGTGAAAGATCTGCTCACCTGGAGAGTGAGATCACCACCGTCGTCCTGAGCTTCCTGGCTCGTGGTAAGGCCTCGAAGTGATGCCAGAACTTCAAGAGCATCGTCTTCAAACTCTCGCCTCTGAAACACACACACACAGTCCACCTAGTGTAAACACATTGCAATCACTAACCAACCAGAAGAGGTTCTAGATTTGGGGATGGTGGCTGAAGTGTGTCAGGGTGTAGTCGCCATCCATTCTTCTGAATATCTCCAACCCAACACACATGATCTAGCCAATTAGAAGTTTTGAGAGAAACAGATTGGTTGAATGGTCAGGTGGGTGGGGTTAGGGTTTTAAAGAGCTCTGTGTATAATGCAACATTCAATGGCAACTGGGAACTCGGATTTTCCAATCTCCAAGTAGGAAAAACCAAAGGAAATGTGCCCAAAGTCGAATTTCTGACTATCTTTGGTAGGATTTTTCAACCCTAGGTTCCTCTGACTTCCACAATGTCATCTCCAACATAGCTACATATATGGTGTATACTGTGTAAAACACTGCTTATGTTCTTAAGTTTAGTTGTATTCAAGAGCTGTAGGAGCTAAAGGTTTGTGTTCAATAAAGATCATAGTGCTCAGAGTTCATTGGTTGGCGTTATTCAAAATCTGCTGTGTGCACGGCTAAGTTAGAGCTCAACTTCTCTTTTATTGTTATTAAACGATTGTGTATATCCCAGGTTTGATTTTTATTTTCATTAGGTACACATGTTCAATTGCTTGTTATCACAAATACCTAATCAGCCAATCACATGGCAGCAATGAAATGCATTTAGATGTGGTGAAGACAATTAGCTGAAGTTCAGCCTGAGCATCAGAATGGGGAAGAAATGGGATTTCAGTGACATGGGCAGTATTGTTGGTGCCAGAAGGGCTGGTCTGAATATTTCTGAAACTGCTTAACTCTAGGGTTTACAGAGAATGGTCCAATAACAGAAAACATCCAGTGAGCTGCAGTTGTGTGCCTTGTTGAGGTCAGAGGAGAATGAGGAGACTGGTGGGGATGATAGAAAAAGCAACAGAAGCTAGACAACATTCTACTAGCAGTATCTGGCTTATCTAGACAACACACTGCTCCAATTACACCATTAAACACTGACATTTCGTCCATATTTGATGAAACCAAACAGAACACTACCACCAGAAGTCACAGGGGGCAGTGTAGCCCATAGCGCAAGCAAGACACAGTGAGTTAATTTTTTAAAATCTCACTATGGCTCACTATGGTTGTTGTCAAAAGTTTTACTCTGCCCCCTAGTGGACATATGGCTCAACATCTTTGCCATGGAAAAGAACCCAAGGAAGTATGTAGGCAGTGATGGTTGCATCGTTTGGAATGGACGCGTTTATTTGATATGTAATGGAAGCCTGAATGTGGCTATAAAGTGTACAATCTCCACTCTCCTGTGTCCTTAATGGATCTTATTCACCAACTATTAAAGCCATTTTATCAGTTTTCTCCAAGACTCTGACTCTTCCTTAAGTGGCCATGTATGAAGTCCCAATTTCAAAAGTTGAGAAATTGGAGAGGCCAATCAGGTCATTTGTGAAAAATTGTTTGGGGCTCCCGAGATGCATAATCATGGGTTGTATGGAAAAGGCCTAATGAAACTGCCTGTGTCCAGTCTCACAGATGTTCCAAAGTAAGGCTGGAAATGATAGAACCCTGACGTAGCCCAAGCAGCTCCTACTCTTGTGACAGGGAAGAAGTGGACCACAAATGCAGCAATCCAGCAGGTGAACTCAGGCCACAGGCATGGAGACATTGACCTTGTGCAACAGGGACGGGAAGATAGTAAACCATCTTGGCATAAGGCAAACCCAGTTAAAAGCCAAGCATTGGGGGATTGAGGAGGTGCATCATCAAGAACAGGCAGCAAGATGCACAAAAGCTGTGGCACAGTCCAAGCAAGGTCATTGGATGAGATGGGAGTCGAGAGGAGGACATTCTCTTGGAGGGAGTTGATGGGCATGGAAGCATTTCACATCAGCTTTATTTTACGAGCAACATCTAATGTACTGCCCTCCACCACTAACCTTAACCAATGGTATGGAGAGGATCCTACGTGCCCCCTCTGCACCTGCAAACCTCAGGCATATCCTGGTCGGCTGTAAAACTAGTCTGTTACAGGGACGAGTCCTTAGGTGCCTTGCAACTGTTTTGGAGACCAGGTGGACAAAGGTTAAAGACATGCCTGGTGAATCATCTCAGCTGGAACCTACCACAGCATTCGTCTGTAAAGGGACAAAGCCAGCCACAGCCCCTGCAGTAACAGATGCCTGCCAGCTCAGAGGGGCATGAGACAGGAGGATGTTGGCAGATTTAAACCAATTTCCTTCAGAAATTGCCATGACAAACCTTAGACCAGACCAGACCAAGAGCCTTAAGTACACGGAACTAGTGGCGGATGCAAATCAGCGTGGTTGGAAAGCCAAGATATTCCCAGTGGAGGTTGGATGGAGAGGCATTGTGGGTAAGTCAACCATCAGGCTATTTAGGGATATTGGGATCCAAGGCCAAGCCCAACGCCAGGCCATCAAATCCCTCTGAGAAACAGCAGAGCGAGCGAGCCAATGGCTGTGGGTCAAGAGGTCAAGAACTCCTGGGCCCAAACGTAGTATCAGTGGCATAGAATAGTTAAAAGCAGAGGGGGGTACAACTGGGATGCCAGGTATCGCCAATGACCCCTCTGGAGATGAACTGGGTCCATTATCGAAATATCAGTGAAAGAGGGTCACAACCTGACGACCCCAATGAAGCTTTCAACCCAACTCTCACCCCTCACATCATCATTACGCCTCACACCATAAATCAGGAAATTAAGGGACTGTACTAACTAGTCCTATAATAGAACAGGCCTGTGTGGTACCTGGGAATAGTACAGAGTGCTCAAACCAGCACAACAAACTGGAATTTGGAGTTTAAACAGACTCAGCCTGGTACAAATCATACACTCCTAACATTTGTGTAGATAATCCAGGCTGAGTGGCACGCTAGTTCCATTTAATGATGGGGTAAACACTGGATACGCATCTGTTCTGTTGTAATCTGACTAAATGTTTTGTAGTGCAATAAGGACTTTCTTTCTATGCAAGAATGGTGAACATTGGCTTGTTGTGTTTACCAGTCTGTTAACCAAACTTTTGAACTCCAGAGACATCTGCTCAGGCGTGGGTCCCTGCAGGAGGAGGAGTACCTCGCGATCCAGTGTCTCATCCAGAGGTGAAGCCAGACATATGGAGGTAGAGAAATTATCAGCACCCTACACACAGATAAATAAAAGAAAACTGTATTTTACTTTAAAATAGGAGTTTGGCAGCACAATTCAGACTTTTAACTCCCCAGTCCATGAGTGAAAAACTGTCAATGGTTTGGACTCTAAATATCACCACATGGTTTGAAGGAGATCAGCTTGGAAGGTCTCTTAGATCAGAAGGAGCAGCTCAGCTAGTGGAGCACAGAGCTGTGATTAAACAGGGTGAAATGGCATTGTCATTATGCTGCCCCCTGCTGGAACCAGCTCCCCATGGAGAGAAAATTAAGCTAAAAACAACTTCATTTTCCACAGGCCTTTTTAAACAGGCTCTAAATGATCATCTTTTATTTTGCACTTTTAACTAAATCTTTTGCGTTCACATTAAATGACCTCTGCGTATGATAATGTGCTATAGAAATAAACTCACCTTACCTATAAACAAAGTCTAAACTAATTTGTAGACAATTTTGCACATGGGAACGCAGTGCTCTCCATAATTATTGGCACCCCTGGTTAAGATGCTACCGCAGCATCAGGGCCCGATCCACCAGGCTGCAGAACAACAACTTCCCACAAGCCATCAGGCTTCTGAACACACTACCTGCCCTCCCCCTCCCCCTACTACCTACTACACCCCTGCACTTTACACATCACTGTCTGGGTGATGTACAGGTTGAGGTCTGGGGACTGAGATGGTCATGGGAGGAGCTTGATTCCGTGTCTGGTGAACCATTTCTGTGGAGATTTGGCAACATGTTCAGGGTCATTATCTTGCTGAAAGACGCAGTGATGACCCATCTTCAACTTTTGGGCAGAGGTCACCAGATTTTGATTTAAAATGTCCTGGTATTTCAAAGCATTCATGATGCCATGCACCCTAACAAGGTTCCCAGGGCGTCTGGAAGAGAAACAGCCCCACAGCATCACAGATCCTCCCCCATACTTCACAGTGGGCATGAGGTGCTTTTCTGCTGCTGTTCCTCCAGACCCACTTAGAGCTTTTTGGCAACAAACACTATCTTGCTCACATTTGACCAAAGCCCATGGTCCCAGTTGAAGCCCCAATACCGCTTAGCGAACTCCAGACTTTTGCATTTATGATTGTGAAGAGAAAAGGTTATTTCCTGCCTCCCAAACAGCTTTTTGGCATGTAGACAGACAACGGCCCAAAGCATACAGTGAAGACAACACAGGAGAGACTTAAGGACAACTCTGAATGTCCTGGAGTGACCCCAGAGCCCTGACTTGAAACTCTGAAGAGACCTGAATGACGATCCCCTTCCAACCTGATTAAGCTTGAGAGGATTTGTAAAGAACAGCAGCAGAAAATCCCTCAATCCAGGTGAGCAAAGTGTTGCATCATACCCAAAAAGACTAGAGGCTGTAATTTGTGCCAAAGATGCATCAACTAAATACTAGTGTGAATATTTATGTAAAGTGATAGTTCCAAGGTTTTGTTTTTTTTTTTTGTTTTTTTTTACAAAATGGTTTAAAATTCAGTTTTGACTGCTAATATGCAAAACATTGTAGATGAATGAGGAGAAAATAATGTAAATGATTGTAGCATCAGGCTGCAACAATAGCGAACCCATGTTGTCCACACATGCTTGGTTGAACAACTTGAATAAATGGGTTTAAAGAGATGCCCTAACCAGGGCTTGACATTGGCACCCGCCCACCCGCCAAATGTGGGTAGTTTATTCATTCTTTGGTATGACAATATATTTTTGTTGTAGTTTTCTCTAAAGGCATCTGATATAATAAA
>JBBIGC010000125.1:27018190-27030592 GCA_037576955.1 Lepidarchus adonis | reverse complement strand
ATAAGTTTTGGTCGCTTTATTAAAAGTTGTTGCTGTGTGCAGTGTGTAAAATAAAATAAAAATAGTTTTACCCTCCTCCTGCTGACTATAGTGTCGTGCCCCTCCCAACCCATTCACACACACACACACACACACACAGGCCTATGATTCGACTATCGGTCGACTATAGAAAGATTCGAAAATTCTGATTTGACTATGAAAATTCATAGTCGAGGACAGCCCTAGTAATTACCCAAAAAAATCAGCTCATTTCTTTTTTTTGGAAAATCTACTTTTCCCATGACCCCTTGTTGCTGTATGTGATCCTCTGACATCACCTCCTCTTCCCTTTGCATGACTACTCGGGAAAGGAGAGGTGAGTGTCTGATCAGCAGTGTTAAATGCAGTAAATATTTAGGCAATCCTGTAACCGAAGACCGATCACTCCAAGTAATTTGTAAATATTTTAAATGCACTTCGGGGAGGATTGGTGGTTATAACCCTTGTTGCGAGTTTCTTTTCTCTCCGTCCATGTGGGTGCATTTTTCATGCTATATGCAGAGTGCAGCAGCAGGGGGAAAATGCTTTAATGTTACTGTTGTTATTTTAATATATGTATGTATGTTTTTGTACATTCTGTGTATTTTGCACTTTGCATGACTGCTCCAGAAAGGAGAGGAGCTATATGCGGAGTGCTGCAAGGGAAAATGTTCTTTTCCCCAACCAGAATAAAGGCGCAGTAATTGGAGTGGTGCCTCTGCTCTTCTCTCATACCATATATTGGAAAGTGTATTGTAGACTGTATAGTTCATTGTTCATCATATACTGTGTATTATATTGTACAGCACTGTCTGTATATTACATGTGCCCGGCCTCACACACTAGACACCAGAACCAGACAATCAAAGACATTTTAGGTGTAAAGAGGGATGGATCTAAAAACAGTGACGCCCCACTGGGGGAGGTTATGGGAAAATATGTCCTGTTGATTTGGCTTGGGACCAAAACAAACCCAGAGTTTTAGTAGATGGGACGGGGGTGGTGGCGGAGTGTTGGGGAATCTAGCACCGCCAAAGATGCACTATGGTCAAAGCGGCAGGTGCTTGAGCTTAAAGACTCTCCACAGGTTTCTGTTTTTTGCCCATTGGTTGGGAACTGGTCCTTATGATCCCTTATGAGCCCTGGCACCACTGAGGAACCCTCGAGCAAGGTACCGTCCCGCTACACTGCTCCCCAGGTGCTGTCGAAAGCTGCCCACTGCTCCACATGTGGAGGGGTCGAAGGTCACATTTCAATGGGGTGGCATTGTAGGATGGTGTGTGCTCACGGTCATAAAAAGTCACTTCCACTTCAAAACAAACTATGTGCGTCATCCTCATACTTCCTCCAATTAATGTACGTGAAACCTCGAGCCACACTGCTGTGCCTCGTATGCTGAGCAGTCCACCCCCCAAATAATGTCCATCAGAGAAGATCTGGACACCCCTGCACAGGGAAGTCACCAAGCTATGGACCCTCCAGGCCCAAGACCACAGGGATAGAGTGGGGCTGATCAGTTGGGTTAGTGATTATAATCCAACAAAAATGTGCCTGTTTGGTATGTGTTTCTATTAAAATGGGAAGTGTTCCTGGTTCCTCAGTAGATATTGCACTGGTGTCATTCATTGAGGTGTTTGTCTGATCACTGGTGTCTGATGCCTCACCATATGTTTGCTCTGAGCTGAGGCTCTCGCTCTGCTGTCCTCCGAAGAGCTCAAAGTCATCTTCATCTCTTCCACTTCCTCTTTCAGCATCCTCTCCTTCTGCAGCAGCTGCTGCCCCCTGCAGGAGGAGAGAGGAAAGGCAGAAGAACTTCAGAAAAAAGCAAAGGAGTGGAGCAAGAAATAAAGAAATGAGGGAAGGAAGAATGGAAATAAAGGAAAACAGAAGGGAAAAAAGCAAGGTAAGAAGGAAAAAAGGGAGAAGTGAAAGAGAAAAGGAAGAAAAAAAAAAGCAAGAGCGAAAGAAAGAATGTGAAAGAAGAGAGAAAGAAAGGAGAGAAATACAAGGAAAGAAAAGCTCCAGAAAGTGTTTCCCCCGCTGTTAAATCAGAGATGATGGAAAATAAGGCAGGAGTGGGCCTTTAAAAAAAAGAGAGAAGGGAAGAGAACTAAAAGAAAAAGAAGGAAAGAAAGATGGAAAATAGAAAGAAAAAAGCTCTGGAAAGTGATTCCCCCGCTGTTAAATGAGAGACAATGGAAAATACATTTTGGCCTGAGTCTTAAGCTCCTCATTTTCCTCCATAAGTTTTTGATTGGTGTCATCCATTCCCTCCACAGCCTTCTTCAGCTTTTGAACCTCCTCCTGCAGTTTCTGGTTATTAAACTGCAGGTCAGCCACACAGAACACCAAATCGGACGTCTCTCTGTACAACAAGCCACACATGGGCCACAGATTACACACGGGAGCATTGCAGACATGGGGAAAAACAAAGGCAGAAGGTCCTGCTCACAAGTCAGCCCGGGACGCCTCTCCTCCAAAAGCCTCCAGGCTGCCTGAGGTCATGTTCAGCAGAATGGATCTCCTTGCTACAGAAAAGGAAAGAAAGAGAATTCTATCAGATCAACAAAACTCCTTCAGTGGTCATTACTAGGGCACTGCTCCTGGTCCAGGAGGCGTAAAGTAAGAGAAGATTCTAGGCCATGCATTACCTGATAGGTTGTCCAGTAGTTTGACGGATTCCTGGGTCGTGTCCTCTTTTCCATCCTTCCTGAGAAGTGAAACGGAGGAGAAATGTTAAAAGCAGTTGCCCAGGTTTGGTCCTGGAGATCTGAAGAGTCCAGATCTAATGCATCGGTGCCTGTTTCCATAAAACAGTGGATTCTGGTATTTGACTCGAGTGAGACATGGCAAAGTGGAAAACCGTGACTGGCTTCTGGAGGAGAGGAGTAATGCGATGGTCTATCAATGCATGCACTGCTGTGACGTTGCATTTTTACATCGGTTTGCTGCGTGAGTCTTGACAAAGCCTTGTTCCCACTACATGGTTTCAGCCAAGATGATGAGATCATCAACGCTGCTGAGATCTCTTGCGTTCCTATGATTGTGAGTCTCATACACAACCATATGACTGATCTGTCACCTGGGTGTTCACACTAGCGAGAACCTCAACCTTCAAATCTCTGTATGGTTGGGAGTCATTCTGTACGGTCCGAGCAGCAGGTTGGAGGAGAGTTGGAGGAGAGCTCTACATCATGAAGCTGCAGTCACCATCTCAGAGTTGGAGATGAGCTTTATACTGCATAAATATGAATGAAATCAAATATTAATCCAATCCACACATCCAAAGAAATCAAACCATAGATGTCCATACGTTATGTGTAACAAAATGGAATGACACAGGGGAAAAGTGTTGAAGACGTTACTGAAATGTATTTAATACTTCACACAGAAGCCTTTGTTGGTAATGAAGCTTCAAGACGCCTCCTGTAAGGAGAAACTAGTCGCTACATTGGTGTAACGTTGGCTCATTCTTCCACACAAACAGTCTTCACATCCTGAAGGTTCAGTGGGTCCTTCTATGAACGCTGAGATTTAGTTCATTCCATAGATTTTCTATAGGATTCAGGGCAGGTGATTGGCCATTCTAAGAGCTTTATTTTCTTTTTCTGAAACCAGTTGAGAGTTTCCTTGGGATCATTGTCTTGTTCTTCTCATTATTCTTTTCATTCCTCTGTCTGAAATCTTAGGGGAGAACCTGCTCATGGTAAAATTATATTCTTTCCACTTCCAAATTATGGCCCCAACAGTGCTCACTGTAACCTTCAGTAGTTTAGAGATTCTTCCAGAACTGATGCCATGAGTGTGTTTTGCAACAATAAGATGGTGAAGCTCTTTGGTTTAACAATCATGAGATGTTTCTTGTGTGACACCTTGGTAATGAGACGTCTTTTTATAGCAATCAGTTGGGACTGAAGAAGCTGATATTCATTTGCTTTCTAATTACTGAGTTGGTGTCATGACGTTTTGCAGCTTTCTTTCTTCATCTGTTCAATCCTTTTTTCTCAGTGTCATTCCATTTTATTACACATAATTTATTGACATCTATGGTTCTATTTCTTTGCATGTGTGGATGAAATGGATCGTTAACAACAGCTGACAAGAATTTCATGTCAATAGCGACTCTAGAAATATATTTACTTAGAAAACTGCGGACGCATTCGATACTTATTTTACCCAGTGTATCAGCTCTACATGCTGCAACTTGAAGCTGACTGACTGAGCAGATTTGTCTTTTGTCTTTTGTCAATTCATTGCCTTGGCTCCCAAACTATGGAAGTCTTCCACAATCTCTTCATGACTGCTGCGGTCGGTCATCAATTAAACATGGTCTAAACACCCTTCTATTTAATGAATGATTTTTTCGTCTTTGTAAAGTGACAGGTAGAAGGGGGGATTTTTTACTCTCCCATCTTTCCAAATGTGTCTATTCTCTTTTTTCCTCCTCTGACAAAGCATTTCACTGCCTATTGTACTTGTGTGATTGTGTATGTGAAGAATAAAATCTGAACCTGAGGTGCAATAAAAATATAACATTATTATTACTCACACAATGCCCTGTGTCCAGAGTCACTTCAGATTTTGTCTGTGACTCTGCTACCTGGAAATTGTGGCTCAAGTCTTGTAGTGTGAACAAGGTGTTAGTGAGAGTTTGGGGGTTCTGTATGATACAAAATACCTCAAGTATGAACGTCCTGGTAGATACCACCCAATGAGTGGAAAAACTGAAAAGGCCCAACATTTCAAGTAAAGCCATTCTGGTCATGAATCTAAAGGTAAAAGTGGCTTAATTGATGCAAGCACACAGATTTGATCCTGACTTAATGCAGCCTATGATTAGCTTTACAAGTATAACCACACAATCTGGTTGTCATATTCTGGTGAGAAGAAAAATATTTTTTTGATGATGGAAAATGGCTCTGCACTGCTCAGTCACGCAGCGCTGTCAATCATCCGTCTACATGAAAATTCTTTAGTATAAAAATAGCAACTTAAAATTATAATTATAATTATATTTTAATTGTTTATGCTCAACTAAGGTATAATGTCACTACCGGTATAGAGTTGCAAAGCTAGAGTTAAAGACTAATAACTAAAAGCTAATAAAATGGGGCGGATTATCTTAGATTTTTAAATTAGGCATTTTCTGCGGCTTATAGAATGGGTGGACTATAACTTGGGGCAGTCTATCATTGGGGAAACAGGTAGACAGGTTTTAAAGCTAACAGAGGTTCTCAGGCAAATATCAAATGGAATGCTAGTGCCATAAATCCATCAAAGAACCCAAATCTATATGAGCCTCATGTGGGAAATCCACCAAAATCCAGTTTAAGCCATGTTAAAAATTCTAAGAATGAAGAAGGCTTAAGCTGGCAACCGGTCTAATCTACAGACCGGTTAATGTTAGTCATAACATTGAGTAGATCTGACCCATTAACATTTTGTACAACAGGACCTCTTTGGGATCTCACCACACTCCCCCACATGCATCAATGAGTCGTGGGAGCCCAGTTCACTTGTTCACCTTAATTGGATCACTTGACTGGTACTAATTAGTGCACACCTTGAACAATCCAATCCATACAGCTTGTATACAAGTGTGAGACCTTGGTGTGATTATTAATGCTAGTCTTTCATTTGAAGCCCATGCAGATAAAGTTATTCTTTCAGGAATTGAATGTTACCATTCAGAAAAACAAGTTCATGCTTTTGTTACCTCCAGGTTAGATTATTGTAATGCTTTACTCTCTGGATGTACTAGTAAACAAGCTCCATTTAGACCAGAATTTAGCAGTTGAGCAGTAGAACCAGATATGATATGATCAAATGGCCCCCATTTTATCTAATCTACACTGATCACCGAATGTCATATTGATTCTAAAATTCTATTAGTAACCTATAAAGCACTGAATGGTCCTGCACCACAGTATCTGCGTGAACTCTTGGTCCTTTATGATCCACAAAACTTACTTAGACCACAAAGCTTTTTGCTGTTAACTCAAGGTCACAGCAAGGTGCAGAGCTTTCTCCTATAAAGTTATAATCTTCCAAATATTGTCCGGGACTCGGACACAGTCTCAATATTTAAGTCCAGGATGAGCACATTGGTTTAGTCAAGATTTCTGTTCGTTCTAGATAATGGGTAGATCCAGAAGGTTCTCAGGCACCCCCCCCTCCTTACATACCAGGTCATAATCAAGTCTGTACTACCTCCTGGCTCTCCCCTTTAGCTGTGCGGTCATAGAGAGTCTTGCTGGAGTTCCTGCGTGTACAATGTCTGTCATTCTTAATCACTTTGCATCCCTAATAGTATCTCAGTCACTCAGTCTCTACACCTCTTCCTTAGGAAGTTTCTTTTCACCTCCGCCTCCTTGGATTGTTCATTAGGGGCTCGGACAAAGATTCTGCAATGTTGCTTTGTGACAAAGTCAGTTGCAAAAAGCGCTATAGCTATATAAAAACTTACTTGACATATGTTCCTGCTTCCAGCTCATCAACTTCAAGAACTGACTTTTCACTTGATGTCTAATATATCCCCATTCCCGTGACAGGTGACACCGTACAGAACACTGAAATAACTAGATAGTTAGTGGTGTTAATGTTAAAGCTTGTCTATATATTCTCACACACAGGTTAACTTCACAGAGAGTTAGGAGAGATTTTAAGTGTGTGTGTGTGTGTGTGTACACATGTACCCCTGATTGCGACAATCTTCGATCCACTCTTTCATGATGGCGTGGTAAGTGTCCAGGTCTATGGAGATGTCCTTGTGTTCGGGGTCCAGCATGTTGCAGAGCTCCTCCAGGCCGCTGTCCTCCGAGCTGCGGCTGGTCGTGTGCCTCAGATAGTCCACGATGTGAGACACAAACACTTTACCTGCAAAAAACAGGCCAGCGTTACTATAGCGACCACCCACACAGGCCACCACCTGGTGCCCTCAAAGGCCAAGTGAACAAAGAGCATCACCCTCATCCTGAGGGAGCCAATCATCAGTCATGTACACCGTAAAGTGGTGCAATGGAAGGTCACCTGCAACCCTGAAAGGCTCCTGACACTGGGCAACAGCTTAAATCAAATTATATAACAAGGAAAAAACAAGAAAAACATATACAGCCTTATTCAAAAGTTTGGGCACTCCTCGATAAATTACATTTTGACCGTATTTATTGAAAAGATGTAAACACAATCTCTCTTGGAAATGGAAAAAAAATGCACAATATTTTAATATTATTAGGCAGCAATTGAACAGTCAGTTCTCGAATGTGATGTTCTGGAAGACAGCGTATAAGTAGGGCCTTTTTGTTATGGAGCATCTCCAGAACAGCAGGTCTTGTGGAGCGTTCCAGTGTCTGCAGTAGTTCGTACCAACCAATAGTGACCGGGTCATGGACATCTAAGACTCTTCGATGCATGTGGGGAGCGTGGTGGGATTTCAAAGAGGATCCTGCTGTACAGATCACAGTGCAGAACAGTCAGAGCTGTTTCAGTAGCATGAGGGGACCTGCTCACTATTAGGCCTGGGGTCTTAATGCTATGGTTGGTCAGGGTATCAACTTGGAGGGTGTGAAAGGTCTGTGTGAGGACATAGATATCCAGTGGATGAGATACGCTGGTCTCCCTGTGACTAATGGGGGGCGCAGTTGTGACCGCATCTACAATGAGGGGCCCAGTAAAGATTTCACGGCCCCAGGGCGAAGGCCTGTCCCTCCCCGTCCCCTCCCCAGCAGTTACGCTACTGTGTACCTCTGCTCTGGGTGTCACAGGCTTGAAAAATGGTGTCCAGCAGATCTTCTTCACAAATCAGGCTCACCTCAGCCAAACTCTCTTTCTTTGACTCAGATGGGAACAAACCACCTATGGACCAGAGAACATCATCAGGCCAAAATACCTAGACATGGTTCTTTAAGGGAACACCGTGAGACCCAATAAACAAGTTACCCATGGAGCTGGATAATTGTCTTTTAGTTCTCCTGCTAATCAAACACAGTAATTCAGAGTGGGATCTGAGAAATGCTCAAACCCAAAGTCAGAACTGTTCATAGTGGTGGTGAATGGAACCAGACATCTGGTTCCTCTAAAAGCTCCCTCAAGACATGAGATGTTCCCTTATGCTGGAGACATTGTTCTGCTAGGGGTAATGATATCTTCACCATTCCATAAAAACACTTGAGACAATAGGGGTCCACCAAGCATGAACTTATACTTGATGCAGGTTTATTTACAGCCCAGCTGACTAATTTTTGCTCATAAATTGTGCCGTTTAATCTGTACTCTTTAATATTGCTTGCATTACCTTGTTTAAACTTTTGTTATATATATTTCGTTCACTGGTTACTTTTATTTTTACACATTTTATGCAGAACGAAGTCCCGTCGTAAGTCGAGGACACACTGCATGTACTGTTCCATCATTTTAAGAAGGAACAAACGGAAGAGAGTCAGCAGGGCTGTATTTTTAAAATGCACTTACAATTTTACGAAATTCAACAAGATTACGAAATGCTCAGAAAATCATACTGCGGCCACAGTAATCGAGCAATATAGTCATATTGCCCCGCACTACTTTTCACTATCCTAATTTTTCAGGCTGCGCAATATAACGACTGTACATTGTTATCGAAATATCAGTTTGCGCAGTTTTGATCTCAGTAGGCTGCAATATGCAAGTGAACCAATCACATCACTTAAATTGCATATATGTAATGTATGGATGGTGGGGAGTCAATGTAGATATAGAAAAACATCACAATTGCAATACGTAGACCCAAAAAAATGTTAAATAAACCTGAAAAACTGACATTTTATCGAGATCATGCAGCCTTACCTTTAACCCATCAAAATGTGGAGCAGTGGAAACCTACCAACTTTAAATGATCACTTTAAAATGTCACTTTGTTTAGTGTACAGGTACTTCTATATATATTCATAAGTATCACACATTTAATTTATTTGAGACATTATTTAAGGTGATATTTTTATATATTTCATCTTACATTTTCTTAATAAATGCACCATGGCCAGGGGATGTGTAAATCGGCATTTCAATACACTGTGTAAACTGTTGTGCTGACAATAAATGTCTCTTGAATCCTGAATCACAATGCCGGGTTCCATTCACCCCCCACTGTAAAAAAACAAATAACAAAAAAAGATCTAATTCGTTTAACAGGCCAGACTGAGAACCGCAGCCCAGGGCTTGTTTTTTGGAGGCCTATCAATAACGAGCACGCTCAGGCTTTACCTTCTCCCAGTGAGAGTCTTTTGACCACCAGGGCCGGATAGGCCAGCTCGCTGTCTGCAACGTTGGAGGCATCTGAAGAGCAAAAGTTGAGGTTGTAGGAACGTAGACCATGACCCAGCGGTACACCGGCCCTCTCCCTCTCGCCTTGGGGCTGCGTGGCTGGAGGGAAGCGCGGGGTGAAGCCGAAGAAGCCACCCCCACTCTGTACGGCGGGGGTGGAGCAGCTCCGCTGCCAGGGCCGACTGTGCCCAGACGCCACGCTGCCCCTTTCCCCAAGAGTCCTCAGAGAGCTGGTGATGGTGTAGGTGGCATTCACGGGCGTGACAGGCCCGCTGGGTGTGACGGAGGAGCGAGAAGGCAGCTGGGTCGCTGGGGTGCAGGTGGGGGTCAGCATGACCGTTGACGGCTCACAGTCGGAGTCGCCGTCAGGACGGACGCCGCGCTTCTTCAGGATGGACTCCAGGTTGCGTCGCAGGCCCGTGTGGGGGCTGTCGTAGCTGCTGGACTGGAGCTTGGGGATCGGGAAAGGAGAGTTAGCCTCTTGGTCGCGCCGCTGAATGGTCTGCAGCTTGCGGCAGATGCTGTCCACCGGGTTGTGCCGTCTCGGGGTCACGCCAACATCCATGCTGGAGAGGGTGGGAGGAGAAAGGGCCGACCTGGAGCAGAGGAGAACATGAAATCACTCACTCATCCACAATAATCCCCCAAAATGTGGGGTTAGGCTCCAGGTTGGAACCAGTGGGCAGCTACAACCAGTGATACAAGCAGTGGTACAAGCTGCAATCTGGAAATGTCCTGAATCTCAGCATGTACGATCATGAAGTCTCTGCTTCAACTGGTCCCAGACGTGCTCTATGGGATTCAGGTCAGGGGACATTCACGGCCATACCATATGAGGTACTCCAACTTCCTGAAATCAAGCTGTGACAATTCTGCCACAATGTGGTGGAGCATTATCATCCATGAACAGAAAGTTGGGGGTGTGCTGGCGGAATTAGGGAATCATAACGGGTTCTATGATGTTTCTATGATGGAGGTAAGAATGTGCAGTGAGTGAGCCATGTACAATAACCAAATCTGTTTTGCGCCGAGTGGTGATGCCTGCCAGACTGTTGCACCTCCTCCACCAAAGCAAACCCTGGGGACCATGTTGACCTCAGCGTATCACTCACCTCGCTTTCTCTAGCAACGCTGACCCGACACTCATCAGTGAACAGGATGGTAGACCACTGCTGCATTGTCCAGGTCACATAGTCTTGAGCCCACTGCAAACATTCACAGCGGTGTCTTGGTGTCAGTGGAGTCACCTGCAACGGTCGTCCGTTGCAAATGGTTTGTCTGGAAACGCTAGTTCCCCTCGCATCTTGTAAACAGGCTGCAGCTGTGTCACAGTTGCATAACGATGTCTGAGTGCATAGGTCCTTATACATAGAATACATATATACACTACACACAATAAGTTAGTGTTATTGAGACTTAGTGGAGGTCATACCTACGTGTTAGTTTCACTTCAGACATTTTTGGGATAGGGAGGTAATTGTATTGGGATGATGGACACACCTCATTTTGTGTTTTCCATGTACTGGTCTCATTGTGTACAGGTGCTTTATATTGGGGTCAATACCAAAAGACAACCTTTCTCAATGTATCATCAATTTCAACATTCTGTGGGTATAAAAAGCATTGTAAGCAATTGTCATCAAGTCATTCCAATCATTCAAACAGCAATGAACACACGATGTCACTTGACGAGCAGGGTCATCTGGGCATGGCGCCTTCGGGTCGGTGGCAGGGAGTCAGATGTTGCTCGTGAACTTGGTGTGTCTCAAAGTGTCATCAGCAGACTTGCATCAGACACAGAACTACTGACAGAGTTCATGACAGACGCAGGAGTGAAGCCCAACGAGTGACAGACCGCAACAATGACCAGTACCTAAGGACCTGTGCACTCAGACATCGTTATGCAACTGCCACACAGCTGCAGCCTGTTTACGAGATGCGAGGGGAACTAGAGTTTCCAGAAAAACCATTCACAACCGACTCCACCGCTTTGGCTTGAATACCAGACGACTGTTGCAGGTGACTCCACTGACACCAAGACACCACTGTTAACGTTTGCAGTGGGTACAAGACCATGTGACCTGGACAATGCATCAGTGGTCTACCATCCTGTTCACTGATGAGTGTCGGGTCAACGTTGCTGGAGAAGGCGAGGTGATAGGCTAAAATAAATATTAAACTAATGCAACTGGTGTTTCTTCTCATACATTATTAGTAATATCAAAGGGAACCTTTACTTATTTAATTAAAAGTCAGAGCAAATAGGAAAAGCACTCATGTAAATAACAATATCCCTTACTTATTGTGAGTAGTGTATACAGTGGCTAAGGAAAGTATTCAGAACCCCTTACATTTTTCACTCTTTGTAATAATCCAGCCATTCAAGTTCATGTTTTTCCTCATTAATGTACACAGCACCCCATATTGACAGAAAAACACTGAATTGTTGACATTTGTTGACTGAAATATCACATGGTCCTAAGTATTCAGACCCTTTGTGGTGACACTCCTATATTTAACTCTGGTGCAAATGAGAATCATGAGGTCAAAGGAACTGCCTGAAGAGCTCAGAGACAGAATTCTAGCAAGGCACAGATCTGGCCAAGGTTACAAAAACGTTTCTGCTGCACTTAAGGTTCCTAAGAGCACAGTGGCCTCCATAATCCATAAATGGAAGACGTTTGGGACGACCAGAACCCTTCCTAGAGCGGGCTGTCTGGCCAAACTGAGCCTTGGTAAAAGAGGTAAAGAAGAAACCAAAGATCACGGTGACTGAGCTCCAGAGATGCAGTTGGGAGAAAGTTGTGGCAAGCCCTCCCCCAGTCGGGGCTTTATGGCAGAGTGGCCTGACGGAAGCCTCTCCTCAGTGCAGGACACATGAAAGCTGCATGGAGTTTGCTAAAAAAAAAAACCACCTGAAGGAATCCAAGATGGTGACAAATAACATTCTCTGGTCTGATGAGACCAAGATAGAACTTTTTGGCCTTAATTCTAAGTGGTATGTGTGGAGAAAACCAGGCATCGCTCATCACCTGTCCAATTCTGTCCCAACAGTGAAGCATGGTGGTGGCAGCATCATGCTGT
>JBBIGC010000125.1:27002394-27018090 GCA_037576955.1 Lepidarchus adonis | reverse complement strand
TACACGCCGTTCTTCCTATTTGTGCGTCTGTTGGTGTATGCGTGTGTGTGGGTGTGTGTGTGTGTGTGTGTGTCAGTTTACTAATGGAGTACTGTGTGTGTGTGTGTGTCTACAGCCTTCTCTAGGTGTGAAGAAACCCTTACACGCTTTGCTGTTTGTGATCCTCAGCCCTGTTGGTGCATATTTCAGCACAGGAACCAAACCTGTGTCTCTGTGGGCAGACTCGAAGTACATCAGGGCTTGGAGAGGAGGAACAGGAGACTGCAAGATGGGAGGGTGAGAGAGAGAGAGAGAAGGAAATCGTTTGTAATATAATGCTAGTCACGGATTTGGGCATAAAGATGTTGTTTGTCATGATTTGTGTATGAGTGCCAAATCCTGATTCAGCGTTCACTAGCTGAGTTGAAACTTAAATGTCTCGGCTGGAGATTAAACCAGTGAATTTGTGGGCATGAACTCAGCTTAATTTGTAAGCCATCCGTAATCTCCACTCTGGCTTGCACAGGGAGCAAAATCTCAATCAGTACAGCACAATTTTAACTTGTTTTTTGACCATTATGTTACTGATGGTTGGGTGTTTCACTAAGCTGCACAAAGATCTGACCTCTGACTTACATCATTAATGCTTTGAGAGTTTTAGTTAAGTACCCAAGGCTCAAAATGTGAATGTTGGCTCTGTAAGAAAGGTGGTTTTAATGTTATGGCCGATCTACCCTTCCTGATGTACTAGGATGCTTTCTGATTGCATATAAAATGGAACATTTCTTTTAACTTCTAAACTAAAAGGTTTTTAAATATTAATTATTAGTATTGTCCAAAATTGTAATAAGGTGAGCTTAAAATGGCCTAATGTTTAGAGAACTGGGTTTGTAACCATAAGGTTATGGGTTAGAGTCCCAGAACCAGGCCGAAGGGCCCTTGAGCATGACACCTAACACGCTGTTGCTCTACAGGTGCCACTACAGTGCTCTCTCAGTTATCAATGGCTAAAATACATGATATTATTTATTATCATCATTTTAAAATGCATTTTTTTATGTATGTATGTATTTACTCATTTAATGCATCAGTTATTGTAGAAGTAATCAGCACATAACATTATTTATATTAGTATGGGGGAAATTAATTAGAATATAGTTTTGAAATCAGTTTTTGCACATGCTATATTGATCTTCCCGAGATGTACAAATACATACACATGCTTTTATTGTCTGTTAGAAGTAGTTTACAGAAGAGAAAAAAATAATCCAGCAAAATCGATCACCAGGCTACTAGAGGTTATTTGGAGGATTTAGGGTAAAGGTGAACCTCCGTGTTTTGAAACCTGCTTGAATTATTTACACTTGTACATTGGAATCAGTGGTTTCTACAATATAAAAGGCAGTTTTATTTAAGAAAAGTGTATAATGTGAATTCAGTTAGCTAATTTATAGCTTTCAAATAAATAGTACACAGCTGTACATTATCATTTATTATGTTAGAGTGTATAAAATGAGCAGAGCTGTAGAAACATTATACACGTTACTATTGTGTGTTAAATTGAAGAGATGATGAATATGATGCCAGTCGTTCGAATGGTAGTGTTTGTGTTTGTTCATCCCTGTGCTTTTTGAAGAGTAGTGTCAGGTCTTGTTTTGGAAGTCAGGGCACACACACCATCTTTGTCTCCAACCAGGAATTACTATTCAAGTGACTGAAGCATTTGTGAAAATGGTTGAAATCTTGGTGAAATCTGTCAGGGCTTCCAAATGTGTTAGAACCTCTTAAAGAATTACAAAGTAATTGGGTAACTGACGGTGATGGGGAAACAAGGCACTTGGTCATGGAGGATGCAGTGACAGTGGCAGTACATACAAAGCCTCTTTATTTTCAGGAACTATGGGGCTTCTATCTGTGCTCAGTATGAGGCGGTGGATTACGGCTGCCAGCAAGTGCTTTGGCTGTACGGAGATGACCATCAGATCACGGAGGTCGGCACAATGAACCTGTTCCTTTACTGGGTCGATGAGAATGGAGGTAATGTTTGTTCTTAATCCAACTCTAGCGTAATGTGTGATCTGAGGCTGGTATTGATTTTCAGTGCCAGTTCATGGAAAAACACTGGTGCAGTGTCTCATAAGGATAGTGGGTGGATATCTTTGGAAAAGTGCCATGAAATATGTTTTGAGATTGGGGACGTCAGGTTAAAGCGTAAACCTCCCTGTTGCAATCTGAGCATGACTCCATTTGGCTGTGTACCAGTGACCTCTAGTGGTCAACAGTTTTAAGAAACAAATTGAGTATGTTTGAGGAGAAATGACATCTAGCGGCAGCAAACAGCGTCATGTCCCTGTTTTGCTCAAAGAAATTTTTTTAGTCAAGGATGAGAAATAGAATTACATTCTCTTTCAATCAGGATAAAATGCCTCGATTCTGTTTCTGGAAGGTTTTTTAAAATGTAAAGTTTTTCTATGTTAGTTGATACTTTAATTTTCACTTGAACAGTTTAAAATATTCCATTTGTAAACTGACGAACAAGCTGTTTAGTATTCAGGAGAGCAAAAATTCAACCCCAGACGACTAGGGTTCAGCAGTTTGGGGATTTCTCTTCATGCACACATGGTTTTAGTTACCTGTTCATTTCCATGTGTAAGGAGTGGGTTTGAGGAGAGAAACTACCAAACTTGTCTGGACAGGACTCTTCAGAAAAGGATTTGGTTTCCTCTTGTCTGAGTCTAAGGCAGGACAGGTGTGGAGCTATATATAATATAAACAATTGATTGATCGCATTGGTCAAAAGACATAATGTAAGGCGAGGCGTGTATCTTTATACAGCACATTAATATACACACAGATCCTTCAGAATGCTTTACAGAAACATAAAATAAGTATAAAATATTAAGCAAAGATAGTAAACAGTAAAATAAAATTAAAGCACGATATAAAATCAATTAACTGTTGTACACTAAATTTTTACTAACTGATTAATTGAAGGCAGTGGAAAACAAGGCCATTAGCTGTTAGGTTCAGATCTGATGAAGTTATCATTCATTTCTTTTTAGGTAATCACTGGTTTGAGGAAAACCTTTTTCGCTTAGATTACCTATGAAATTTGAGACCTGAAGTCATTCAGGAACTTTACCTGAAGTTTTATTATATTTTAATCACTGACAATCTGCATTTGTTTAGAGGAAGAACTTGCAACACCTCCCCTGGATGGGATCATCTTACCAGGCATCACACGGCAGAGCATTCTGGAGCTTGCACGCAAATGGGTGAGGATTTAATTTATAGAGTCTTTTGGTGAAAATGTGCACAATATTCCTCTCACCCTCACTGAACACAATTACCAGTTTTAGAACTGGAGCTACAGCACTAGACTCATCACCCATATAGTCAAAGTAAATTATCACCAAAACATAGCACAGATTTGTGGGTGTAGTTAATGGCTGCCATGTTCATTGTTTACAGTCATACGGGGTTGTAAGTCACATGGATGAGTCTGTTCCACCTTAGAGTGATGTGTATCTGGACATGATTTGAGCTGGTGGGTACAGCTTTAGGATGTATAATTGCAGAAATTATTTGGAATATTTGAGTGAGTTTTAGATTGAGTACACATTGAGGAAAATTAGATTTTTTGCTAAACTATTCCTTCAACCAATGTGAAGAAATTCTGTTTGTCGGTTGAACTTGGTCTCTCCAAATAGTGCCTAAGTTTTTATTTTATTTCCTTTTCTTTTGTTGCTTTCTATTTCTTTTTCTCTTCTCTTCTCTTCTCTTCTCTTCTCTTCTCTTCTCTTCTCTTCTCTTTTTTCTTTTTTCTCTATGGTAAAACGTTCACTGTGTCCTGATTTTTCATATCACTATGTTGAATAGCTACACAGAAACCTATTCGGTTAAGGTTAACTGTGATATTCTTGTCCACAGGAGGAGTTTAAAGTTACAGAGCGGTACTTGACCATGGCTGATCTGCGTTTGGCTCTGAAGGAGAACAGGGTGAAGGAGATGTTTGGCTCAGGGACGGCATGTGTGGTCAGTCCGGTTGGCAGGGTGCTGTACCAGGGAGAGGTGAGCTTAGAAAGAAGATGCCTTTCTGTGTTCATATTGGGAACTCTTATTGTCTGATCAACAGGCTTGGGCTCAAAGGGAAAGTACAAGCAATGACGAAGAGATAACAATGTTCTTAACCACTGGGCAGGGTCACATACTGCAGTTACATATGCAGAGAGCTGACAGTGTTACTTTATTGGTAAACATTTTTTCAGCATGTTTGAGGTCTATGCTTTCAGAGAAGCAAACTCAAAGAGATACAATTTCCATGCAAAACTGCTCAGCTGCACATTTAGGCTTGTACACAGGTTCTGCAGGCTACACATGGAGTGCATCCAGTTTGCAAATTGAACTTGAGCGAAAGGCGTAGTGCAATGAGTCAATAATGTATACATTTACAGAATGGTCATATAGTTCAGTCAGATCATCTCAGTAAAAAGCTTTTTTATTGATTTTAGAAAAAAATGCAAGTGTCTACTTTGTACATGTACAGTACTGTGCAAAGTATTTGTTCACATTTATCTCAGCAGCGAGTGTTTTTCTGCCGCAAAACCACAAGTTCTCATTATAATAAATGCCAACACACACAAAGTTTTAATTTTTTATTTATATATTTAAAAAGTTTAAAAATTGTGTGTCTTCATGTGCAATTTCCTCCGGGATAATAACGTTTTTCTGATTCTGATTCTTATTCCTATGTGTGTTGGGAGCTGTTAGAACAGTGCAGGTGATTCCCCCTCTCTGCCTCCAGTCGGGATGGGGAAAATAATATTTTTTTTACATGCATCGCGATGCGGGAATGAAAGATCCTGAATCGATTTTAAAATGTTAAAAATCGATTTTGTACATATTAATTTCCAATGCAATGTTGAGGAACGAAAAAGCGGAACTCTAATGTACGGAAGTGCAGCGCCCGGACAGTCTCAGAGGTGCACACAACAAACACACGATGGAAGAACTTTGGCTTTTATGAAGTCGAAGAGAAAAAGGACCTGAACAAGAGTCACACTATATGCAAGTTGTGTAAAACTAAATTGAAATATTTTGGCAACACGACAAACCACATTGTACGTTTTTACCCGGAGGCACAAGAAAAAGTCGGTTGTAGCTGCCACCGCTAACCAGACGACCATCGAGCAAGCGATGTCAAAGTTTCCACCGAACTCAGAAAATTTGTATTTGGTTGTTGAGAAGCAGGGGTTTCGCTGTATGTTACAGAATTTGGAGCCACGGTACAACATACTATCCTGAAGATATTTTACTGACAGCTATTTTCAAACTCTACAATGAGACCAAAAACAATGTCATGTAATCAGTGAAGAAAACAGGTAGGATAGCTGTAACATGCGATGCATGGACATCTCTTGCCACAGAGTATTTATATTCTATATTTAAGTTATTCAGAATGTGCTGAAGTCCAAAAGCATCACATCGCTCTATTTTATGTATTTGCTGTATTTATAGATTTTCTTTTGTCAGACATAGTCTATACTCAGACCTCTGCTGAAGTGACAGGTCTTAGACTCTTCATTATTTAGTTTTGAATATGATCAGTTGTTTGTTGTTCAAAATAAGCTGAGGTCCACAAGCATTATTTATCTTTCAAAGCTGTGATTTCAGTACAAAAAAATCAGTTTGAAGATTTACACAGCTGATTGTTTTGATAATAAAGGAAATTTAAAGTAAATTCATTTTGGTTCATTACAAATGTTTTGCTTTGAAAGTACCAAGGTGAGTGGGGAGAAAGATGCATAATCGCATCGTGAGGTGCCTACAGATTCCCACCCCTAGCCTCCAGTCATTGTATGTGTGTGAAACTCTCAGCTGCAGCACTTGATTTAACCACTGATTGAGCCCAAACCAGGGATTAGATGATTCCTACATATAATTCTTCGTTTCCACCAGGAGAACTCTGTAAATGGGAACCCAACACACTGACAAACATGTACTGTTCACTGTATTCATTTCATTTGTATTGATTCTAATATTAGTGATCTGAAAATAAACAAATACAATCACTAACTGCCTCTAAACTACTCTTACATATACATGGGGTTAAGACTTTTGCACATTACTGTAGTATTTGTAATAGGAAGAGAAACGTAGACAGCATCTTTCATGTACATTTAGCATGGTACTGTATGCCACTTTTGTACATAGGCTGAATGTGTCCTATTTGCATCTGAAAGTGGTGCTATAGCTGCAGTGCACCTGCTTCTTGTAATATTAGGATGATTTAAATACATTTTTCATCAATTTCATGAAGCTGATGTGTGGTAGATGCCAGATTTTTATATATAATTTCTTTTTGTAGAATCTTCAAATTCCTTGTGAGGGTAACTGCCCACCGCTCGCTTCTAGACTGTTAAAGGAGCTCACAGACATCCAGGTAAGACCACACACTCACAGGACTGACGTACAGCACTGTATCGCCCTGCTACACTTCTCCCTGGTCTCTGTCGATAGCTGCCTGTGCACATGTGATGGGTTAAATGCAGAGGTCGCATTTCATTTCTTTTGCTTTCATATTACTTGCATTATGGCTTGGGTTGAAATTTAAGCCTGAAGAAATAACCTTAAAGACTAAATATCTTAAATTTCAAGTCATTGTATGATAAAACATTTTACCCCATTAAATATCTAAAGTAAATATGCATCCACGCCCCAAACTATTTAGAGAATGCAGGTTTTTAGAGCAAAGAGCATGTTCTTAGTTGCTGAAAATAGAGTGTAAAATGTCCGTTAAATCTCAATATTTGTGAATTTAATAAACTGAATTATTTAGAAGAATGCTTTCATGTGCTGTTGGAAATGTCATGTTATGAACACATGAAAGACTCTTGAAAGTCCTAATTACAAACGAGTAAATAATGATGAGTAACTGAGTAATGAGTTAATAATGTTAAGTGTAATGGCTCGCTTCCCAGCTAAGACATATGTCACATTGAATCAAATATTTAGTATTCAGTTTGATTATCAATCATGAATGTTATCCTTTATTATGGTATCATATTGATCACTATTATTTGAATTTTAAGCTTGAGGTTTTCTCGCTTCTGAGCTCTAGATAGGAGATCCAGCAAATTAAGTGTCAATAGTTGATGTGCATGCATACTGTATACTCACACGAGTCAGCAGAAATTGCTGCAGTAGGTCTTCATAGAGGATTACAGGTGTCAAAGAAATAGTAATAAAGTATTACATTAATTTGGTATTTTAATGGACAATGAAATTTGTAATTATAACATTCATTGGTAAATGAAATAATAATTCATTAATAAATAACTGGTATAAAACCTATAAAACATTCACAAAACTTCTGAATGTACTTTACAAACACAATAATGAATTAATAAATAAATATTGGTGTTTGAAAACCTATTTGCAATTTTTTTTTAAGTACAGAACTTGAATTGCAAATGTAGTTATTTTAATCCATTAGTTAAAGGCAGTTCACCGTCCAGCTGCTTTTCATTTTATTGTTAGCTGTTTAGTTTTATTACTTCTTTTAGTCTCTCCAATTAGCTTCTCATTTTCGCCTTTCCATTGGTAAAACAAAGTAACAAGCTCTATGGTTCGAGAAGTTGAATATCAGCCAAGTGGAGTGTTCACATTCCTGGTCAAATCACATTTTGTTGAGTTTTTTCAATAAAAACGAGAACACAGTCTGTATGAGTACAAACACGTTACTTCACAATTACTGTATATCTGTGAAAAATCTACATCAAATATGTAGAATTAGATATTTTTAGATAATGTATATAAATTTAAAACAATTTTAATATGCACTAAATGTTCAGATGTGTTATGTTTAAACTTATTTTATTTGCAATATTTCTATATCCAACATTTGGTTGTAGTGTGTATCTGCTGTTGCTAATACACACTTTGAAAAACTTTGTTTTGCTCAAAAATAAGCCCATCAGGTCAAAACAAACTCAAAATTGGAGTCTAGGTTATTTATTAACTTTACTTTCTAAGAAAACGTTTGATAACTATGTACTGAAGTTTAAATTAAGAAGACATCTGTTTCTAAAGAATGCCATCACATATCATGCTGTCTAGAGTATAAACAAACTTGGAATTAGATCCAGGAAACAGGTGGAGGATTTTAAATCTGACGCCATTTTGTAGCTCTGTTTCATTAATTTGCCAAAACCCAAAGCTGTAATAATTGGTGCTGTTCCCACAGAATAAACGGTGCCAGTAATGTTCTTACAGTGACAGTGCCCTTAGGCTGAAATGCATGTTGGGAGTCCCAGCTGTGCATGTGTTCTTATTGGTAGGGAGGAACTTCAGGTTATGTGCCTCCATGATTGCATGGTTGCATCTTTTCTGTTGATTGTGAATTTAGTACAGTACTGTTCAGAAACCACAGTTTCTTTTGTTTGCTTCTATGGTTAAACTATGGTCAGATTGTTATATCAGTATTTCAATTTCAGGAAAAAGCAGAGAAAATAACCTATTTCCACAATGATAGACCTTCCCACTTCATAGGTCGCCCCATTCTATAAGCTGCAGAAAATGCTCATTTATGATTTAAAACTCTAAGATAAGTCGTCTCATGTTATTAGCCGCAGTGTTACTGAATTTACTGATCTGAAGTAAAACTTAAACTAATTTGGCCCCTTAAGACCTTTGCAGCTCTATACCATTAGTGACATACCATAGTTCAGCATGAATAATTAAAACAATAAAAATTTGAACTGACTGACATCATGCTGCAACACAAGAACTAGAGATAAGATAAGATAAACCTTTATTGTCCCACAAGTAGGAAATTCCACAACGTGATATACGTGATATAGGTGTTGTGCCAAAGTCTTACCCTCTACCAATTCCTACCCTCTTTCACTGGGAAAAGCGTCTCTGAGGTTTCACTTATTACCTCTGTCTTTTAACCAAATTAACCAAAGTTACATTATTGTAACATAAGTAATTGTTTATTTCTGCCACAATATTTGAGCAAAGCAGCTTTGTTTTAACAAATTGCTCCATTCGGTGCTAAATCAACACACGCGTGTGAACATTAACACTAATAATAACAAGAAAAACTCACATTACACTGCACAGGTATTTGCACATAAAATGCAGAGTTGTACATGAAGACAGGTTTCTGCAATATATAGAAAATCTGCTTGTGCTGAGAGAATGTATTACGTTGTATGCAGCACTAGGGGGAGTATTTCAGCACAACACCCGGCAGAACATCGTCTTTGCGTTGTGTTGCTTTTCAGACGGTTCTTCCCTGCAGTAAACAGTACATTTAAATTCAACGAATCAGTCTTTTTGTACTAAATTATAATTTTAGCGAATGTTTCCATGTTTTTAGATAGGCTGTCCCTATTAAACACCGCACCCAACACCAGGTTTGTAAAACTCATGTATAAGTCTATCATTGGGAAATACTGTACACTGATCACCCATAACATTAACACCACTGACCGGTAAAATTAATAACATTGACTGTCTAGTTATTTCATTACAGTGGCACCTGTTGGGGGGATGGATTATAGATTGGAAGTAAACGGTCAGTTCTTAATGCTAATGTGCTGGAAGCAGGAGTATAAGGATTTGGGCCACTTTGACAAGGGCCTTAGTATGATGGCCAGGCAGTGGAAGCCTAACTTGCTCTTTCAGTCCCACTACACTGCTCCCCAACAATACCAGTTACAGCTTTGGGTGCAACTTTTGTTTTGAGGACACTGCTGGAACGATAAGGTACAAAGACGAAAGAATAAAGGGTCTGTAGGGGGTACAAAAATGAAAAGTGACCAAATTCTGTTCTAATAGGTTTTAATTTTTATTTTACTCTATTAATCTCCAAGGGGAAATTAGTCTCTGCATTTTACTGTACCAGTCTGAGGCCTTGAGCTGAAACAGGTTTATGGCAGCAGGAAGTAGGCGTGAGGTCATGCTGTTTACAGAGATTTTTTTTTGTTACAAACACTCAGGACATAGATAACTAATATAAAACAAAAGTGAAGATATATAGACAAATAAGAATAGACTTAAAAGACCAGGAACTTACACATTGAGTGGAAAAGAGAAGCAAACAGAACATAAAGCAAGGTTTAACACAAACAAGAACCAACATGAACTCAACAAACACAGTAGTTTAAATTCTAGAACATAATTTATCACACCTGTGCATAGCAGGAGACAAATAATGAGAGACAGCGACAATGGGTGGGGCTAAGGCGGGGCTTAGAAGTAACACAAGAAAGACATGTGCACATGGAGACATCGCAACCCTACAGTCACAAATCCAAACTGCCACAATCAAGATTTAAGATGTTTATTTGTCTGAAGTACATCAAGCAGTGAAACGTGTTCTGATCCGCTTTAGACTGTGCGAAATAGGAGACTAGGTTTAAAAAAACACTTAAGCTTGATCGTTCCTGTTCCTGTACCTGGAAGTCGCTTTGGACAAAAGCATCAGCCAAATGAATAAATGTAAATGTAGTAGAAAGAAAATAGAAATAAATCGGAGGTTAGAATGCAAGCGATTGAATCGGTCCAGAAGAACCAAAGATGAAAACACGGAGAGATGCTGAATACTGCAGACACAATGCAGCAGCACAGACACAGAGAACTACAAATGGAGGGAAATCACAGATACAGATGTGCAGAGTAACCAGTGTCATGGTCTGTACAGACAGCAATGTTCACGTAGATGTTCAGTGTGTGGGCTGTGCGGTGGCATGTCTTAGTCTTATGGCCTGAGGATAGAAACTCCTGTTGAGTCTCTCAGTCCTTAGCCTCTCACCTGATTTAGACACTGAAACAGACTGTTATTGTCATTTGAAGTTAAAAATGTTATGTTGAATCTGAAACTATAAACTAACTGTAGTTAGTGACTGTTCTAACCATAAACTGAGTAAACCGAATGCTGGCCAATGACATTTGCTCAGTCTACTATGAGACAAGCTGCATATCGAGTAGGGAATCTCTAATAATAATATGGCAACTATGAACAAGAACAGAGCATCTTTTTTTCACTTTGTGAACATGGGCTATTGCAGAGTAGTGTAGACCATGACTATGATATCTTTATCTATCTCTTCTTCCCTGATACTCCCACTCTACGTCTTAATCTCTCCTTCTCCCCCTCTCGCTGGCTGTCTCTGGTCATGAGGCTGACAGCGCGGGGCTAATGTGGGATTAATGGTTACCCATAGAGAGGCAGTGAGCAGATAGGGCCAGACATCTCTCCTGAAAGCACTCATTACGCTCTCCCCGTAATTACACTAAACCTAATTATTGTCCCAGCCTTTTGTGATCTTCAAAGCCAAGACGTGACAAATAAAGCCGCTTGAGAGTTGCGCGACGCGGAAAAAAAAGCTTAATGAACAATAAAATCGACAAAATGCATAAGGAAGGGAGGAAAAAAAAGTGCGAGGCGATGTTAAATCTGTTGACATTTAATTTGTTGGTGCAATGGAAGCATGTGTCCCACTGGAACACAACATCGGGCGCAAACAAATGCGTCGGATGCGAGGCTGCAATGGAGGGATGAAAGATGGGTTTACTAACACGTCCCTCCGTTTCTCTTTCATGTTAATTAGAAATCGCGTCCTTTTGTTTCTTTACCCAGCCGCTTATTTATTCTCCCATTCCGTCCATTAGAACAAATTTGCAACATGAGACGCAAATAATTGGATTTGTCTTTACGGCTGTCGTGGACGGGGGAACATTTTGTTTTGGATTGTCTTCACAGATCTGCTCTTGGATATTCTGTCGTTACGGATTAAGCCTGGTTTTGTTGTAGCTGCGGTGGGTTTGGAACTTTCACCTCTGTCCTGCTAAATTTGCTTTTGCATTTTCTTTTTTGTTTTCTTGCAGTATGGGCGGACTCCAAGCGACTGGACCTTCCTCGTGTAGACCGGCACCGATGTTGTAGGGACTCAACAAAAAACAAACAAAAAAAACTCAATAAGGCGCACATGCACACACGTACACACCCAAAGTTCAACCTCACTTGAAATTTAATAGGAAAACAAACTGTCAAGATGGATTCTAAGTAGTGTGCAATAATTGTACCTTGATCGCAATATTCTTTTATCCTTTCCTTGAATTTCCTCAGTCACATTAGATCTACATAGGTCTTCTGCATAAACTGAGTCTGCTGGAGGTCAGGTTATGGGCAGGAACATATCTCATGTACCAAATTATTTTATTTTTATAATGAGCGATTCTTTTACAAATTGGATTACACATTCCTCTATTGGGAGCTCTCTCTGGAGCTGGTCTTACTGTTCGTCATGAACATAAAGAAAGTTCACAAGAAGAGGAACTGTTCCTCAATGCCAAACGGGGACTTTAAGCATCATTGGCTGTAGGGACAGTGACCGGAAGTTAATCTGCAGAAACTAAAGGAACCAAAAGCTCTAAGATCAAGCTGTGGTCACATTTATATTTTCTAGAACACTGAACGAATCAACCAGTGTCTTTAAAATTTCTGAAGTGAGTTCACTGAAGGAATAATAATAATAATAATTTTAAATAAAGTACTCATTCAAAATACAAGGAAATGAACTCTGGAAAACTGGCATGAGAACAGCTACACACAGACTTTTTGTAGCAGAGGTTTTTCTCCGGCTTCCGTAGCCTCGGTGTCTAAAGTCCCAATTATACTGATCAGCCACAACATTAAAACCACCAACAAGTGAAGTGAGTAACTTTGATTATACTGTTGTTGTTACAATGGCACTTGTCAAGGAGTGGGATCATATTAGACAGCACATGAACAGTCAGCTGTTGGATTTGATGTGTTGGAAGCAGAAAAAAATTACTTTGACAAGGGTCAAACCAAAATGACTGGCAGTACTCCCCTCCATTTGATGCAGCTAGCACATCTGGTCTGATCACATCTGGTCTGATCTGATCACACTTTGGTGGGCAGTAGTGGTCATGTTCAAGACCTTGCCCTTGAAAATGGAAGCAGGGTGACATCCCGTAGAGCTGTGCAATATAAAAATCATTTGTACTCATTATGCTTTGATATATAAAAAATAGAACATTTTTCTTTGTTCAATCTAAAAAGGTAAAGGAAAAATACTTCTTATATGACATTTCGCTTAAGTATTTTGGGCTTCTGGTTTTAATGATATGGCTGATTGGTGTATGAATGTATTGTTATATTAGACTCTGATCACATACAGTGCAGAGCTCACAACAGTACTGAGCACTGATATTAGGACAGTAGGAGAACATTGACCGTAGATGTGACTGTTCCATAGCAGCTAATAGCCACAAATAGAAACAAACTCCCGTGTCCGAGCACTTCATCAGTGCTGCAGCTTGTCTTCTGAGGTAGTGAGTAGGGATTTTAATTACATTTTTATCGATCAGCCTGAGCGCTTAGTAACAAAGCAAAGCACTGCTGTGATAATCCATCTCTGCTGATAACGCATCTGTGTTTTTGCTGGAATCAGGGTTTTCTGAATCAAGTCTCGATGTGACGGGTACGGGTCGCAATTGGGCTTCATTTTCACGCCCGTTCATCTCCAAGGCTGATACTTGTCCATTATTGTACTTCGTGCACACGGTGTTTTAAGCAATATAACCTACGCACAAAGAGATATAGATTTTATTTAACAAACATGACCAACTTCTTGATCAATGACACTTTACCAACTAAAGTTTCCAATACCGTGTGGATTTCAGCACTGTTGAGCAACGAGGATCAAATTTTAATGTGCTTACATATAAAATATGATTATATGTTTGATCATGTGCAATGTGTGTGATATTTGATATGGTTGCATTCATTTTTCTTGAAGCTGTGAAACAGATGTTAAAGAAGAAATGTTGGCACACGCTCAAAGTTTCATTATTGGTATTTGAAAAAGTGTCACAGTGTCATCGCTAATTACAGTCTTACATATATGAAAAAGCAGAAATGGAGGAATATCACTAATGTAAGACTAACAAACATTTAAAGAGTACTTTGCTCTCCAGAGGGTACGCTGTGTACTACAGAGGCTGAATGGAACGCAAACGAACTCTGGAGGGCATGTGGAGCAGATGTTGAGGCTACACGTGTGCACTATACGAGTGCACAAGTGCCAGATAATGATTACGCATAAGTACCTTTTACTGATAATTAAAGAAAACACTCACTACATGAAGATGCTTAAGCGCTTCACCTTGTTTTTCTCCGGTGGAACTGCTCAGGTCAAAGTCAAATATCAGCATTGAAAGGGAACATTAAGAGTCCATAATACTCATTTATTCACAGTAACATCAATGCTAGTATAAATGTCTTGTATTTAAAGGGGAATTACACAGAAATTTCACTTTTTTGCCTAATTACAAAAAAAAACAGTGATTCTGAATAGGTTTGGTGTAAAATATGGTTCATCAGAGAAACATACTGACTCAGGTTTCTTTGCAGTGGCGGTAAATGGAACCAGGTGTCACCAAAAATACCCATTTTATTACCGTTACATTGATGCTCAATGTATCTTCTGGGTGTTTTATGGAATCTTAATGATGGTTGGTGTTGGTGAATCTGAAGAAAATCACTGTGAGGGCCTTCCGCCATAAATGGGTTTAGTTTTAAGTTTCTCAAAACCGTGGTGGAACAATGCATCAGACAGCAGCTTCCCAGACGTCTGGTTCCATTCACCACCACTGTGAACAGGAAGCGTTTAATGCCAAATCCACCCTGACTTAGCCAGGTAATTAGGCTGGAAGAAAAAAAGTGGATTTCCCCTTTACATCACTTTAGACCCATGTTGCCTTGATTGACATTTTAGCGATTTGAAGACGAAGCACAATGGTAGTTCTATGTTTTATACTGTAGATGCATATATATTTATTGTTAATTGTCAATGAAGTGCAGTACCTCAATACGAGATTTCCTGTTTCCCTCGATCCCCTAAATAAATGTGCTAAGCAACAATTTGTCCATCTTACCTTCACAGTGAGAATGATGGATGTGAGAGCTTTTTGGGTTTTGGGTTTCACAGAAAACGGTCATAAGGACCTTGGCAAGCATATGCAAAGAATTTGTGTGTGTGTACATCTGAGAGAGGAGGAGGACAGAGAACTGGGACTGGGTATTGTAATGATGTATGAGTAGATTCGTTAGAAAGAGTTTTGGGGGTGGTGCAGTTGCAGCCCTCAGGGCTGAAGGCTTTCCCCTACTCTTCCTCTGTCTCACACTTATTCATCATTTCAACATGCCCTACTTGCATTAAACATCATTAATTCATTTAAGAGTCTTGCATTCTCACAAACACACACACACAATTGTACAGTCGCCCTAAAAAGTATTTGGGCATATGTGCCGTACTTCACAATGTGTTCATTTTCTGGTGTTAAAACAAGCCCCACCAAGAAACCTTTATTGTTATTAATATAGTGTTCTTTTTTTGGTGCAGTTATCCGAAACACACCAGCTACTTGAAAGGAGAAGTCTTTTCCCGCAGGTTCTCTTTAACTTTGTGCACTTTTGAGAACTTGATCCCATCAGTGAACACAAGTTTACTGACAATAAAGTAAGAACACCAGCACCAGTGCTAGGTTAGAATTACACGAAGCAACTAAAATATTTTAATACGTTTTAAATCAGTGTCTGATGCTGATCTCAGATCTGTGTTCAGTGTTTTCTAGTCTCGTCAGTTTTGTATGTGAGGAGTAATGGGAGTTTACACT
>JBBIGC010000125.1:26901823-26908523 GCA_037576955.1 Lepidarchus adonis | reverse complement strand
AGAGAGAGAGAGAGAGAGAGAGAGAGAGAGAGAGAGAGAGAGAGAGAAAACAAGGGATGGGCATGAGGGAGAAAGTAAAAAGAAAGAAGAGAGAGAGAGAGAAGTAGATAGAGGGAAGCATGGGCATGGAGGGACAGAAGAAGAAAGGAAAGGGAATAAAAGAGGAGAAAAAAGAGAGGAAGAGAGAGAGCGAGGCCTGTAGTTAGAGGGCCATGCTCCTCCTGACAGATGCATGGCGTTGAGCCTGGCCTGCTCGATTTCAGGCTGATGGTTTTAATGTTGTGGCTGATCGATTGTTCCCAGTCGTCCCGCGATCCCTGTTGTACCTGATCATATACCGGTTCAATAGGGGCAGTAATTCTGCAGCTCTATATCCCTGCTCCAACAATCCCCAGCAGGGAGTGGGTGTGTGGGCCATAGGATGTGTACGTTCGGTCCGTGGGTGTAAATCTGTTCTGTTAAGACTGCAAGCTGACCATGGAACTACTTGGCAGACAGTGAAGGGAACCAGATGAGGGAAGTGTGTGTGCTTGGAGACTGTGTAAGAGAGAGAGAGAGAGAGAGAGAGAGAGTAAGTGACAGGCCACCCCTCTAGACAGGCACGATTAGGACAAATAAGCCAGACGTACACACTTGTCTCGGTAATTGAAACGTCAGCCAGGGTGATAAGAAGCAGGGCAAACGATGTCGCTTACATGTGTCAGCACTCCGGCAAGGGAATATATGACATCCACCTGCTACACATCGCTGCGCAAGCTTGGACCGCACTCACTACGCTTGCTTGCAGGCGTCGGGACGGTCGCTAATGACCCTTAAAGTCATTAAGGCTTCGGAACGATTGTACAATCTAATCCGCGCTTTGATCAGAGGCTCCTCCTTAACGGGAAAGCCGGTGTCGAGATCCCCCGCCTAGCGTGCAGCTCAGCCAGTCTCTCCCAGTAGCTCATTCGCATTGGCCAACGTCCCACCCGAGGATTTGCCTCACCGGAGAACAATCCGGCCGGCAGCGAGGGAGCGAGGCATTATCTGTAATAAATATTCAGTTCTACCTCGCTGACTCGATGGCAAGCCCGACACAATGTGGGTCGGGATGCTGTATTCCGCTCGAGTCCCTCTTAGCGCTCCTCATTCACAGATAGCTATTGTGCTTCCGCCTCAGCTCTGGGAGGAGACGATCCCGGCGGTCTCCCCCTCCATTCAGCGCCCGGCTAATGAGGACAATCCTGTTAGGGACCCTGTCGCAGAACAAGAGAAAGTCTTAATCTAGCTCCCCAGCCTCTCAGAACCCAGGGAGGAAGTGAGAGCAGGAGCGGTGGACCTTTAGAAAGCTCAGGGTATATTCCTTCGTCAGAGTGCAAGGGCCAGGAAGAACCTTTTCCATTTCATGCTTACGCAAGGGAATGGTGGACCCAAAGAAAGAGATATGTCAGTAGCATGAGGTCCAGAAGGAATGGCTGAACCAGATGCTGGAGCAGATGTTGCACGCTCCAGGTTAACATACATGCTGTGAAGATCATACACCTTTCTCTTGACCTGAACCCATGTCTGCTGGAATAACGATAATCGACAGCTTTGATCAACGCCTATGTAAGCTTGTCCAATCATCCTAGCGGGTGGTCCCCTCACACATCTTGCACTTTTGAGGCATATTCTGCTGCTGCTCCAGGTGGAGCCCCAGATTACGCAGGCTGTTAGGTATTTAAACATTGGGATAGATTAAGAAGACTTTGCCTGGGCTCCTGCCGACTCCTCCTGGCAGCTGGGCCAAGTCCTCGATTTAATTGTCTTGATCAGGACAGGGTGGGGCTGCATCTGCCCTTCCATAATCAAATTGGCCCACCTTTGTCAGATGGGGCAGCAGCGGGGGCTGCAATGTAGTGGTAATTAATGTGATCACACATACCACCGTGTATAGACATGCACATGGCTGCACGATCTGCCACCGGCCTTTTGGAGCCGATTTCTCTGACCGACAGCCTTTCAGTGTCCCATAGGGCACTGTACTCTGGAATAGTGAATGTCTAAATTGTTGCCAGGAGTGTAACTGTGGAGCAAATGGTACTTGAGGTTTCTTCCAAGAAAGGCAAAAGTTAGCAGTCAGTTCTTGAAGTGGATGTGCTGGAACTCGGGCTCCCAGGACTCATTGATGTACGTGGGAAGTGAAAGCTAGACCCAATCCCAAAGAAGACCTTGTGTTGTACAAAATTTTGTGTTAATGTAATGGCTATTTGGTGTATACTTAATTGTGCGTTTGTGTTTAAACATAAGCATGCTGGTTGCTCTTGCATGGCATTGCCCGTATTACTAAGAGAGCATGAATACTTTGCATGGAAACGTCGCGCTGTTGAAGTCCAGTGTTGGGTGAACCCGACCGGCTTGCACATCCCTGTCCTTATTCCATGGCCACATGTGGTGCCTCCCCATTTTCATTTCTTTTGGCCTGTGGCTGGATGGTTAGCTGGTTGGTCTGGCTCTGGCTGGCCATCGTGATTGAGTCCCAAAGGAAAGAGAAGAGCACCAAAACAGAGAGATCACACCAGGCCAAATGTGTTGCTGTTTTGCCTTTGCAGGACGAGGGCGCTCAGCCCCTGAATCTGTCTGCCAAGCCTAAGACATCCGAGAGCAAGTCACCCACCTCCCCCGCTTCCCCACAGGTCCCTGCCATGAAGCTGGGCCCCGGATCCCTGAAGCACAGCGCCCCCTCCAGCATCGGAGGACCTGCACCCAGAGTCAGCTCCATAGGTATTTATACCTTCCTATTGTTTATTTTAAATATGTATTTAAATTAAATTAACACAGACTTTATTGGGCGATTTACCTACAATATTTTCTCAGGTACACATTTAATGTTGGTGAGGTACTATTACAAATTAAAGCAAACAGTTGCAAGGGGTCATAGTCTCTTGGTACAGTCAAACCTCGTAAGCTCGCTGCTGTTGGTCCGGGCCCTAAATTTGGTGAGAGGTGGGGTTGGCAAGCTATAGTAATGGCTTAAAAACTGAAGACCCACTGCAATTTCACAGCAAATGTCTTGACTCTATTCTGTGCATGACCTTGAAATGTCCCAGCCAACTGTCTGAGTACTGAACATCATTAAATTCCCAGTTCAGCTCCAAACTGTTTGGTTTTTCACGTAAAACAGCATAAGTAATATTCACATTTTGTGATCTAGCAAAGAGAACCACATTTCCAGTGCCGCTTCAAGCTCAGCTTACTTCCCCAGGCATAACGTTTTTTTCTCACTTGAGACGTTGAAATTGAGCAGTAAAAGTGTCAGCGATATCCTCCAGTTATTGGAGCAACAGATGGAAGAGAATGCAACTTTCATTAACCAGACATTTCAGGTCCAATTCACAAACTCGTATGCAAACTAAGAATCAAAGCTGGTTATGGTGTGGACAGGACCAACCAACCAGCTGTCAATCAAACAACTGGGTTTCCTGTGTTGATTGGTCCAGACACCCAGCAGACCAAGGCTGTATCAGTGATTGGACTATCATATATTAGTGTCGCCCACCCACCAACAGCAGCAGCAGCAGCAGCAGCAGACCTTTAGAATTAGCATGACTGAGCGTATTCTAGGCTACAGTGCAAGAAACCAGAGTTTGACTGTAATTATGTTTAGTTATTCTCTAGGCCATCTACAGTAATACAAAATATATCAGACTCAGTAATGCACATCTTCCTCATCTAATACTGCGTTAAACACTCAAGACAAGGCCTCAAAACCTTGTTGGGACCACATTTCCAAAAACTTTTTTATCAAACCCAGTATCACTATGATCCATAGGTGCTTCTGCACAGTCAGAGTTGGACAAAGTACTGAACTTCATTACTTAAGTGAGAGTCCAGATACTATTAGTCAAATGTTACTTGAAAGTCATGCAGTCAAATTTAAATAATAGTGAAGTACTTGCTTCCAAAAATAATGACCCACTCAGAAGGATGCTATACAATTTTATATATATACACACACCACAGTGGGGATGGATGATTGGCTAACACCCATTTTTTAAATGATATGTGATTCTCCACACTTCCTGTACTGTAGTGTATTCAGTGGCTCGCGATTCATTGGTTTTTACGTTGCCATCACCATACACTTTTGTCTGGGCCAACTGTCATTTATTTTTGTCTGGACCAATCATGGTACACTTTCATCTGAACCAATCACCTTACAATTTCATCTGGGCCAATCTCTGTGCACTTTCGTGTGGACCAATCACCATGCACCTTCATCTGGGCCAATCACCGTACACTTTTGTCTGGACAAGTCACCATACATCTTTATCTGGGCCAATCACTGTACACTTTTGTCTGGACAAGTCACCATACATCTTTATCTGGGCCAATCACTGTACACTTTTGTCTGGACCAATCACCAATCACCTTCATCGGGGCCAATTACTATACACTTTCGTCTGGACCAATCACCGTACAATTTCGTCTGGACCAATCACCATTCACCTTTGTCTGGACTAATCACCATACATCTTCATCTGGGCCAATCTCTGTACACTTTCGTCTGGACCAATCACCGTGGGGACCAATCAATGTTCCTCTGGTTAAAGTGTCTAATTACTGTGTACCTGACAGAACGACCTCCTCCCTGTGCCTCCATCTCCCTCCATCGCCTTCGCCTTCGCTGTTTTTCCTCGCTGCTGCCACGGGCTCTCGTACGAGCCTGTAATTGATGTTTCGTTTTCAGGTCTGTGGGGTGTAATGCTGCCTGAAGGCGCTTTGTCAAACATTTATTAGAGTTTATGGAGTGAGAGGAGGGGAGGCTTGTTAGAACAGAGGAACAGGAGAGCGAGAGCGAGCGGCAGCAGAGGGAGCACTGTTGTATTTTAGGAGCTGAATAGAAGCACAAGGAGCTTTCATGACAGGCATCCTGTATCGGCTCCGAGATTAGACAAGCCTCTTACACAACTCCGTTACCACGCGCGGCACAAACAACCTGCATTAATGCCACAATACCACGATATCTCCCTCCCTCCCCACTCGCTCTTCACCATTTCAGACTTCTTCCCCTGTAATCGCTGTGTTTTTCAACAAATCCCGGGATTTAATAGCAGATTAGTGGATTTGCGGCCCAGATGTTTTTTGTTCTGAAAAATGGATTAGGGGGTAAAGTTTTTCCTTTTTTTTCGGCGGAATCCTTTGGAACATGTTGAGGCAAGCCGGTGGTTTAGTGCACAATTAGAGCGGGCCTTCTGCCCCGCGATTCCTCCATCTGCTGCACGTCTTTGGGAGGTCAGGAGGAGGAAGCTCAATTCCGATCCCCCGAGTACCTTTCTCCGGCCCTGGACGAGAGACACCGTCTCGGGACCTCCACACCAACCTCGATCTACTGATGGGAGGTCAACTCACTAGAAAGAGTCGCTTCTTTCGTGAGGTGCTGGGGTTTTGAGGCAGAAGTTTAGATCGGAATACTGTAATCTCTGCTTTCAATGCTGAGGCTCTGAACTTCCGGTTTTGAAGCTCCGCCCATAATCTCAGTTTAACACTCAGATCAAAAGTTGCCGCTGTATCAAAGTAATGTTTTTTACCACTGAGGGACATCGGCAAACTTGCCAAAATTCCTGACAAGACACAGAAAAGTTAATACACATGTTTATAAGCGGCAGACTGGAGAGACCAGGAGCCATTAAGTCCAGTGCTCTTCTCTCCACTGGCTTCCAATTAAGTACAGGGGTGACCTTAACAATGCCCTTCTTACCTATAAGGCTCTCTGTCTCTCTTTCTCTTTCTCTCTCTTTCCATTTCTCTTTCTCTATCTCTCTCGTCACACATCATGTAGTTGACCAATCACGTGCAGCTTGAACAGAAAAAAACTAGAGAGAACAAAGGCAGAGTTTCTGTGTCATACACATTCCTGTTTGTGAGATCACATGACTAGGCCCCATATGACTTGGTGATACTGACCAATCACAATCCTAGTTTAAAGGACTAACAGGTTTTTCACTGCGGTCATTTACAGTGTCTGTGTGAGAATAACAGCAAAGGAACATTTAAAGGAAAGGAGCTTTTTACTTTACAGTGGGCGTGAATGGAACCAGACGTCTCCAGCCTTTTTATTGACCCTAATGAAGCTCCACATGTCTCCATGTTTTTATGGAATAATAGTGGTGATGATGGAGAAATCGTGAACCTGAATTTCGCCCCATATTCATAACCAATTTATGCAACGATAGGGAACTTTTAGAGGAATTCAACACTTCAGACATCTGGTTCCACTCACCACCAGTGTGAGCACTGCTGTTTTATGGCTTAACTATCTAATGAAATTATGTTTATAGTAATTAATTAATAATAACATTGGGTGAAATGGTGAAATTCCCATTTAACCGATAATAACAGGAGTGTACAGGCAGATTAAATCCATAAAAGAGTAAAGAAATTCAGATTTTTGCAATAATAATAATAATAATAATAATAATAATAATAATAATAATAATACATTTATTTGTATATCTTAACGTGCTGTACATAGCGAATTCAACAAAGAATGAAGCCAATAATACAAATAAAGAATTAATAATAAATAAAAAACGTGAACATAAGGCAATAGAAATTTATTTATTTATTTATCTATCTGTTTATTTTTTATTATTATTATTATTATTATTATTATTATTATTATTATTATTATTATTATTATTATTATTATTATTATTATTATTATAAAATCTGTGTATTG
>JBBIGC010000125.1:26894323-26896823 GCA_037576955.1 Lepidarchus adonis | reverse complement strand
TTTAAGTGATTTTGATTATGAAAGGAAATGGAACTGGAAACCTGCCGTTTGCATGAGTATTCCGTCCAGGTGCTATGGAGTTCACACAGATGAAAGCGACTTCCCTGATGAGGGCACGATCATCCTCTACCTGTGAATCATTTAAAAACTTCACCTCTTCTGGATAAAAGACCTTCTTGATCCAATTACCAATGGTCAACACTGTGAATCTGAAGGAAAGCTGTGAAAATGAGTCCCAAAGAGCGTTCTGAGGAAATTACAGGCAAAGAGCACCAGGCAGAAGAAAGGAAACGGCTGCAAAATAACACCCAAGGGTTTGGATGTCCCAGCGAGCTCCACTGGATCAATTTTCGGGAAATGGAAAGTGCATCATACCAGACAAGGCAGTTCCTCAGAGCTCGGCGTCAGAGCATGAAGGGGATGGGTGAAAGAAGCCACAGAGACCAACGATCACTTTGAAGGAGCTACAGAGTTCAGAGTCTGAGACTTGAGAACAGTGTGAAAGTGCATCAGCTTTCAAGGGCTCTGAATACAACCGGCCTGTATAGAAGGAGGACTTGAAAGAAACCATTAGTGAAAAAAATTACACACCCCGAGAAAGCCAAAGAGCATCGGCGTGACCCAGCAAAAGTGTGGGATGAGGTTTTCCTGGTCAGATGAAATAAAATGGAATGTTTAACCAAAATTTCAAACATGATGTATGAAGCAAAATGAACAAACAAACATCAATGCAGTGAAGCATGGTGGTGGCTGTGTCACGCTGTGGGGATGTGTAAATATCATGACTTTACTACACTAAATATATTTAAAGCCTCACATCACTGTACTAATTACTGGGGGGGTGGGGCTAAAGTGGAACCTGGGCTGGGTCCTAAACACTAGGCAACAACTGAGTCACAACAAGATGGGACGAATGAGACCAACGGGAGTTGGAACGAGGAGATGGGCAGAGTGGAAAAGACAAGGAAAGGAGAGAGAGAGAGAACGACAAAAGGAGACAGGTGTCCTCAGGTGGCTATTGTGGGCGGGAACCCTGGGATGCTTTTTAGTGCTGGAGCCATTGGGAGCAGCTGCAGCCCCACATCATGAATATGACCGCTGACCCCTAGAGTGGACGTTCACACCAGTGAAGAGAACCCAGTCTGGTGCATTCCAGGGTTGTACCTTCTACCTAATGGTGTCAGATTTTAATTGCTGTCTAAACTGTGGTGTGAGCCGTACCGGGACGTCGGTTGATTTTGGATTTTAATTAGGGAAGGAAATAATGTGGAAAACGTTCTTCAGGAGGGAGGCAGTGGTCAGCTCAGGGTTCCATCACCATGTCGGTCACAGGTGTTTCTCTGTGTGGAGTGAACATGTTTTCCTTGTGGTTGTGTGGGTTTCCTCCGGGGTCTCTAAGTTGACTGGCTTCTCTACATCAGTCTTAGGAGTGAGTGTGTGTGAATGCTTGTCTGTGTTGCCCTGTGATTGGTTGACCTCCTGTCCAGGGTGAACTCTGACTGGAGCGAGCGCTAGTTAAGCTTGAGGTGAGGGATGGATGGAGGCAGGGTGGCAGGGTGGCTCCGTCTGACAGCTACATGGTGGGTCATTGTTCCACCTCAGGGTGCAGGACACACAACCTTCAAAATGTCCAACGTTGAGTGAGAAGTGATGAGTGGACAGAACAGAAATGATCCAAAATGATTTTTTTGCAAGAACCTTTGGAGATACAAGGTTTTAATCTGACAGTGTTTTCCATTTTATCAACCAATTTCACTTTATTTCACACACACACACACACACACACACACACACACACACACACACACACACACACACACACTTTCATGGATAGCCAAACAACACAGCAACAGATTGAATATTGATTTCTCGTTTGCAGTCTTGTTGCTTTTTATTCACCATCATGTTTTTCCCAGACTAAGCGGATATCTCACTGCAGCCCCATCACTTCCTGCCCCCACCATCACTTCCTGCCCCCACCATCACCACCACCACCTGATCTCGGCCTGGGACACTCTCTCAGAGCCACCTCAGGTCCTCACAGTGAAGCATAAAGTATCAGCCTTCAAACCTGGCCACTTTATCAGAAACCCCCTCCCTTGTAGCTCCTCCTTGCTGGAGGGGCAGTGGAAAGCAAAATAAATAAAAACAAATATGTTAGCTTTGGTTTACTCAACACTTTTCACATAAAGTTAATGAGATTTTGAAGAATTCATACAATGATTTGGAGATCACTTTGAGTTCGGGAGAAAAGCAAGAATGTACAAAATCAAGGCTGGATTTCTATTTGCACTTGTGAGCATCCACACTCTGTTCAGAGCTCTAATTTTCTATAAGGCCCATCTGTACTCTAGAAGCTGCTGCCCCTCTACTACCGTCAACCGATCATCATGACTGTCGGAAAAATAGCATGAGTGTCGGGGAAACAGCACAAGCGTCTGGGAAACAGCACAAGCGTCTGGGAAACAGCAGAAGCATCTGGGAAACAGCACAAGCGTCT
>JBBIGC010000125.1:26785280-26800025 GCA_037576955.1 Lepidarchus adonis | reverse complement strand
AAGGCTCCAGGAGTGAAATTAGATTCTTCTACTTCAGATCAGTAAATTCAGTAACACTGCAGCTAATAACATGGGACAACTTATCTTAGAGTTTTAAAATATAAATGAGCATTTTCTGCAGCTTATAGAATGGAGTGATCTAACGTTGGGGAAATACGGTATATGTTTAAAAGATTCCAAATCAGGAAATAAATATAAACTACTGCTTTTTGTGGGCAATTCTGCACCTGCAGGGCTGGTGGTACCTGGTAGGTTCCACTCTGAACAGGTGAGCTGAAGCAGGTGCGCTTGATCAGGGAAATCACCAAACTTCCAGGACTACAGTTGGGTACAAATCATCATCATCATCATCACAGTAATAATTATTATTATTATTAATATTATTATTATGGAGCAGCACTGTGGTGCAGTGTTTATCTCTGTCTCCTCACAGTGAGAAGGTGTCTTGTGGTTCAGGTTGACTGGCTGCTCTACATCACCTATAAGTGTGAGTGTGTGAACGGTTGTCTGTCTCCGTGTTGCTCTGTGATTGGTTGGCTTCCTGTCCAGGGTGAACCCTGCCTGGGTCCATAGTCAGCTGGGATCGGCTCCAGCTTCCTCTGATATCCTCTTATATCCAAATGGATACTATGGTTCCGAAAATGGATGGACGACAACAATATGAAAATAATACTATTTTTACACTTGATTGTGATCAGGTTCATTCCCTCGACATTAACTGTGATTTGAAAAGATCTATATCAATTATGAGACAACAATTAAGATAATATAAGCCTTTCTTATCTTGTTTTGATTGTTGTCTCATAATTGATCTAGATCTTTTCAAATCAACAAATTTAATCTAATGACCAGGAATTAAAATGTGCACATTGACCCTTTAAACCCTGTCCATTGTCCCACATTTGTGCCACTAACGTGAGGTTTAACTCCATTTAAGCAGCAGTATGTTGGAGACAGGGCAGGTAGGCCTGTGGGGATCACACTTTTAAACTAATTCCGTGGCCTGGGCCTGCACAGCGCCCGCTATCACACCGCAGGTCATAAAGGACCACAATGCCCCATAAACCCACATGCTTCTGTCAATAATTTCCAGTGCTTCACACTGTGCATGTGTATCATCCTCTGCAACATACACCTCCAATACCAAACTAATGAGAAAAGTATTTTTAGATGAGGGTGGAGGTGTCAAGAGCATCTACAAAACAGCAGATAGCGTAATCCAGGTGTGCAGTAGCTCATACCTACCAAGGAAAAGGAACTGATGAAACAGCGACAGGGTCGTGGGCACCCAAGTCTCACTGCTGCATATGGAGAGTGCAGGCTAGATCTGATCTGATGAACGAGGAGCTCTACAGAACATGAATGCTGCTCTGATAGAAAGGAGTCAGACACACATTGCCGCACAGACAGAGCTGTGGTCTTAATGTTATGGCTGATAATGAGGGTCCTGCTCACTATTAGGCACGTGGTCTTAATGTTATGGCTGATCATGAGGGACCTGCTCAGTATTAGGCAGGTGGTCTTAATGTTATGGCTTATCATGAGGGTCCTGCTCACTATTAGGCAGGTGGTCATAATGTTATGGCATTTTTAATTATGTTTTCAATATCTTTACTAAAATCCGAATAAAAGGCGTTCAGAGCTTACAGGTCTTGTTTAGAAACTCAGGACTGTTTCTTTTGTAAGCGAACTCCGCCACAACAGGTTTGTTCACCTTCAGTCATCCGTGGTTAAGCAGGCCGCCGTCGCCTTATTCCACATAGCATTTTACGGCCACACAGCTGATGCTACTAATGAGCCCTACGTCATTTACGTGCGCAGTTTGCGTGGCCATCCTCCTCGCTCGCACTCATATACGGACGCACGCGCTGCCTCCGCCTCGCTGTACCAAACACCGGACAAGGACACGACCGCGTGGAAACCTCCAATAATGTACGTATTTAATTTTTATCTTCACATCATTGATTGTTTATTTTATGGTTTTTTCCCCCCCACACCTGGAAATGTTAATGTTGGAACATGTTTGCGTGTTTAGTCTTCTTGGCTACAAATATAGGATATTACATAATAAAAGTATGATCTTGTGAAATTTTAGTTAAAAAAGAAACAACCCAAAACTTATTAAACTGTTAATTGAAGCTGAGCTGGTAATGAACTTCGCCTGTCAAAGAGGAGTGCTTTAAAAAAAAAATTCAGCACGTTTTCCTGTGTACATTCTCTTTTATTTGTGTAATATCGTGTACGACACGCAGATGATGTGCAGATGAAGAGTTAATACAGTCTCGTCGCCATCTTTGCCCTTAACCTCCCTCCTTCGTGGAGTGAGCAGGGCGCTAACGGTTATGTCTGAACTCCACACAGGTCTTTTATTCATTTAAACGGTAATGTGCCATTTCTAGTTACTAATTTCCCGTTCCACCTTAAATCTGACCGGCGTTCCGGTGCCACCGCTTTACTCGCCACAGTGCAAAGATTGGGGGCGTTTTAAGGTGGAACGGCAGAATTCGAACGCGAGGCGAAATTCAGCCTCGTTTTTTCGCAGTGGGATGTGGGAAGGCTGAAGGTCGAGTATGCACCAAAGCCTGTGGAGTATTTTGAGGTCGTGATGTTGAAGTTGACCGTGTTTATCCCCGGATGGTCAAGGGCATGATGACTGTAGGCCTCGCCACTGACGCTCCACTAAACCGTTTGTGTGTGTGAAGAAACCTCCCCGAAGCAACATGTTACTTGTATTGAGGGTCACGCGAAGCAGTTTCTGCTAAAAGATATTCTGAGGTGCTTATGGCTGCATTTCCTGGGGCGGTTGTTCATGGCCTTGCCCCTTGATGCCTTCCTCCCCAGTTCCTGAAGCCCCGCCCCTCCATCCCCTCCAGCCAATTGGGACACAGGGGAATGGGGCTTTTATATTGTTTTATTTATTTATTGTGAATTTTGTTTTTTCTTGGCTTTTTTTTAAACAGACTGGGTGATTTTTTTTTTTTTTTTTTAATTTTTTTTATATAAAACTGTGGATTAATTTTTACAATTATTTCTAAACCCTAAAAGGCTCAATGATTAGATGAGGGTTTTTTTGGACTGCTGGCTCATTAGGTTTTAGATTTAATTTTTTATTCAACACATCCAATAGCTTGACTAAAATTTCAAAATGTTCATTCATAATCTCCAATGCAAGTAAAAAGGGGTTAATATGAATTTCATAGCAATTTTATTAGCTCAAGTGGCTCCATAGGCTCACGCTGGCTTTAGTCTTCGTCTTAGGCTGTGAGCTCAGGGTCGTTAGGATTATGGTCGCCACAGCTGTAGCTCCTGGAAATGGAAGAGGAGGATTAGTGTCAGAACAGTTGGTTAAACACACACACTTGTGACTGATGGTGCGTTAGGTGTGATGCATTTGCACTCACACACACTTGTGGGGGGTGGAATTATACCACGTTGCTGCAGAGATGTTCACTCTAACGCTGGGGGAACCATGGCTGTAGAGAAACCAGGCAGCTGTGAACTGACTCATGCACTGGATTTGATTCTCCCACAGATCATGGCTTCCGTTATGGAGAAACTCATCACTCCTCTGTCCAGTTCCTCAGAGTTGCCCACCAACAAGGTGACTGTGGTGGGTGTGGGACAGGTGGGCATGGCCTGTGCCGTCAGCATCCTGCTCAGGGTGAGGATTCTTCATGTTCATGTGAAGCTGATTTTGTAGCTGTAAAATAAAAACCCAAAAAATTAAATGTGCTTCCTCTCCCTCTTTTCTCCAGGACTTGTGTGATGAGCTGGCCTTGGTCGATGTGATTGAGGACAAGCTGAAAGGCGAGATGATGGACCTGCAGCATGGAAGCCTCTTTCTCAAGACCCACAAGATAGTGGCTGACAAGGGTGAGTCCCGTCCCATCTGCCCCGCCCGGCTAAGGGCGTCCAATCAGCCGCTGCGTTAACGACACGTTATTTTGATTAGTGGTACTGTGGTGGTGGAGGTATGTAGGCAGCATGAAGTCAATGTGCTTGAAGCAGGGCCATATAAACCTTTACCTGTAGCCCCTCCCCCTTAATCATGTAATTTTTATTTTTATTCTTGAGCTTTTCTTTTGCTGTGTACAGTGTCCTTGAGTTCTGAAAGCTGCTTCCTCAAATAAAATGTATTGTGTGGCAGGGGTTTGAAACTTTTCTTTAAAGTTTGCCACATGTCCGTAGATATAAAGTAGCAGAACCACAAACTGTTAATCACTTAAATCCATCCACTGCAAAACGAAGAATGCTGCGTCAAGTATAAAGTTGCAATTTCCCAGTTAAGAGTTTATTAAACTGGTTTAAAATAGGCTTTGTTAAATGCTTGTTTAAATAAGTTCTGTCAAACTTTAGTTTAAAATAATTTGTCATATTATACTTTGGTTTAAAATAAAATTACGATGTTTAACTTTGGCTAACTTCATTTATATTGGTCATTTTATGTAACATTGGGCTGAATTTATAATTTATACAGTAATTTAGAAGAAAATTAAGTGAAATATATTGATCACGTGTTGTGATCTAGCTTAAATATCGCAATATTTTTATGCCATATCGCCCAGCCCTAGTTGTAACATATCAAAAGTGATCCACAGGGTCGCGCGCTTCCAGAGCTCATGTGGTAGTTTGGTCCGATCCCAAAGAGAAGCTCCTGTTGTACTGTGTTAATGCTGGTGTTAATGTTCTGGCTGATCTGGTGTTCATTATTCGTGGACCTCCTCTGTTCTTGTGATTGACAGATTACTCCGTGACGGCCAACTCTCGCATCGTGGTGGTGACGGCGGGCGTGCGTCAGCAGGAGGGCGAGAGCCGACTCAACCTGGTGCAGAGGAACGTCAACATCTTCAAGCACATCATCCCTCAGATCGTCAAATACAGCCCCAACTGCACTCTGGTTGTGGTGTCCAACCCAGGTGAGGTGGTGGATCATCTGTGGCCGACATGTTCTCTGCTGTGTTGTGATTGGACGCTCAGGAGCTCCTGAAGCTGGTTTGGATATTTTTGTTGTAAAATTGAGCAGGTGTTGTGAAGTTCACCCCCTGTGTCTCTGCTGCAGTGGACGTCCTGACCTACGTGACCTGGAAGCTGAGCGGCCTCCCCAAGCACCGCGTCATCGGCAGCGGCACCAACCTGGACTCCGCTCGCTTCCGCTACGTCATGGCGGAGAAGCTGGGCATCCACGCCACCAGCTTCAATGGCTACATCCTGGGAGAACATGGAGACTCCAGTGGTGAGAACAGGGATGGGGGGTGTAGAGCGGCAGTGCCCAGTTCTGCCTCTGGAGATCTATTCCTCAGGGTTTTAAACTAAACCGGAGGCTGGATGTGCAGGTGGTAAAGGCCTTGTTGGTGGTTGGGAAACAGAGCAGAACTGCGGGCATGTTCTGTAGCCCCACGTGTTTTAACTGGAGTGTGAAGAGGATTTGATGAGGGTCATGATCTCGGTAGTTACTCTGGATACATGCGTCTGAAATCCACTTCCTTCATAAACAGGATTTCTGAGTCTAAAATGTGAAATATGAATTTATTTTAGGCACTAAGTTTTAAAAAGGTTGATGCATAAACGGCTTTCACAAAACTTTCCTTGCAGGCATGTGTACAATCAGGTTATTTACACCATATCGAAGGAGTGGTTATACATTTACAGCCGTACGCAAACCTATATACACATGCAGAATAAGCATTCAGTAATTGGTGACTGCACACACACACCACGTACAATAGAGGCTCCATATTTCTAATGAAAAACGTATCGATTCCACTGAACACAATGGTTTCTGGCCTTGTTTTTAAGCCAGTGTTTTTTTGGGGGGAGGGGTTCCCCTTCCTCGAGAGGGACAGTTATTGATTTCCACATTCTATCGTCCAGTGGGTAACGTACAGGTTTTAACACTTCGCTATAGCAGCTCAACTTTCTCTGAAGGGATGTGTTGGTGTAAGACGACTAAAGTACAGAAGTCACAGGACACCTCAAATCCACTAAACTGCTCTACACTTGCGCAGGACTGCACCGGGTTCTTCGCCTAAATGCAACAATCATTAGTGTGGAAGTGAATTTGTGGGATTTTTAATGTGAATGTCTATGTATTTACTTTATAAACTCGTGTGGATGTGCAATTGGCTTAACATTTTTATTCAGAATGCTTAAGTCTTAAATGTAATTTACTGACTCTTTAACCTTGGAGGCTTTGAGTGTCTACCTGGAACTCGCTTGAGGGACACTAGTTCTTCTGGCCTGAGAACGTCTGAATGTGTAAATGGCACTTCTGGACGAGTGAAAAGCGGGGACGTGTCACATTGGTCAGGGCTGATGCCCCTGTAGATGTAGCTGGAACGTGTGAGATGAGCAGTGTTGCATCATGGAGCTGAGATGCTGTGGAGTTTGGTCTGTTATCTTTCTTCCTCTGGTTGTCTGCAGTGCCTGTGTGGAGTGGAGCTAACGTGGCCGGAGTGAGTCTGCAGAAGCTCAACCCTGCCATTGGCACCGACGCGGACAGCGAGAACTGGAAGGAGGTTCACAAGATGGTGGTGGACAGGTAATGTTCTAGTGTGTTTGAGACTCCCCAGGCCCCTCACTGCGTGGTGGTTTCTGCTCTCACACAAGTAGCTAATGATCAACCCATGGTTAAGCTGAATCAGGTGCAGCCAAGTGGCACAGGACTGGGCTAGTTCCAAAACCATAGGAACTTTTGGGCCTAAACAATTCTAGGGTCTAACTACTGGAGCACCCCCTGAGGACAATGCCTCTTTTCACCAGTAGAGGGCATTGGAGTGATGTAAGCCGGCTCACGGCTGGTATAACGCCCACATAAGAGCTCAACATATTCACCAGTGCTTAAACGTGGAATCCACAATGTATTTGCTCCTGTCGCACTAATATTTTATATGAAAGTAATATTTTGATTTTTAGCAACACGACTCATGCTTTTTTTTTTTTCTTTTTTTTTTTTTCTCTTCCATGGTAATGAATATTCTCATGGCATGTGAGTTTTGCCTCAGATGAGTGTAAATGTACACAGGAGAGCTCTCAGCCTGAGTAATGAGCACATCAGCCAGCGTTAAGCACTAGCTCTGTTTAGATTGGGTGAGTTCACACAGGACGTCGTCTGTACTGTCTGAATTCCTGCTCAGTTGCTTGTATACACTCTAATGATTTGCTGACTTAAAGGCACAGTGCACAGAACACTCAGCTTGCAACAGTGGTGTTAAATCAGACGAGTTGTGGTTTAGATCTGAAGCTGAGTCTGTTCACCCAAATCTTTCCTTAAGCCTGCACCATCAAAACCTTTCAGCCGGCTTAAACCCCACCAGCTCTTCCTGAAGGTGCAGCAGACTTGTGGGTGTGGTTTAGGAGGCAGCCTGACTTGCTATGCGCTATAATATATATAAATGATGCGAGCTAAACCGGATGTTAGGCCCTTGTACTGTGGGTGATGGGCCTTGTAAACACACCCCACACACACGGCAGTGTAGTGGGATGGGAACTTGCTCAAGAGTTTCTGTACCAGGGCTTGTGCTGCCGTCGCATTATGGGAAAGATGATCCTTTCCATTTGTAAATTGCGTTGAGTTCAGGTGCTTTGTTTTGGATCCTAATTCGTCTGCTACTGCAGGAACGTTAATAGGCTACAAACTAGCCGCTAACAGCAGCAGGAAAAGTTGAATGGAATGCTATCTTCATGATTCTTTCCTTGCTCTCCGCCATCTTGAAATTTTTCATCTCTGCAGCTCATATGTCAAGATTCTTAGTTCTCTAGTGGAAATTACAACATGAGGCAGCATTCATGTGCAATTTTCACATCAGTTACTTGTATTTCCCAGAATACCATTAAACCTACGACCGTCTAGAACAAGGGCAAGGTCCTAAACCACCACTCCTACATGGGCAGAAAGTAGGTTTTTTTTTTTTAAACAGCGAGCTCAATTTGCCAAGAAGTTTCTCAGGTAGAAAACATCAGTTTCCATTAACGTTCTACCTGACTGTCTCGTAACTCATGGTGGTGGCTTTAGTCGAGAAATTGCAGTGAGCTTCAGCTACTGAAATTCCAATTTCCCCAGGCCATGCAGCTCTAGAATGAGGTTCTAGGTTCTTGTTCCTGTTGAACTGGTACCATGCAGTGAAAGCGGCGTTCTCCAGGGCATCTCCAGCTCTTGTTTGATTTGTCATTGAGCTGAAAGTTCAGTATCCCTGGGTTCTGGGAGTAAAATGGTGAATTTACAGATTTCTCTCTTTTATTTCAGTGCTTATGAGGTGATCAGACTGAAGGGCTACACCAACTGGGCCATCGGACTGAGCGTGGCTGATCTGACTGAGAGCCTGGTGAAGAACATGAGCAGGGTTCACCCGGTCTCCACCATGGTGAAGGTGAGGAGTGTAGCTGCTGTAATGTGAGGGTCCCACAAACTGCTGCGAGCTGGAGGTGTTGTAGAGGGACGTACAATCATGTTAGACATTAATATTTATAGAGCATGTTTTCTTAGATGCAGCTAAAGTGTTTAACAATAAACTTAGTTTAGCTGTTATACAGATTTAAAGAAAATAAAACAATTACAAATAAGTGAGAAAATGAAACCATTACAAGATTTATGTATAGTGGTTAGTGAGGTGTTTTTGTAAAAGCTTTCTATTAATGGAACATTTTTAAATGGTTTAAGCTTTTGTATTAACTTTCAGAATAAACGACCCATTAAATAAGTTTTTAAAAGCTATTTACTGTTGATGCCTGATGGATATTAATCAGGATTGTATTCATAGTTTTGGGGCAAAAACAAATTTAAACAATGCTGTAGTATGTAGATAAATTTCATGCTTTAATTTCTTTAACTGTTTTATACAGCCCCGCCCCTTTATTCATTATTTTATCTACATGTGGGACATTGCGTCTTACAAATCTTTGTTGTAGTCCTAGTCTTTTGTTCTTCCGTATTCATATGCAAGTTTAATGAGATTCCCAAGGACTCGAGATGGACTCGGTCAAATACTTGCTAGAATATCTCCATGGCCAAAGTTCTGTAGTATCTTCTCTGTGGCTCCTCCCATCGCTTGCTGTCCTGCATTCTGGGGCTCATGGTTTTCATGTCTTTGTTTCCAGGGCATGTTTGGCATCAGCGAGGAGGTGTACCTCAGCCTGCCGTGCGTGCTGAACAGCAGCGGGGTGGCCAGCGTGGTCAACATGACGCTGACCGACAGCGAGGTGGCCCAGCTCAAGAAGAGCGCAGACACCCTCTGGGGCATCCAGAAGGACCTGAAGGACCTGTAAAGATCCTACACTCGCTCCAACCTGCCACACGCACTCCCTCTGCACACTCCTGACTCCACCTTCCTCACACTTCAGTCAGTTACTTTTTAGATGTTTTTCCTTGTCCTGGTGGTCCATGTTGGGTCATGCGGTCCAACCTGAAGGGATATTTCTTTGGCCTCTGGGTCCCCCCCCCCTCCCCCCTCACTTCTGCTCCTCTAAGTAGGGAGTGCAGGACTGGGTGGAGGTGAGGTTCCTTCCACCCTGGTGTGATTTGGAAACGGATCAAATACCTTCTGAAGAGTTATTGAGGTCATGGAGGCAAAGAAATATTTCCTTAAAGGGGTAAATGTGTCCAATGGATTGTTTGAACAGAAACTTGAATAAAACTGTTTCCCGTTTCTCGTCGTGTGCGTCTGGTTCCTTTTATGTACTGGTTGGTGTTCTGTTGCCCTCTGGTGGCTAATCTTTTGTAGCAGCCTCTCCCTCTGTTTTCCAGGGCTACACACACCATCAGTGTCGTATTTCAATAATGCAAAATCACAGGAAGGCAAACAGTGTCTTGGATATCACCTCTACTTGGGGCGTCCGGTTGATGCCGTGCAGCTTTAAAATACCAATAGCTGTGTTTGTGACCTCACAAATATTGGAGTTGCGCAAATGCATGGCCTGTACAGATGATATGAACATATTAAGGCTTTTTAATTAATGTAAACAATAAAGATGGCAATGTTACAGTAACAGCAATGCTGAGACTCATCACCAGTGTTCTCACCCTGAGATTTTTCTTCATGCTGATTTCAGGTGTTTATTTTTCCCAGCACATTGTGATGAAGCTGATCTATTGTATGATATTTGGTAGAATCAGGCTAATCCAGGGCTGCACATCTTCTCTGGAAGGGTTCTGCCAGAACTTTCTGGAACGAGTTTCCTTGTGCATAAGAAAGATCAGACGCTGCTGATTCAGAGCAGAATCTAGAATGTGGCATGTAACTGAAAATCCACTTCCTGCTCCCATCTAGAGATCGTTCCAGAAAATCTAGGTCTGGTGAGTGCGGAGAATGTTCTCACCCGGACGGTCAGTCGATGGCGCATCACAACCAAGGTTTCTGGAATGAGAGGACGCTGCGACTACTGCTGGATGCTGTACGACCATAACAGACTTAAGTATTTCTGAAGACACGGTGATGCAGTTTATAGATGAAGCCATTGAGACACTGATGTTGCACTGAAGGGAGTTTACAGTTAGGGCCCTAAACTTGGCGAGCTCTCAGAACAGATTAGTGACCTTTCTTTGATCGATTTTTACAATATTTAAGCATTAAAATGTCATAAAGCTCAAAGAAAAGTGTTTAAGAACTATAAATGTGTGCAGTCCCTAACAGACTGATGAAATCAAGTAGTGAAAATGTCAATGTTTCTCAAGTTTTTGTCGTGATGGTTACAAATGTACTTTTTTTTGTTCAGTCAGAGAATCGCAAACTCAGAATCTAGTCTCCCGAAAAAAACTCCCTTCCAGTGGAAGTACGCAGTGTGCGACATTTGTCTGCTGTTTGTTCTCTCAGTATTTGTCATCTACTGAATTAACTTTTCTGTGTTTGGACTGTGTGGACATACGCTGTCACTATTCCCTTCATTTTAGACTGAATTACACTCCGCTAGTTTTCATCACTCTGACTAGCCTGCGTTTGCTACGTAGCATTAGCTCCCTGATGCTGCTCGAGTTGGCACTTCCTCAGACTGCTTACAGACACTGAAGGACACTTTTCTGGATGCTGTGGACATTGTGTTGTTGCTGGTCTGCCTCTGCTCACTAGCCTCTTCCTTTTCCCGGCTCTGTACGTACTCCCACTGCTCCTCCTATCCACAATGCAGGTGTATGAGTCTCCCTAATCTCTCTCCTACTCTATCTCCATTTTTCTCCTGGTTGTTTCCTCCTCCAGTAATGTACAGGTTTATGCTAAGTTGGCAGAGTTGTGGGTAATGCATCACAGCAGAGTTGTGGTTCAGTAGCAGCAGCAGTTGACCGAGCGCGTTCTATGCTACGTTCAGTGCAAACACGGACCAAGTTTGGCGAGCTATATATGGAGAAATGCAGACACCAGACACCAGGCGAGGTTGGTAGCTTAATGAGGTAAATAACATGGAAGGAAATCTGTCCCCCATGCCTTTAATGGCGAGAGGCGAGGGTGGCGGGATAAGAAGGGGGCAAGCTAAAGGGGTTTGACTGTTTCATTGGTGCTGATCCTTTGTACATGCCAGTACAGTGTAAACTCTCATTACTCCTCACACACAAAGCTGACGAGACTGGAAAATACAGATCTGAGATCTGAGAGACACTTATTTAGGAAAGTGGTTCTGGTCTCAGATGATTACAAATAATTTGATTTGTCCCTATGGTGCAGCCTTAGTTATTTCTCTATAATAATGTAGTTTCCCTCTTTGCACTGTAATTACCTTAAGTTCTGATTCCCCAGCAGTTAATTCAAATTGCTGGGCGTGGCCTGTTCTGAGAGCCCAGGTGGCCTTTGGTGCGAAGGGCGTCCATGATTTTGCCTTAAAGAGCCCATTTCATTGAAAAAACGAATTTCTGTGACTCGAGCTTCTATTGTCAACAACCCCATCAGCCGTCAGACATAGGATGGAGACCCTGTAATGAATGACGCCATCAAACCGTACAAAATCTTTTATTGTACACAGTAAACAATGACACCACCCAAATAACATTACATTTTAAACGTTCAGGTACGTCCCCACTGTTTAAACAGGGGTTGATTCAGGTGTTCTGCGTCCTCACGGGTTCTTCAGTCAGGTTTCTTTAAGAGCACCGCTGTTCCACGTTCTTTTAGTGAGAAAAAACGCAGCTTGTTGTTCATCTGTGTTATTTTAATTATTCTTTTTTTTTATATGAATGCTTCCGCTCAATGTCTTTTTGAGTGATTAACACTGCTCAGGCTTCTCTGAGTTTATTACAGACTAAAGACTCAACACTGAGTTCTATTCTCTGCCCCCCCTCACCGCTATAGTTTTATATTTACAGCAATTCTCCCGACTTTAATGGGGCCTGAATTACACTGAGAAGGGCTTTTACCCACACTGCACCTGAACACAGTGAAATTTTATCATTATGCTGCCAAATGTTGGAACTAACTGCCCATTAATATCAGATCTGCCCCATCCATCAGAATAGATACTAAAAACTGCACTTTTCTCTATTGCTTTCCCTCGCTTATTTTTTACAGCACTTAATAATTTTATTTTTAACATTATCTTTAATTTTCTCATTACTTTTTTTATTTTTAATTTTAAACCACTTTTTTTATCTTGGTTTTTGTAAAGCACGTTTAATAACCTTGTGTTTGATAATGTGCTCTGTAATAAACTTGCCTACTGCATGGATGGGGTGGGAATCGAAACCCAGTTCCGATTTAGAACCGATTTTAATTTTGCAAAGCGCCGGAATTGTTTACCTCCGACGTTATCGGTTCCTCTAATGACTCGAATTATCATGGAACGGAGAAAGCGATCTTTGCGTTTTACAAAAATGAGACAGATTCACATTCTTTATCCAGTGTATTACCATTTTAACTAAAAACATTTAAGGTCTCAACACAGCATTAAAATTCAAGAATTCCATGCGTTCGATTTTGGACATTAGCTTACTAATCTTGTGTAGGTGCGTCACTTGTTTTTCGGCATAAACTGAGAACAATTCCTCGTAAGTCCACAAGGTGGCACAAGACTTTGTTTCTTGGTGTCATGGTCGACACTGGAGCAAGTCGTGGCTGCAAAGGCATTGTTCAGGTCAAATAATTGTGATTATATAGAATCGTGGTCAAAATATTGTATTGTCACCTGTGGCACCTCCCACCGCTGGTCGTCCTTGGTGCCAACACAATATCTGGACCACGATGTGGCAAAGTCCTCCTTGAAAAGTCACAATTTTGTTATTACACTGGTGCTCATTTATTGAGGGAAAGGAATTGGACACATGGGCTGTGTCCCAAACTGCTCACTGGGCAGACACTCTTTTGAGGGAAGTAGCTAAAGTCTCTTAGGTCAGGGGTCTAAAGTCATTAAATCTAACAAGAAATTTGTCAACAGAGCTCCAAATTTTTTTCTTTCCACTGTGGCAAAAGGTCTTGCGCCATCTTGTGGACTTCAGAAGCAAAGCAGAGTAGATGTCTAGAGAAATTAGTCAATTAGATGCGTTTTCTTTTTTTAAAAGCTATAAAAATGACGTGAAGAACGGGGTCTTGCGCCATCTTGTGGACTTCAGAAGTAAAGCTATCGGAGTAGATGCCTAGTGAAAGTAGTCAAATGTGTTTTCTTTTTTAAATGTTATAAAAATGATGTAAAGAATGAGGTCTTGCGCCATCTTGTGGGCTACATGAGCAATGCTGTCGGAGTAGACGCCTAGTGAAATTTACGTAAATGTATTTATTTTTAATTATGGAAATGTTTATCAATACAAAATTCTAGACATTCTTGAATATTCTATACATTTTCTTTGCTCACCTGTTATGTGTAAATTATATAAGCTCGTAAATGGATCACGGTTCTGAGTGCAGGAGAAGCTGATTGGATGATGGTGGGTGAACCAGGTCAGGGTCTCCTGAATCCCCCCAGTTTAAACAGGGCTCACAGCTGGGGGAGCGCATGGTCTGCTTGGGCCCAGGAGGAGCATGTTCTGGCTGAGGGCAGAGTTCATGACGCCTCCTGCAGGTCTCTGAGGAAGATCTTGGTTCTCCTCCACCTCTCCCCGGTCCGCTTCCCGAAGCGCAGCCCGAACGGGTTGTAGTTGAACTTGCTGCGGAGGTTGAGGCGGTGCTGGCAGGACAGAGGGCTCTCCCCCGCGTCCTTCTCCCGCAGAAAGAAGCACAGGCTGGCGTCCTCCAGCTCGTCCGCGTCCCGCCGGTGCACTGTGGGGTACCCCCTCGGTCCGGACAGGCCCAGGTCTGGAGAACACACAAGCACAGAAGCTGAGTCCATCTGTAGGAGGATCTCTCTCTCTCTCTCTCTCTCTCTCTCTCTCTCTCTCTCTCTCTCTCTCTCTCTCTCTCTCTCTCTTTTTTCTGTCTCTCTGTCTCTGTCTCTCTCTTTCTCTTTGTCTCTTTCTCTCTGTGTTTCTCTCTGTCCCTCTCCCTTTTTCTGTCTCTCTGTCTCTCTCTTTCTCTTTGTCTCTTTCTCTCTGCTTCTCTCTGTCCCTCTCTCTTTTTCTGTCTCTCTGTCTCTCTCTTTCTCTTTGTCTCTCTCTCTCTCTCTCTCTGTTTCTCTGTCTCTCTCTCTTTCTTTTTCTCTTTGTCTCTCTCTTTCTCTCTGTCTCTGTCTCTCTCTCTCTGTCTCTCTTTTTGTCTCTCTCTGTCTCTCTCTCTGTCTCTCTCTGTGTCTCTCTCTCTCTTTCTCTTTGTCTTTCTCTTTCTTTCTGTGTCTCTGTCTCTGTCTCTCTCTCTCTCTCTCTCTCTCTCTCTCTCTCTCTCTCTCTCTCTCTCTCTCTCTCTCTCT
>JBBIGC010000125.1:26743815-26757683 GCA_037576955.1 Lepidarchus adonis | reverse complement strand
ATTCTACACTAGGATGTGATGTAACGCAGCTTGTATTCTACACTAGGATGTGATGTAATGTAGCAAAGGGCTGAAAATGTTGAAGAATCTGGATGCTGCAGCGAATTGTCACTAATCTGTTTTTGCTTTGTGTTGCTTTTCGAACTGTTCATTGCTGCAGTAAACATTACATTTACATTCAGATTAATCTTTAGAGACGTCGTCTTTCTGTACTGAATTAAACTTTTAGTGAATATGTTTATGTTTTTAGTTAAACCGCCCCATTTAAGCAAACCGCACCCAATACCAGGTTTGCAAAATCAATGTATCAGCTGCAGCCTATCGTTGGGCAAATACTCGATTATGTATTTTTGTTCTTGAAAGAACCACTTAAAGCCATATAGTTAGCACCATAGCACTTTTTGGTAGTAACTGTAAGTAATACATTTCCATATTGATTCAGGTCAGGGCATGACAGCAAATACAATGGCTGTTAGAAGCATAGGGTTAAGTTCTTCCTGATCACAAAACTCTCAAAATCAGTGCAAACAGATAGATACAGATAGCAGATAGCACTCTGCAGTCACCACACTTACCCCACTAATGAAGGGCAGATTCAACAAGGAGCCAAGGATGGGTATTCTTCTGATGAAGCCTATAACCACTGGGAAAAAGCCCCTTCACACAAAGACAAAGAAAACAGAGAAATGGGGTTTAAGCCACATGTTTCTGCTCCAGTCCTTCAGGATCCTCTCATTTATTACAGAAATGGAGTAATGTAGTAGATAACCTGTGGACCAGACTCTGGACTTCGGCTGCAGGTAATCTGATTTACTTCCCAAATCTGATTTTGTAGTTTAGTTGTGGTGTTTTTAATGTGGTCTATATCTGGAACCCTGTTTACACCTGGTTGTATCATGTGATTAGTATCTGGATTGTAGCCTGACACAGATTTTAAGATCCTTGGTCCTCACATGCGTCACCAGCTATTTGGACTGAAATTCCATTACATAGTAATATGTAAATCAGCTTATATGCAAAAACAATTCCCTGTTGCTCTGCTGTTTTCCAACAGAAAAGTACAACTGTCTACATTGGGACAGTCTGTGTTTACAAGAAGATGCCTTGAAGAATAATTAGTCAACTGTGTACCATTTGTGTTAAAAGTGTATCAAAGTATAATTAAAACTCGTATCAGGAGCGAGTAACAGCATCGTCTGCATAAAGTGGCAGCAGTTCTGGGAACAGGCTCAGGACTGCTACTCTGTGGAGAACTGGGAGGGGTTTAGGTGAGATGAACATGCTAATGCTGGTCAGATCTTCTCCTAAACAGGTTTGAGTGGTCGAATTGTAATCAATTTAAAAAGTGTCTCAGTTTTTTTTTTCCAAGTTACACTACATGACCAGATGTAAAACAATGTCGCCTGAGCAGCACACACCAGAACGAATCCTCCTAAAACAGAACACAAAATTTCCATCTTTGCTTAAAATCAATATACTTCCCTTTACTGGGCCATTAAAATGAGCTGTGTGAGATCACCCGTTTTAACGTGAAACTAAAGAAGTTTATAGAAAAGAGTAAAACTGGCCGTTTTAATTGCTGCAACCAATCAAGGAAAGAAATGAATCTGTTACTGTTTATCTGTTTTGAAGCAGCCAATTCTGAGAGATCAGAACAGAAACAGTCAGAATCAATGTGTTGTTTCTTTATGGTCTGTTCACACAAAAAATATATATGTCACATAAAAAAAAAAAGGTTTGGAACACTAACTTACCATGTGAATAATTAAAAGTAACAAAAAAGTACAATTTCAAGTTATTATAGATCTAATAAATAAAATATTGTCACTGTATCATTATATCGAGAAATGCACTGAATAGTTTTTTGCTTGTAGATCACAAATAGATGCTGAAGATTTATGTAACAGAGATGGAAGACTCAATATGATATAAAGCGATGCAGTAACATCAGATAATGATTTATTCTCCAACCCTTCAATCCAGTTCAAGCTGGAATTGATCCCTAGTGACTATGGGTTCAGGGCAGGATTCACCCTGGACAGGAGGCCAACCAATCACAGGGCCAGACAACCATTCACACACACTCACACCTATGGGTAATGTACAGCAGCCAGTCAACCTGAACCACAAGCCTTTGGAAGGTGGGAGGAAACCGGAGAACCTGGAGGAAAGCTTGTACACTTCACATAAAAAGACACCTGTTGCCAACCTGCCAGCTTGAACCCAGGACCTTCTTGCTGTGAGGCGACAGTGCTAACCACTGCACCGCCATGTTTATTTATGACCATTTTTAAAATGGAGCATTTCAGTGCATTCTCTGCTCTGATAACATTGTTTCTGTCCCCAAGATGGTCCAAGGCCTCATCCTCCTCTTGGGAATTGGTTTACAGTTCTGCTTTACAGCTGAACAATCACAGTAATATCAAATAACGACCCAAATATTAGAGCATCATGCACATGCACTAAACATCCAAAAATATCAAATACAGTTTTTCACCTGAATAACAGGAAAAAGCCATAAAACTCCAGAACCACTCCAACGATGGGCCATCCAATCAGCACTACGAAGACCCCACCCAGGAAGAAGCTGGTGGCTTTCATCTTGTGCTTCTGGAAGAAGAATCTGAAAGTTCTCTCCAGGCCGATGACAAATGCTAAGCCCACCACAAACAGGATCTGCAGAAAACAAGATTATGAGGAAAAATCTGAGGAACTGAATGTTTGGAGATATATTTATGGCATTTGGCAGACGCTCTAATCCAGAGCAACGTACAGGAACTTTGTGGCCTGCAGAGAAAACCTGACCCTTCCAGAGCTGAAGATCATCCTCACACCAGTAAACCTAGATCTACTAGAGCTGTAGATAGTCTTTACATGGGATTATTTGAAGTGGGGACCGTTCCTTGCTCAAGGGTTCCTCAGTGGTGCCCATGTCAGGACTTGAACCTGCAACCTTTCAGCTGCAATGTCCTAACCACTAGGCCACCACTGCCTTGTCTTTGAGGGGTTGGTCCGGTTTTAAATCTGATGTCGAAGCCAGTGAAGGTTCACAGTGGAGTGTGAGAACATTGGGGGTACTGAAGACCACATATCTGGGTCAGCTGTGAAGGTCTAGTGGCCAGGAGAGAGCTGCAGTTGTCCAGTCTCGAGATAATAAGTGGCTGGATGAGGATCTGAGTCATGTCAGTAGTGAGGATCAATGGGTTTTTCTGATGATGTTGAGAAGGTGCCTGCATGATCAGGAGAGGTTATTAATGTGGACTGCAAGGTGAGTGACTCCAAGGTGAGGTCTTCAGATGATGTGCTGTCCTCCAGGAGATCGGCCGTTCAGGTTCAAACCTCATTTAACGTCAGAATTATGACACAGAAGAACAGGCTTCAAGATTATGTACCATAAACATTTTAACTTCCTGTTTTTTACTGCACTGATGATATTGTTCTATGCAGCCATAATAGAGGTGCATCTATTCACAATGTTACTTCCAAAGCTCTCAGTCATTCTGTTTCCTTTTACACAAAGAGCTGCACACAGGAAAAAGGGGAGAGAAAAGAAAACGAGGCCCCAGCAGATTTAACAGACCACCACACAAGCCCCCTTCACCCCAGGGGACATCTAAACTGGACATCGAAGATATGGTCTCTCAGCTGATGAGGTGTTAACTTGTGGGGATGGATGGATGGATGGATTGATGGATAGAGTTCAATAGATAGATAGATAGATAGATAGATAGAGACAGACAGACAAATAGACCGATAGAAAATTGAAAGAATGAAAAAGAAAGAATAAAAATGAAAGAAAGCAAGAATAAATTGTGAGAAAATTGTGATTCAGTCTGAAAAACCACAGCAGGCGAGTGTTGAAACTTTCTTGCATTTTATTCAAAATTCCTGTCATCATTCACTGTTACTGCACATGAATGAAAATGCACCCACCCTCCCTTCCTCCCTCCCTCCTCCCCGTTGTTGCTTGTTGAGCGTTTTGTTGTTTAATTTGATATTAATTATGTGTTGTGTTTTTTTCTAGCTGGAATAACTTCACGTGTGAAAAAGACTGGTCCCGAACAAGCTAAACGTTTCCTCATGTTGGAGAAATAACGCGTGTTTGACGAACATATATAACAGCTGCATGTTTCTCAGGGAAACTCATGACTACAACTTCACACCATCGCAGCAGTTTCCCCGATCAAAACTTAAACACTTACGTTGCCAATGGCGAGGAGCGCTTTGTCAAAGAACAGAATCATCCCAAAGAACAGGAAGAACACCCCGAAACCTGTTAACCCCATCCCGATTTCTGTGAAGAGAACAGATTATTGCATAATTCAATAAATGTCAGACATATTTGCCCTCGCTGAGCACAGTTATCCCCACTTACACCACACAGCAGGTCTGTGTTCACCAGTCAGGAGACATAACTGTGCACATTGTCTAGTTTCAGAGCAAACCCACACGATTCTGATATCAATGCACAGCCCTAGTTTTGGCTCCATGACACCACAGCAACAGCAGCGATACATTAGGGCTGTGCCACGTGGAATAATCCATAAAATAACTGCCATATCGATAAGAATCGTCATATCTCTGATAATAACACATCTTCTCACACATTTAAAATATTCCGTCATTTGGTTTCAGGGTCCAGATGAGAAGATCTCGGGTTTAGTGTGATGGTCAGAATTAAATTCTACTGTCCTGGATCAAGGTTTGTGTTTGCACGGCTCTCAGGACTAAAAGTAAAAAGAAGGATGCTAAATTGATTATTTTATTATTTTATATTATTTATTTAAATGACTACAAAATAAAATATCACGAGATATTGTGATATAATTTAAGCCTGTCATAAAAAACAATAGAGTAGCAGGACTAAAAAGATTAGGGATGCACCGATAAAGTCTTTTATTTGTGCTGAATGAGCAGGTGTGTAGAAACTTCTGGAACCAGTCCAGTGAAGCTGGTCTCATGGCCTCACCTCAGCACAGTCCGAGCTGTCAATCAATCACTGCACTGTTAAACCTTCTCCTCCTGAGCCACCAGCCACAACCACAGTCCACATAACCGTAAAAATCCACCACAAACACAGACAGGTCCTGTTACTAACCGCGTGTACATGTTCACTGCTTACTGCCGCGAGAAAAAACAGAATTGACTCACTGTTTTGGAAGTTAGCTGATGCTAATGTTGCTGACTAGCTTCTGCTTACAAATATCACTCTAGAAAGAAATGCATAAACATACGATTGACGACAATATATGCGATTAAGTTTCATAGATGAGGTCTTACTTTGCGAGTCAGTGAGAGAAATCATCTTGGCCCAAAATATCGATTTATTTGGCACCGAGAAGAGAGAAAACCGACACAACTACTGCAGCAGCTGTTTGCAGGACTGTCCACGTCTTGCACTCTCCGCGCATGCGCAACGTTTCATCGATAAAAGTCCTTATCCGCTGTTATTATTATTATTATTATTACAGCTTTTATTACACCAGAAGGCCCAAGATGAGCTATCCTTTGTAACAACCCCCACTTCCTTTTTGACACATAAAATGAAATGTAAATAAATAAGCATATGTTGTCACCTTGGACAAAGGTGCTCTTTAACAGACAACATAGTAATGAGTAATTGCCCTACAATTAGCAATTAATCTTAGAGCACCATGATAATCAGTACTGCTATGTGTAAGCACCAACATTTGCAGGTAATTATCCTGCCCCAAATCAATCAATCAATCAATCAATCAACCAACCAAAAAAGAAACAAGAAACAGAAAGAAGAAGGAGAAACAAATCTTATTACTAAAATAAAACCCACATTCATCTTCAATTTACCATATTTAGAGATATTGCCGTACGAATATACTTATGTGTAGAAACATAATAGGTAGGTGACAGAGGCAAAGAACATTCAGGGTTTTATTTATTTTGTAAGCATTCGTATTGTCAACATTTAAAACATGTTGAAGACCAGAATCCATGTTGTGTGTGCATACATTACTTAAAGCAGTAGTTATCAGCATCATTAAAGAGCTTATTTTGGGTCATACTGGATGGAAATGAATATTTTACATTATAATTTTAATAAAAATTGAATTAAATTGTAATCATAAGTTCCAAGATATAAAAGCTAAAATATATTACACTACTAAAATTAAAATACTGTAATGTAGCGGTGTATTCAGGGCAGTCTGTGCTAATGAATGCATTTGCATTGCAATACTGCCACCTGTCGGTCACTCTCATATTTGCAACCATTTGTTCCCATTTGTCCCAACAGTACCTGGGGAGCAGTATAGGGTTCCTCAGTGGAACCTGCGACCCTCTGATCACAGGGGCAAGGTCCTAACCACCACCCACACCCACACCCACACCCACACACACACACACACACACACACAAAAAGAAGACGCCATAAACTGCTGTTCCAAACTGACATTTATTAAAATGCATCATAACTGCATGGCGATGATTCTCCATTTTTCTGTTTATTCACTGTGTCATATAAGAGTCCAAGTTTAAGCCTGACTTCAATAGTAAGAATAACTGAACGTGTTAATGATTGTTTTCACTAAATTCAGCATTTCACTTCAGAAACTGACCTCTAACAAGGATTTTGTTAAAATAACTTAAGCAGCACAACAAAAACTGTATGAAGGCCCAAGATTTTTGCAGTAAAATGTTTGCGTAGTGGAGTAGCATTGGTTTTGCATATTTAAAGCCTATTCATCCAAATACCGCTGTTTGAAAACAGACAAACATAATTTAGCACAAAACTAGCCTCAATTTTTATGTATATTAAATAAAGATCTTTCTTTAAATCAGTCTCATGTGCTTTGTTTGCATGAGAATACAACAACGAACCCAAAGGTTACATCAACACTTCTAGGCCCAAAGTGCTGAAGGGTTCTGCAGGGAATATAAACCGGCACGTCGACAACCTGGCTACACTGTGATGTTCTCAAGGACAAAACCTAATCAGACGAGCAATAGATCGTCCATGTCTTCCCCAATCCTTCAGCATCATCACTCCGGGGGCTTTTTCTTTGCTTCCACATCCTTTTTAAAGGCCTCGATTTTCTTTGCGATGTTAGGGACCTTCAGAATGGGTTACGAAGAAGAAAAAAGAGCATTAGACAACAAGTAGTACTGAGGAGAAAATTCTTAACATTTGTCGAAGGAATGTGTAAAAGTTGTAACTACTGATTTTTTTTTTACTTTTTACAATAAATGGGAACAAACTGAGTTTAATCATTAATTCCAAGAAGCACACACCCATCACTGGTGCATCATTGCGTTTACACACACAAGTCACTGCCAGTAATGGTAGCTCTGGTGTAATACACAAATCTTTTTTACTGTGTTTGAGACTCAGATTTCTTTACTGTGGTGGTTAATGGAACCAGATGTCTCCCATACAAATAGAGCCCTTTGTGAAGCTCCATGTATCTTCAGTGTTTCAATGGATTTTAACTACATCACTTTGGGGACCGGTACACCTCCACCACAAATGAGATTAGATTTTTGCCCAAATGCGGAGGTCACCAACTTTTTTGAAACCGAGAGTTACTTCATGGGTACCAGTCTGATACATGCTTGCTCAGTTTACCTTTAGTTTTATATTATTATCATAATATACAACATTTTTTGTAAATGCATTTTTTTTAATATTGTAATTTGTAAATCTATATAAATGCAAATGTGATTAAAGAAAAATAGCAACAGAATCAAATGTAATTTTAGAGGCTGCTCATTGGTGAGTTTTTGGAACAGGTCTGTGGTTGCCATGGTGACCTCGGGCATCAAACAGCATCTTCATCACCATGTCATGTCTGTGAGCAGGGGTTTCCAGCTCCTCTCCAGGACTGAACTTCCTGTTGTAGACCAACCAGGTGTCTGGTTCCATTCACAGCCATGAACATTTACACAGAAATTCTGAAACTTCTCACAGGAGGCACCAGAAAAGCGTTGCATTTTTAAAAATGCATGTGCTAACATTAGTAAACAAAAATAAACAAATGGGAAATAATTAATAGTTAACCTCATAGTTTTGTGCGAGATACATCCCCACCACATTCCCCAGAGTGAATCCGACCTGTTAAATAAAGGAGAATCTGATGAAAAAACATGTAAACACACAAGAAAAACAAGAAAGCACTTAGCATGCTAAGTAGTAGGCCCAATATGTCAAAATGACAAATTACTGAAACTCTGAGTTTACTTTAACTATAGTGATGAATAATAACTATAATGATGAATAATTATAGTGATTGTTAATTATCAGCCAAATTTAGCTGCAACTTCACTAGAGCCTGTTTAACTGTTTAACTTAGCTGCTGAGTTAGCTGAGTTAGCTAGCCAGATAACTAGCCATCAATCCATCAAGCTGACTTTTGACTTTTGGTATGAAGTATGACAATAAAAACACTTAAAAATATAATACTTACTATAAACTGCATCATGTTTCAAACCTTTATTGTGAGAAAATAATAAAGAAACGCTAGTCTCGAAAAGGCTTGAAGATTGGCTTGTTCAGAGGATTGTTGTGGGAGTCCTGCCCTGGCTGAGTCACTTTCTTTTCAAAATAAAAGTCCCATCGTTGGAAAGTAACGTACTACGTCAATTTGTATGATGTGTATTCTCTTTATTTCTTTTGCTGAACGATACAGTCACAAAAATAATAAATACTTACGTTTGTTTTTGTTACTTCCATAGCTCCAGGTACAAACAATAATAAAAAACAATATTAAAAATAAAATAAAATATAATAATAATAATAATAATAATAATAATAATAATAATAATAATAATAAATTAATTGATTAATTAAAACTGATTTCCCACATTGAGGGTATGACTGAGAGGAATGTGATGAGTTGGAATAATTAAACCCACTGTCCATATCTGCAAGCCTTTGGACAGTAGGAGGAAACCGACGTACCTGTAGGAAACCCACGTGGACGTAGGGAGAGCTTGCAAACCCAGGACCTTCGTGATGTGAGGCAATGGTGCTGACCACCCCACCATTATATTCATATTTTATATAATGAAGCATGTGTTGAAGCAACAGCCAGGTCAGCTCTGTCTAGTTTAGGCTGGTGTTTTTGCCGAATTTTCAATCAACAAATTAAACCTAGTTAAAGAAATGACACACATTTTTACATTTGGTAAAGAATTTATTGAAGGTTAAAAAAAGATCCAATAGACACAATCCACATTTAAATGAAGACAGACAGGATCAATTACAGAGAGATTGTGGAAGAGTTCCAAAGTTTGGGAGCCAAGGCACTGCAGATGCCGGAGCAAAACTGGCTTGTGTGCTGGCAGAGAAATGGAAGGTTGAACACAAGAACAAGACTTTGACAAAGGATCTGTCTGTATTGTGAGTAAGAATGGGCAGCGAACGGGCCAGACACACACGAGGACGGGTGGTGAAGCCCCCTCGGGTTATTTTACAAGAAAACCTGCTGTAGAGAAGGAGCAAGAGAAGAGAAAACGGGTAAAATGGAGAGAGAGAGAAAAAGAATAAGGCCAGGGCCTTGACCAGGGCAGCTGCGGCAGTGACCAGGGATGGCGGTGTCGGGAGGGTTCAGCGGAGGCCGACCAGGTGGGAGTGAGGGTCTTTCTCACTGGAGTCTGTGCATTGTGGACTTGTGGGACTTTCTTAAATGGGGGCGTTACAGGAAAGCAGTGCATCAAGAAAGTGACAGATTCCATGAATGGCAGGAATATTACTGTTATTAAATAGAAGGGTGGCTTTGGCAATGTTTTTCTGTTAAATTTCTTTAATAATTCTCACTAACAGATGTAAAAGAAAAGGTTAAATGGTAAAATTGTATTGTTTCATTTAGTTGCACACTAATATTTGCCTAATTTTGTAATTGAAAAGATGTAAACACAGTTTCTCTGGGACATGGAGAAAAATACACTATATTTTCAGCAAAGGTTGATGTAAAGTTAGTTTTAATGCCATAAATTGAACAAAAATAAAAACATTATGATGGCACTGTGCAAAAGTTGGTCACCCTACATAATCAGTACTAACACTTCCTCTGGCAGATATCACAGCTTGCAAACGTGGGGTTTTGTGTGTGTATGTGTTTATGTGTTTATTTTGGCCCTCCATCATCGACTGGACTATGCGGCTTGATGGCGAGACGGTGGGTTCGCCCTACAGAAGCAATGGGGTTCTGATATCTGAATGCTCTATGTGTGCTATGCCAGTTGGGGGTGCACTTGCTTTACGAGTTCTTTTAAGAGTTAATAAAAGGACAGGCCGCCCAATTCGAGCATTAAACCTTGTGTGTCAGACTCCATCTTTTCCCTCTACGATTATCCAAGCCAGAAAATCCAAAGCACTGCAGAGGTCCTTCATGATGCATAAATGAACATCCAAGGCGGAATAAGTTAAAGTGCAACTTAATTACATGCAACGGAAAACTACCTTTTTAAAAACAAGGTGAAAAATACAAACACCTGCTCATCAGGAACAGCAGAAGTGAACACGAAAGACAGGCTCCAGGTTTTCCTTCTAAGTAATACAGTTACATCACTTACACACAGACATACTATTTCAATATCTCAGTGAGTTATCAATAATGTCTTGGAATCTGTTTCTCTCTTATTCCAACACTTACCTGTGTGCAAATGCATGGAGTTGAGAAGCACAGCCTGAGCACATACTGCAACAAAAAAAGATTAAAAAAATATCACAGGGGACAAAATGTCTGAAACTGAAGCAAAAGCAATGCGTTTTTCCCATTAGCATGAAGCAATAATTTCCTAAACTCTGTAGAGGGAAGTTCTTGGGAAATTGAGAATGCAGACTTTACAAGAATTATTTTACACTATGGATTTATAATAATCAAAATACACAAAACGATGCCACGCCCTAAACCTGTAGCCTAGGAACAAGGCCAGGCCTAAGACCCGTAGCCTGGGAACGAGGCCACGCCTAAAACCCGTAGCCTAGGAACGAGGCCACGCCTAAAACCCTTAGCTTGAGAACGAGGCCACGCCTACAATCCGTAGCCTGGGAACGAGGCCACGCCTAAAACCCATTGCCTGAGCAAGTTTGGTAAAGAACATGATGTTGAGCTATCAGGTTGCTGGGAGGCATTTGCTTCTCTGACATGTCATGACAACTCCATAATGTAATTGGTGTTTGGGTTTTGGTTTGGTTTCTCCCTAGCCACTGTGGCTTTTGGGTAGTGGGAAATAAGAAACACTGCCAAAAAGTTAAAATCCCTAATTTCCACCTAAACACTGTTCTGTAGACATAATTTCCAAAGCCATTTGGTTGAAAGAACAGAACTACGATGTTATTTACCTTGTTAAAGAGTCTCCCGGCCACTGCGTTCCAGTGGTTGTGATGCGACTCCCCTGCAGTCCTGGTGGGGGCGCTAGTTGTACAACTGATCCTCCAAACCCGACAGAGTGGAGGAGAAGAAGAGTTTCCCGCTGGTTAGGGCTGATGGGAGAAACAGGAACTGCAGGTAAAGACCTGTTAAGTACTTTTTCACACTGTTTACATTGTGTTTGTACTCCCTCTTACACATACGTATGTAGAAATGTTCTGTTTTTGTAAAATAAAGTGTAAAATATGTGAAGTGTGTGAGCGAACACAAGCAGCTTCCTCCAGACTGAGCAGAGGAGCTAATGTGCTAATGTCTACTTAATCACCTTAATCACTCTACAGACCTTAACACTACACTTTACTGCACACACTTCTCATCTGTGCACTTCACCACTTACAGACCATAACACTGAACACTGCACACCTGCACTTTACTGCACACACTTCTCATCTGTGCACTTCACCATTTACAGACCATAACACTGAACATTGTACATCTGCACTAATCTGCACAGTTTCTATCTGAGCTGCTGTTCTGTTCTGGCAACAGTATTATCCACACTCTGAATTTTGCACCTCTGATTCTTCTGGACAGTTTCTTTTCTAACTACTTGCGTTATAGCTGCTTAATCTTCCATTGTTCTACCTTTTCTACATGTGTGTGATAACCTAGGTTAAGTTTTAGTTTATAATTTAAAGTTTTAAGTTGAAGATAAGTTTTATGCTTGTCTTATAACTTGTTTAGCCTCTTATCTGATTCTTCTACTTGTGTGTGAAAATTTAGATCAAGTTTTAGCTTAGTGTTAAGGTTTTAGCCTAATATCTTTATCACTTTTAGCTTATTCTTGCACAGTCTGGAGTGGACCAGGATGCATTTCACTGCTTGTTGGACTTGTATAACTAGACATGTGATGAATAAACATCTTGAATCAGTGTCTGTAAACAGACTGAGTAAGTGGCAACGCGAGCAGCCTCATGGCTACTGCTACTGAGCATACACGGGCTAGCCAGAGCAATACAAGCTAGCACAGAAGAGTGTAACCCAGTCCAAAATGAAGGGACCGGTCAGCAGCATATATCCATGTAGTCCAAACAGAGAAAAGATAAAACAGCAGACGAATGCCAGTGGAAAGTGGCAGCTAGACACATGCGCACACTGCATGGTAGTCTCGATTTTGAGTTTGCATACAAGTTTGTGAATTAGACCCAAAATGTCTGGTAAATGAAAGTTGCATTCTCTGACTGGTGAGCAAAACATTTCATCAGTCTGTTAGGAATTGTGCACAACATTAACATATTCTTACATTATAATTTTTATTTAAGTTTTATTATTATTTAAAAATGTATAAGCTTTCATTTCATTATAAGAATCTATCTAACGAGAGTTTGCCAACCCTGCCTTTTGCCATGTTTAGGGCCTGGACCAATAGCGGTGAGCTTAAGGGGTTTGACTGTAAGATAAGATAAGAAGAACTTTATTAATCCCAAGGGAAATTGTTTCGTCATCTACATGCTCAATTCAGCAAAGAAACTGAATTCACAGCACTATACAAATAATTATAGTACTTGTCAGGTGAATAAAATAATATAAAGGTGAAATATATAATAAATAAAAATAGAAATAAAATAAAATGTAGACAATATAATAATATAAGTAGAAACCTGAGTAACGGTGTAGGTGAGTGTAGAAAGTGACATAGTGTTGTGTGGCAAGTAATAATATTGCACCAAACAAATAACATCTCTATATGTCCTAAGAGGATCACCTACAGAGCTGCCACATGCAGATACAGTGGCAAGAAAAAGTATGTGTACCTTTTGGAATTTTGTGGTTTCAGTTTGTCTCAAAATGTGATCTAATCTTCATCTAAGTCAAGGGTGTTGACAAAAGTAATGTGCTTAAAATAATAACCCCCCAAAAAATCAGATCTTTTTACGTCATTATTGAGAACAACCATAAACAACTCAGTTGCTAGTAGAAAAAGTATGTAGACCTTTGGAATTCATTACTGTTTGCCCACCCATTGGCAGCAACAACCTCAACCTTTTTAATAATAATAATAATAATAATAATAATAATAATAATACATTTTATTTAATGGCGCCTTTCAAAAACCCAAGGTCACTTTACAGAGAGAAAGATCGGACAATAAAACAATAAGTTAGAGTACAGTAAGAAAAGCATAAAACAAGATTAACAGCAGTTAAGATCTATATTAAAAGTGAGTTTACCTTTTTGAACAAGTGTGTTTTGAGTTGAGACTTAAATGAGGGAAGGGAATCAGTGTTCCTTAAGTCTGGGGGAAGTGAATTCCAGAGCCGAGGAGCAGAGCGACTGAAAGCTTGGTGCCCCATGGTAGTAAGACGGGCAGAGAGAACAATAAGATGAGTAGTGGATGATGACCTGAGAGAGCGGGAAGGAGTGGCAATGTGAAGCAGATCATACAGATAGGGAGGGGCGAGGTTATGGATGCACTTAAATGTGAGGAGTAGGATTTTAAAGTCTATCCTGGCTTCTATA
>JBBIGC010000125.1:26694856-26714064 GCA_037576955.1 Lepidarchus adonis | reverse complement strand
CCTGTTCAGCCTCTTCCTGTCCTCAGCAGTGATGCTGCTGCCCCAGCAGACCACACCGTAAAAGATGGCTGATGCCAGTAGCCAGTAGCAGTTAAATGCGCGTCTGAAAGTTTAACAATTAAAAACGATAATATATAAAAACCTGTTCACAGGCCATAACATATTTATGCATTTTGTCTCCAAATATGTTAAATTAAACTCAACAGTAACAGAGTATTTGTGCACTGAAGTTCTACAGGAACTGTATACTGATCTACTGAAGTGTCATTTGTAATTTCACCTCTAGTGTGACTGTATTGAAAAAACGCTTCATCATCATCATCATCATCATTGTGGTTTTATATCTTTATATCTTTTTTTTAGCAAAATGAATGTTTCATCTTTTGTTTTTATTTTTATATTTTATTTTATTGTAAAGAACTTTTCATTGTTTGATGTGTAAGAAAATATCTAATTCATAATATAACAACAACAACAAGGATATAATAATAGCCACAACAATAATACTAACAAAAGCAACAATAACAATAAGGATAATAATGATAACATCATCAACAACTATAAAACCTGTAAAAAGGATGTTACTGACAACAACAACAATAACAGCAGCAGCAACAACAAAGATAATGCTAATAACAACAGCAACCATGACAATAATATCAACAACAATAAGACTTTTTTGGGGAGGTGTAGTTATATTACAGTTCTACAGTAATTGCTTTAAGTACAATTTTTACATGGTTCACATTGTGCCAGCCAGACTATGAACTGCTGACCAATCGCAGTGCTTGTGGGCGGGGATAACAAGCGGGAAAAACGGCACCGTCTTCAGCGTCGGGTTCTCTAAGCCACACCCACTTCCCTACTTTCCGCAATTTGAGCAGTGGTGCGGCTCATTAGAGACATCTAGCGTTCAAACTTACACATTACACATCTGCTGTGCTCATAATCACAATACCGGAACATTTAGCTGATTGAGGTTTGGACAGTTAGTGTTCGGTTTAGGTTTAGGTGTATGTATAGTAATGTGTGTCATACTACCATGTACTTACTAGAGATAAAAAATTATAGATTAAAAAGTAAAGAGTCTAAAGAATAAAGTACACAAAAATGAGTGGAAGCATCTGGAATAAGTGTAGAGGTAATACCGTAGGTTTTAATGCAAGTGCTGCAAAGATAAAGTAGATATATCTGATTAACTAAAAGCAGTGGGGAAAAAAGACAGTTTTAGATCAGCTAGTGCAAATCTGATCTCCATGGGGAGTTAGTTCCAGCAGTTGTGCTGCGTGGTCTCACGTGCGAGGTAGTTTATTTTGATAGACAGGGCTCTGCGATCGACTCACAATGCCTTTGAGATGGACGTATTGGCACTGTTCTAGCTACTTCCCACAAGTCAAATATTCCAGAACCTTATTGTACAGAGTTGGGTTAATTGTCCAAAGCCGTTGATATCACACTAAATTAATAGTTTTATTAATTTACATTTTTCTTTGGCTAGAAACACTTCACAGCTTGCACTAATTATGACTTCCAGCTAGTGTTACACAAGATCACTGATTAATCATGTATGGTAATATTGTAGTATTCAGTTTACCACATCATTCTTAAATGTGTAATCATAGATTGCTTAAGGCTTAATTATTCTAAGAATAATTATTTTGTAGGCCAGAGAAATACATGATAATATTATTATGAAATGCAGGGCCCTCCACAATTATCCAATACCAATGTTTAAGATGCCTTAAAATACAGTCATGGACACCCCATTAAATATTCAGTTATTAAGAAATGTTCACATATTGATGTCTAATAACTTTTTTATTTATCTCTGGAATGACCCTAGTAATTTTATTGCAGGTAAACAACAAAAATTAACCTTGATTTATTAATTAATCAAAATATATCGACAGAAATGTGTATTTTTAACTGAGGAAAAGGAAACTGTACCTCCTAATAGCTAGTGTTTACCCCATTTGCAGGAAATAACTCCAGTGAGACGCTTCTTATAGCATCTAGTCATCTAAGAAAATCCATATTTCCTGTGTAGTTCAGCCCAGAAATAAAAACAGAACCAGAAAACTGAGGCTTTTCATGCAGTTTCAAGCTGTGTGACTTTCTCACATTGAGACAACAGTGCTATACCCATGCCCCCCCCAAACTATTTATTAATGTTACCCTATATCACTTAATATTTATGACTTTAAAAAAGCAGTGACTACTCTTGTTGGGAGCAGTCACATCTTTATATTTCATGTACCGAGTTGCTGTAATATTTATCTCTGCCCTGAACACGTTTAAATATTGCAGCAAATCAATAAAGAAAAAACAGAAATGCAAAATGTAAAAATGTTTATTCACATTAAATATAAGCCATCATGATTCTGTACATTATTATTTATTAGTGATTTAATAAAGATACACAAGCTGTTAGATGTCTGATAAAAGGCAGAATAATACACTGTTTTTACACTTTTTTTTTGGACAAATGAAACATCAATGAATTAAATGAAATTAAAGAGAATGAAAAAGGTGATTTCTGTGTGTTCGGTCAGAGTGAAGTTTCTTTGGAGTCTCTTATCTCTATGAGCGGAGGCTGGAAGGACAGGATCTCTGTAAAGGTATGACCTGTAGAAGAAGACAGAGAGAAGATGAAATTCATTACTGAAAAGAATGTGACACCAGGTTCGACTCCTGTAATCATCTTTAATTCTCTCATTCTTTCTCCATCTCGCTGTTTTTCCCACCAATTTAATATTTGCACTCACACATCTTTTCCTCAATCTTTCTCAATTTATATAATTTTTTTCCCAAATTGCTTCTATCCCCCCCCCCCCTTACGTTTCCACTGCTCCAAAGGCAGGTCAGCGTTATCCATTGAATGGTCATAGGGCAGCGCCTCTGTCTCCTCCTCAGGCTCTCGGAACTCAGAGAACATTGGGAGCTCCAGAGCTACAGCAGCACTCGCACGTCTGTCAGGGTCTAACACCAGCATCCGCTCCATGGCACACACCACTGTTGATGGACGGATGAGACAAACAAATACACAGATGACCCTTAACCTTTAAATCACTTTCCTTATACAGTATAATTTCAGATAGACAGAGCTTACCATCTGAGCTGGCTTTAAAGAAAATAGTTTGCAGGTCTTTTTTTGGCACTTTGGGGAGACTTCTGATGTAGTTCTTGGCCTGAAAATGTGAAATACAAAAATGTAATGTAACTATATGGACACTCTTTGTAAACTTACAATTACTGAATGTGGCCTATCCACCGATTTACAAACTATCCCATGCTCCGTCCCATCCCATCATTATAAAAGTTACCAGCGTTACCAGAGCACTCACTCATATTAATGTTACACTGCACTAGGGGTGGGGTCTCTCGCAATACAATACCATACGTAGCCCACGATAACGATAATATTGCAATACCATGATTCTGCGATCAATATCGCACGAATATAACACAGAAACACAGTAATGTGTTATTAATTTCGAAAGGAACAGCAACACTATTGTCACCTTTCCCATATTTGCTTTGTGACGACAATCGGAAACTCAGATAAACCACTACTTCAGCGTCAGGGCTTCACTTCTGTTCCCCTTTGTCACTTGGCAAGTTGCGTTAGCATCATGCTAACAACCAAAAAAACTACACTGCAATAACTGGGCCATTAACTTACCATTGATGAATACCCTTAATGTACCTGACTTAGAAAAAACTCTGTGTATACACTGTGTGTGTAATTGCACTACTTACATCCTGACTCTGTAGCTTCATGATGAAGTCTTGTGCTGGTGTCCCTGTGATTTTCATGATTTCTCTCAACTGATCCAGATCTAGAGCTCAAAGTTAAAGACTGAACCATGCAGATACTAAGAATCCGACTATAGGCCATAACACACTGCACTTAATGAACCAAGAGATGATGAATTGAATCTTGGAGTTACAATGTATCTGCATTTAGTTTATGGATATACTGCAGTAAAAAGTATTTATGCATGTTTTTTGTGTTTTAATTATTTGAAAAGAGGTCAGAATCAGAAAGCAAAGGTTCGTAGGGCTGGGTTTTCACCGGCTGGTTTACCAGAATGTGTTAAGGATACGATCGTTTCCCTTAAAGAGCGGCCTCCCAAGAAGCATCTCTGCCATGATGCAACCCACTGACCAAATATCAACTAAAAACAGAATAGTTCAGTAAGTTATAAAAGAAAGAAAAGGAGTAACACATTAATTATAATAAAAGAATACAGCAATAGTGATAATACTTCTCATGTTTTGCATTTATTTATGCTCAGTCAATGAAGGGCAGTCTATATGTTATATTTTAGTGATAAAGTATTACAAACCTGTTAGCAAAATCAAGTAATGATCAGCGTAATTAATATTTTAGATAAATATTAGACAAATAAAAGCAGGTTTTGTTATTTTTTCCAGTACTGGTTTGTACCTGGTTGCTTTGACAATGGATGGTACCATAAGGATGTTAAAACACTTGGTTTAAAAACACTACATCGTCTCTTTAAAGATTTTTTGTGCATATATGAGTGTTTCTCACCTGTTTGTGAGTAATGCATCCAGTTAAGGATGACTTCAGGTGCTCTGTACCACCGAGTCACCACATAACCTGTCATTTCTGAGTCAGCCTGCCTTGCCAGACCAAAATCCAGAATCTGCAGACACAACAGTAAAATTAATATCACATATCCAGTATTTACTGGATCAGTCCGACAAAAATTCGGTTATACTGCGTCTAAGGGAGGACAACTGTGAACATCTACATTTACCTAATAGTAGCCTCACAGTCCAGTGCTCAAACGCTCATTTGTGAGAGTCGGTGACAAAAACAAACCCCTTCCAGCAAATCACACACACAGTTTTAAATGTTTGTCGCACAATTTTGTTTCAGGTGTTTAAACAAAAAAAAAAAAGGAGTACCAACATTTTGTGTAAACATTGTGTATACATTTGGTCTTTTCTTTACTGAAGGAAAGAAGCTATCCAAAAGTGAATACACCCCTCACATTTTTGTAAAAAAAATTATAATTTTCTCAAGTGACAACACTGAAGATATGACACTTTGAAACAATGTAAAGAATTCAGTGTACAGCTTGTATAAGAGTGAACATTTGCTGTCCCCTTAAAATAACTCCATACACATTTAATGACACATTAATGTCTAAATCTCTGGCAACAAGTGAGTACCCACACCCCTAAGTGAAAATGTCCAAATTATGCCTAATTTTCTCTCCCCAGTGTCATTTGACTTGTTAGTGTTACAAGATCTCAGGTGTGATTGAGGAGGAGGTGTGTTAAATTTGGTATTATCCCTCCCACACACTCTCATACTGGTCACTGGAAGTTCAAAGTGCCGCCTCATGGCAAAGATGTCTTTTGAAAATACACGTATGAGAGCTGCCAGCATTGCTGCAGAGGTTGCAGGGGTGAGGGTTCAGCCTGTCAGTGCTCAGACCATACACAGCAGTTTAGACATTAATGGCTGTGTTGTTATTTTGAGGGGGCAGCAAATTTACACTGTTATACACTGTACAGTGATTACTTTACAATGTATCAAAGTGTCTTATATTCAGTGTTGTCCCTTGAAAACATAATAAATAGTAAATAAAAAACTAGAAACCGAAAGTTTGTGAACAAACTTTGAGAGTTTGACTTGATGTATTTGCATATGCACAGTCCTGGGGTGCACTAACTTATGGACACCCAGCCCTGGAATTCACTCAATAACGCTCAGAACTGGGTTCGGATGAAGGTAGAGATGAGGAGCTGTTCGTCTGCGCTCGCTGGTGCGTGAGCCCTGTAGACTTTTTTCCATTTTGAACATTTCCAATGGGAAAAATGTCCATAACTCAGGAACGTTTTGAAATGTTACTTATAAAAGTAATAGCACACTTCTTCACCAACTTGGCTAGAGCAAAATAAAGTGAAGGTTCTGGAGTGACCATCTCAGTCTCCTGACCTCTTTTTCAAACTTTTTGGGTCATTTGGGTAGTTTCTGTTGTCATTATGATTTAAAAAGAGTAAACACAGTTGTTTGACAATTGGCTTCAGCCAAACACTAACCATGAGTGAAAGAAAAGGTTTTGTGTTATTACGTAAGGGTAAATGCAATCATTCATTTTCTCTGACAAATGGCCAAGAAATCATAAATTCTTTCAGTTATAAACTTATACTGTAAAACTGTACATTACACTTGATTTACAGTATGTAAAAAGACATGAGTACCTTCAGCTCACAGTTCTGGTTCACAGCCAGGTTTCCTGGTTTGAGATCCTGTTAAAGACCAACCAGACCACATCACCAGTAAAACACATTAGTGCTTATTTACCCCAAATCTCATAGTTAAAAACTTTCAAATATCATTAAAGTACAGAAACTATTATTTTTTACTGCTATTTTCTTTAAAGTTTCTATAGAAGTTTATAAAGAACTAAGACTAAGTCTGTAGAGAGAGGATGAATGGGTGTGGGTGTTGAATGGAGTGGCCATCCTACCGCCCAGCCCCCCACGCATATAATTAACATGTCAGAGGTCACATACTCGATGAATGATCCCAGCAGAATGAATATACTGTGGAGAAGAAGAAGCAGCAAGTCAAAATACAATATGAACAGCATTTCCACAGTGCACAATCCCAAATCCACCTCTGGGTGGTGTGTCTAACCTTTAGCCCCCTTAGCATTTGATACACTAGAAACTGCACCCTGTCTTCTGACAATCTTTCCATCTTCATCAGCTTCCCAAGGTCAGTACCCATGAACGGCATCACCAAGTAACTGAAAAGGAGAAAAGGAGGAGAAAAAGAAACCTTACAAAGTGAGTCAAGATATGCAATATTGCCTGCACTGGATGATGAGGGAAAAAAAACTCACAAATCTTGGAACCTGTCCAGTGATATTTCAGAAGTGAAGACATCCAGCAGTCCAATAACCTGTTTCAGCCAATTAGGCACAAGGAAAATTGATGGCTGAGAATTTTCGTGTAAGATTATGGGTAAAAAATGTAGTAAGGTTTATCAGAGTTGAGAAAGTTGAGCAAAAACATCATAACTTACATTTTCATGCTTCATGTGTTTGAGTAGTCTCAGTTCTCTGTAAGCTCGCTTGGCGAAAAGTCTGGACTGGAACGGCCGATGGAGTTTCTTGATGGCCACCTGCACACCTGTCTTCCGGTCGCTGGCAGAACTGTGGGACAGAAGCAGATGTGCAAATAGAGGCTTCATGTGACAAAAATGGTCCTTGAACTTTGGTTATTCGATCAAACAGAGTTATGTGAGATGTTTGCATTCCTAGGAATTATTTGGGTGCCAAAACAACAACAAATGCTAAAAAAAGACAAACTTCTAGCTATCCACTCTTTCACATTATGAAGAAAAGGGGGACTTCCCATATACAGCCATTGTTCAGTGGCCTGTTAGGACCTTCATTTAAGAGATTAACGACTTTATTCAGACAGTCTGCATGACCACTCACTGCAGTACCCAAGAAATAATTATAAAAACAAAACTTCTAAATATGCTGAATTTAAAATAAAGTAGTTCCTCGGAGCTGAGAGGAGGAAGGTATATTCTCTGAGGTGGAGGTTCATTTAATTCGCCTACTTTTGCTTGTTAAACACAAACAATGGCATCGACGGGGGCTCATTGTTACTTGCCTCTACGGCAGGGAAATGCCGAAAAAAAATGAAATTCAAACGGGTTCACAGAGGTTGATATCATGATGTCTGCACTGACTGTGTGATTACAGACTCGTAAAGCGGCGTAGGCGCATTGATATATTAATATTGTTATGAGGTCTCGTCACAACGCGCTTGTCTTCAGCTGCGTATTTGTATTCGAGCTACAACGCGACGTCCTATTTATTTTCGCGTTTTACTCACCAGACTGTTCCATACGCTCCTGTTCCCACTTGGACCAGATCTCGGTACCTTTCCGGAACGTCCCAGACAGTTTTGTTAATCTCTTGGCGGTAGAATCCTGCCCTGATACGAAGTGACATTCTGAGTTCATTCAGTCAGTGTACGTCCCCACACTCTTCCCCCAAGTCTCCAAACATTACACCCTCTCAGAGAGGCGCTGGGGGCGCTTCACTCTCCAAACCCTCTCAGACAACAATATAGAGTAAGAGAAGTAAAGTATCAGCAGTTACTGAGGTGTATTCTTCTTTTCTTTCTTTCCTTTTTGTAACTTCACTCCAGTTCCCCATTTAAATGATGCTAACAGGCTACTTGGAGTGATGCCGCTTAACAACCACTGACCTTCCACTTGTGTAAACGAGATGTGTTTGTATCATAATCCATTTGAAAAGGTCCCACATTGTATTAAACCATTTTTTTCATAAAAGAATTGGCTCCTAAACACTACAAAAGTTTTAAAAACTTTTAAAAGCATATTTCTTTTCAGCCTTACGGTCTAAAAAAAACTAGCTGCCAAAACAGCCAGATATGAACTTCTACTTTTTGTGGTTATAAAACCAGCAAACTGTCAAGCCTACAAATGTTATAAGGAGAGTTGAAAATCTATAGTGCTTTTCAAAATGAGGCACAATACAGAGCAGACACTGAAAAAAGAGGTAACTGTTAAAGGCCCTGTAACAGAAACAGTCCATTTAATTCTAAGAGATAAAAAAAATGATAAAGAATGATAAAGAAAGTGTGATACATGAAAAAGACAAAATATGTGCACTTTGAAGAACCTCCACTTAATGTACAAGCACTGTATTTTCCCCACTAGGAACATATCATTTATTTAATTTGCCACATAAGTTGGGACCAGGCCATGGTCTGAAAACTTTTTCTTGATCTTGATTCATGTTCATTCAAAATGTTTAACTCACACACTTTAGCAGTGGCATTTAGAGAACACTTGACTTTTTTGAGGGGGATGGTGGGATAGGACACAAGTGAATGGAACTGGCTGGAACTGCAACAAAGGCGAGTAATTCCTCTTGTCCTAAAGGAACGCCCGAGGGGGGCAATTGTTTCAGAAACATGGAGGAGATAAACGACACAACAAACATACATTTTTTGGTTTGATTTCGACATAAATGCATTTTGTAAATTATAGTTGCAATACTGGTACATCTAAAAAAATGTAATATTGTGCAAAATTTTAATATTTTATTACATTTCTTTCAGAAAATGAAATCTGTATATTATAAATATTTATTACACATACAGTGAATATTTCAAGCCTTTATTTTGTGGGGAAATTTTGATGATTATGGCTTACAGTTAATAAAACCAAAAAATCACTGAAAGTCATGGTGTCACACTCTAATCAGGTAATTAACTCAAAACACCTGCAAAGATTTCCTGAGCCTTGAAATGGCCTCAGTCTGGGTCAGGAGGCTACACAATCATGAGAAAGACTGCTGACTTGACAGATGTCCAGAAGACATTTATTGACACCTGCCACAAGGAGGGTAAGCCACAAAAGGTCATTGCTAAAGAAGCTGGTTGTCCCAGCAACAAGGACAACAACAGCTTTGAGAGGATTGCCAAGCAAAATCCATTCAAGAATTTGGGGGAGCTTCACAAGGAGTGAACTGAGGCTTGAGTAAGTGAATCATAAGCCACAACGCACAGATGAATCCTAGACATGGACTACAAATGTCTCATTCCTCGTGTCTCCACTCCTGAACCAACGTCAGAAGAGTCTTACCTGGACTAAGGAGAAAAACACTGGCCTGTTGCCCAGTGTCCAGATTTCTCTTATCAGATGAATGTAAATGTTCATATCATTAGGTTCCAAAGTCTGGAGGAAGAGTGGAGAAGCACAGAATCCACGTTGTTTGAAGTCCAGTGTGAAGATTCCACAGTCAGTGATGATTTGGGGACATGTCATCTGCTGGTGTTGGTCACTGTGTTTTCTAAAGTTCTAAAGTAAAAGCCACACTGCCAAAGAAACCAAAAGCTGGTTCAACCACCAGGGTGTTAATGTGTTTGATTGGCAGCAAAGTCGCCTGAATCTCATAGAGAATCTATGGATTATTGTCAAGAGGAAGATGAGACACTAGACCCAACAATGCAGACGACCTGAAGGCTGAGATCAAAGCAACCTGGGCTTCCATCACACCTCAGCAGAGCCACAGTCTAATCTCCTCCATGACACGTCACATTGATGCAGTAATTCATGCAGAAGGAGGAACAACCAAGTACTGAGTAAATAGGAATTTACTTACTTTTCAGAAGCCTGACATTTCTGTTTAAAATATCTTATATGATATTCTAATTTTCTGAGACAGTTATTTTTGTGTTTTATTATCTGTAAGCCATAATCATCAAAATTCCAAGAAATTAAGGCTTCGCATATTTTACTCTATGTGTAAAGAATATATATAATATATGAATTTCACTTTCTGAAAAGAATGTCAAGAAATATGACACTTTTTTCAATATTTAATTTTTTAGATGTACCTGTAGTGTTACCATAAGTGTAACACCTGAACAAATATCCAAACAAAAACTTCTCAAAAGCTTAACAATATTCCCAGGTGCTGAGGGGTAAGCTTATCCTCCTCTAAGGCATTTTAACTCCAGTGAGAACTTCAGTGCATGTAATAATTAAGAAAATCTAAAAACAAAAGTTATGATAAGAAATGATTGGCATGTGCCAAAAGAAGAAACAAAAAGAAGTAAAAATGTGGAGAAACAGAAATATGCAGCATTATTTTCTGCTCCAGGATCTTAAATGTACTTAACTACTTCTTTATTTAGAACAGGTAAACAGAAAGAAACTTGATTTTTTTTAGTTTACCTCATAAAACTAAATATCTTAATGTAATCTTAATCCACAGTCGCAGGGCACACAATCCAAAAAATGAAGAAAATGAACACTGATAAAACAAGCAGTAATACAGTAAACAAATAGACCCTATACTCAGTAAAAAAGAAAACAATCCAGTCATGTATTCTGATATAGAAAACTTCACAAACATCAAAGACATTCAGTGTAGATTTAAAACCCCTTAGAATTATAACTTTCTTAAATTGTAGCAGAGAATATAAACACTGGACAAACAATTACAACATTTAAAATGGAGCTGGACTGCAGAATCCCTTCTTTAACATCTGTACTACAATCACTTAAAATGGTCAAAAGGTAGTAAATCTTTCATTTGATTCTACATAGATAAGCAAGGGCTTTGTCAATTAGATAATTTTGTTAAAAAGCCTAATATGCAATAGAATACTGGAATAGCACAGTGGAAACAATGTATGAGTCACCCTGTTTCAAACAATGGCATTTGAATCACTAAATAGAAAGTGTCCGTTTCATTCTTAACATTGACAGCATATCTGAAGTCCTGCTCATTTAGTGGTGATGGAAGAGCAGTTTTTCCTAAATAACATAGAACATAAAAACCCCTCAGATTATTCATGTTTAAAAGCACAGAAAGTGTCTGAGGTATGTAGCAACTCTATAGTGAGATTGTTTAAAATACTGACACTACATTTACAAATTTAACATGCTGTATGTATTATTTATATTCATTCTTCTAAAGCATGAATGCAGAAGGCTGACAAAAGAATGGAATGATTATGTAGAGTGCCCAAACTTTTGCACAGTGCCATAATACGTTTTTTTGTTCAATTAATGGCATAAAAAGTAACTATGCATCAATGTTTGCTGAAAATATTGTGTATTTTGTTCCATGTCCTATGGAAACTGTGTTAAAATCTTTTCAATTTAAAAATGACCAAAATCTGTTATTTATCAAGGTGTGCCCAAACTTTTGCATAAGACTGTAAAACCATGACAAGTAAAAAAAACATTTAAATGGTTCTTCTCTATGATACAGAAACTTTTTGCACATGGTGTTTAAAAAAAAAAAAGATTCTATACTGTATAACACTAAATGTTTCACTGTTACTAAGATTTAAAGAATAATTTCTGAGTAATCGATTGAATCCTTTCTGAAATGTTACACCACGTTACAAGTGTTTACAAGTAATTTTACAATTGGTTAAATCAAGTGGTTTCTGAATGACAAATATAAATTATAATCCGCTAATGATGCAGCACTGGCAGAGACTATCTTGGATTATGTGTATGTTACATTATAGTGCTTTTTTAGATACAGTGTATCTGTGAGCTTCAACATTCAACCACTGCTTCTCTTTCCTGAGCCCTTTAAACATGTCTATGAGATTTTATTCACTTTAAGATACTCCCTGTGTTGGGAATGTGCAACAACCCTAAACTGGGCATTCTAGTCACTTTTTATTCCATACCTGCAGAGGTTATAAACTGGCAACACCTGGCACACCACATTCAACTTTCAAGCCTGAAAAATGTATGTCTACGCACTGTATGTCCCAGCCATTCCTAATCTGTAAACATGTTTTAGATCAGTGGTCCCCAACCACCGGGCCGATACCGGGCTGTACCAAAAATGTAAACTTAAAAAAAAAAAAAACTATCTCAATCCGTAGCATCTAAGTGTGTTAGAGACTCAGCTTTGCCGGTATTCTGGATGAAAGTCATGGCAGAAAACCCTGAGATCACCACAACAGCACTGAAAACTTATTCTGAAAGGAATGTTTACGCGTTACCATAGCAACCAGAACGCGTGAGGGGCAGAGGACGACGTTACTCTGATCGTTGTTAGCACATTTTAAAAAGACGCTGCTAATAAAGTTATATAATTACACAGTGGATTCACGTTTATTATTATATTTACAAAATACAACAGCTTTTGTGTTGGTTGTATAATTTTATTTTGTAAGCGACACCTTAAATTCCGGTCCGCGAAAATGACATTAAACCGGTTTGTGGCGCGAAAAGGGTTGGGGACCACTGTTTTAGATTAGAGATTGACACTCTCCCTGCAGATCATACAGAGTTTGGTTTGCTTAGATTGACACCCGTGTCCTGTTACACTATCCTTTAATCCCTCTTGATAAAACAAAAATGTAAAGAGAATATACACAACAGCATGCTCTCCCTGTAATAGTCATATACTGGTTGTGTGTATAATGTGTCTATAATGCATTCGCCAAACTAGACACACACTCCCTTCCAGCTTTAAGGAAAACAAGCAGATACACACTCACACGTGTACAAGAAAGTCATCATGCCTAAGGAATGCATCTTCGTAAGTACTCGTAAGCTCACAGTCATCCCATCCACAGTCTTTACATCCTCAGTGTTCATTTTACTAAGAGTTCATCTACATTCATCTTCCCGGGTCGCTGGACAGAAAAGTATCAGGGTTTTACTGCTCTGCCTGGAGGCTGTCTGTTTTACTGACAGGTGTTTTAAAACTGTTCACCTCGTCAAACACCAGCTCTGTGGGCAGACATAAAAGAAAAATTAATTCATGCATAGACATATGAAATTCCTATAAATATGATTGGGATCTTTTGCTATAATTAATTAAAGGATTAATTAATTATCTTTTCCAAAATCTACAGACATGCAAAAAAGCAAATCTACTAAGAACCAATTTACAGTACATTTACATGTATAAAATATGTAAATAAATAAACAATAAAAATTCATATATTTTAGCAATTATTCAGATGCCATGTTTTCGAAATTATTTGATACACCAAAAACTCATATAACTGTTTTCAGTTATAACAGTTACTCACAAAAGTGAGTACACCCCTCGCATTTTTGTAAATATTTTATGACATCTTTTCATGAGACAACACTGAATATAAGACACTTTGATACAGTGTAAAGTAGTCAGTGTACAGCTTGTATAACAGTGTAAATTTACTGTTCCCTCAAATAACTCAACACAGCCATTAATGTCTAAACCGGTGGCAACAAAAGTGAGTAACACCCCTAAGTGCAAATGTCCAAATTGTGGCCAAAGTTTCATTTTTTCCAGCACTGCCTTAACTCTCTGGGCACATGAAGTTCACTAGAGCTTCACAAGCTGCCATTCGAATCCTCATCCACTCCTACATGCCAACATCATGCAGCTGGTAGATGTTAGAGGCCTTGTGCTCCTCCACTTTTCATTTGAGGATGCCCCACAGGTGTCCAGTCCAACACTTTAACCCTTAGTTTTACTCCTCGTCTTGGAGGTGTGTTTGGGGTCCATAGTGGTGCTGTTAGATAGCTATCATAATATGATCATTTTATAATGGTATAATTTACATTAACTCTTCCTCAACTGTTTTTGTCTGAGCACATGCAGTGATCTCTCTCTCTGTCTCTCTCTCTCTCACCTTTCCACTCCTCCAGGGTGCGGTCCTTACTTTCTGGGGTTTGATCATAAAGTAGTGCCTCAGGCTCATCCTCAGGATCATGGTACTGAGAGAAATATGGGTGACACAGAGCGTCACTAGCAGAGATCCGCCTGTCACAATCCAACACCAGCATTCTCTTTAACAGATCCACAGCTGACGGTGCGAGAGAAAGAGAGAGATATTAGATATGAGGTAACATCAATATAATTCAGCAAAAAATACATTTACACATTGTCTCACACAGTGTCAGTTTTGCTTATGTAGTTTAGAATCTATGTGGTTTAACTTTGCAAATAAACAGTAGAACTAAACAGTCACCTAAATAATTTCCATAAAATCATATCCAAAATATCTATTTTCCTATTCAAATTACATACAGTTCTTCATTAATGCAATACAGACTTTTAAAAATGTACTAGAAATTCCTTTGGGTATTTGATGGCTACTGACTAGTGTTTGTTAGCAACATTATAAGAACCAAAGGTTAAAGTCTAGTAGGTACAGTATGTATAACATGTGCATTCAGTCTAACCCTGTGGATTGGCTCCTCTGAATATCTTTCCCAGATCCTGCTGGGGCATATAGGGAAGCGACTGGATATATTTCTGTGCCTAGACAAGAAAAATCAATACATCCAATGTAAAATGTGCATGGTTTAATAGAGATGCAACAATATAACATTTCTTATCAAACTGTTGCAGCATATGATGTGGTGTGATACTGTATAATATGAATGCTCTACAAGTGAAAATGGAAACATATTACTTGTTAATAAGCCACACTTCTTATTTTTTCTGCATCAAACGTTTTATTCAATTAAGAAACTACTGTATCACACTGAATATAATTTGGGGAAAAAATGGAATCATTACATGCTTATAATTTAAAGACACGCATACACATGCAGATTTCTGAGATTTCAAGATTTAATTTCAAATCATTTTGAATGATGTGACTTACATGGTGCTTAAACTTTAACCCACCACCCCAAAACATTTCCATATCACTGCCATGGACCCATCAACCATCAGTCTTGTTCAATTTAATGAATTAAAATAAGCAACAATAATTCCATTGTATTTTCCATTAGCAATAATTCATCCAGATCTTCATTGATAATTTTTATTTAATTTTAATTCAAGTTATTAAATGAATCATGAAAATATTTTGAATCCACCCATGATGACATTGTAAATCAAAAGGCAGTCAGTCTCACATGCTCTGAGGAGATTTTCTTCAGAAGGTCAGGGGTTGGAGTGCCAACCACTTCCATGATTCTCTTCAGCTGATCTATATCTAAAACTGTTGTTAAAGAGAATATATCATGTATCTGCAAATTCTGCTTGTTTAAGTGTGATTAAAAGACCTTTAAACATGTTTGTACATACAGAATGTAGTGTGATAATGGCAGAGCATAGGGCGATCTACAAAGTCAATGAAACAGTCTATTTAATTAGCACAGTTAGCCATATGCTAACTCCCAAACAAAGAAATGCAATGTAGTGATATGGAAAAATATATATTGCCATATAAAACAAATCACTGTTTCTGTCAAGCAAGTGGAATGTATAAAGAATAAAGATAAAAAGTTTACTTTGGGTTAAATAGTATTTATTTTCTATCAAAAGATGAAGATGACATTCATATACAAAAAATATTAAACTGTATTTTTATTTTTATGTATTTAATTGTGTATTTTATTTTATTTAACTAAGGCAGCTGTCAAAATTCTAAGCAATAATATTTTTTCAACAATTAATAAAAACACAAATTGAAAAAAAAAAAAAATCTAAATCAAATCAATATTTGGTATTATAACCTTTTGCCTTCAAACCAGCATTATTTTTATATAGTAGGTTTTATACCAAACATGTGCTAATGATCATCAATTGTAAGTTGACACACAGTAATAAAACAGAAACAGCTGTATATGAACTGGGTGGGGAACAGTCTATCAAGGTGAGGTTGTGGAAGACAGTTTCATGGGTAAAAATGAAGCCAGTACAGAAATAAAATCTAGGTTCTTAAGCAGTATTTGAACCCAGGAGATATTACATAGTTGTATTATTAAGAAAAACAGTCAAATGAAAAAAATTTACAATTTTGTGCATTAGCTAATGATCATCCAGGTATTTCACTGTACCTTTGATTCTATTTCTTTACAAAGTTTCACAGCAAAATCCAGATATTACTGCTTTGATACCGGATAGTCCTAATGCTTCCTGTCCTTCGATTCTATAATCTAATCTAAACCACATAAGAGGCACTCTTCCCTCTTCCCTTGAATAGGAATCTCATTCATAGACAACACTCAGACGTGCGTCTGATCTGGAAAATAAAGGATACAGTCGTTGCCTGGAAACAAGACCTTTCCTTTGAGAAGCTCACCCATAATGCACCCAACAGACCAGATATCCACTGAAAAACAGACAAATCAATCAGCAACAGCTAATGGAGGTAAATTTGTATTCATGATATACATACACACACACACGCCTTGGCTCAGTAGGGGCTCGGACCCGGATTCTGTAAAGCTGCTGTAAACATCTGATGTAAAAAGTGCTATAAAAAAATTTGACATGACTTGACATGCACTGCGGGATTCTACACTAAACTATCAAATAAATTTGTATTATATATAAAGTATGTCACTTCATGTGATAGTAATGATTTTATATAATTACATTGTTGCATAAATTCCACCTTGCAATAATATGAAATGTTATTTAAAAGCATGGTTTCATTTTTCTTTTTATGAAATGTGGGCAATTTGCATCCCCAAACCTTTTTTAGGTTGGTATTCGGGTTAAGGTGGGCAGCTTTAGCCATGAAGGAATGATGAGAGATACAGTGAACTGAGCAAAATGTGACTTATTTTGCATATCCTCAGCTTTTACATCAGAATAATTTATGTAATTTTCTGAGATCTTTATGTGGTATTAAGAAGACAGGGGTGACTTTGGACAAAATGGGAAAAATACATTATTTTTCTAAATTCTTAAACACTTTTTCATAACAAAATAGGACAATTTAGTGCAATAGTTTTTGATTACACTGGCAACTATGATATAAAATGTCAGTTTTTTCAAGAGACCATGAATTAATAGTTAGTGAAATTATAATCATCAACGTAAGTGATGTCTGTATGCAATCTAAATGCGTTGCTTCTGACCTCAGATTTTACGTTGACTTTTAATTGTTCAACTGTGTACAATGTAAGGGATATAAACAGACGTTTCTTAATTAATTCTATTTCTGTAGCATAACATTTTATCATTTGTAAGATGTAAGCAAATTAACAGCTTCAGCACAGCCAGCAATATAGGCACATTTTATTTACACAAATATTAATAGTTAATGTGCAATCTGTAGCAATGGCAGTAAAGTAGCAATTGAATAGATCACCTGTTTGATTGTAGTGCATCCAGTTTAGCATAATTTCAGGTGCTCTGTACCAGCGCGTCGCCACATACCCGGTCATCTCATCATCTGTCTGTCTGGCCAGTCCAAAATCCAGTATCTGATGATACAATCAGCTGACTAACATTTACACTCAAAGCATTTAAAAATATATATAATTTGGTATTCTTACTGGACAGTTAAATTATTAACCAATTACGAGAATAAACTCCTTACCCTGAGCTCACAGTCTTCATTCACAGCTACATTGCTTGGCTTTAGGTCCTGTATAACAGTTAATAACACATTCAATTGATAATAAGTGATGCATTTTATTATCAGCCATTAGAAAACTTGTGTTTATATACTGTTTATACTGTGCTCCCATTCTATAGCCTGCATCTACACTCTTAATGTTAACATGTTAATGTTATCAGCATGCTGTTCAGATCATACTACTGTAGGTTTTAGATACTGTGAAATGAGCAAAATATGACTTATTTTACATATCAGCAGCTTCTACATCAGAATAACTTATGTAATTTTCTGTGTTCCTTATGGGGAAGTAAGAAGACAAGTTTGACTTTGGACAAAATGGGGAAAAATACATTATTTTCCCAAATTCTTAAACACTACAGTTAAATAAAGTTAAATTATAACTTTATTTAACTGTTTATTTAACATTATAAGTCTTTACAACTACACAATATACTGATATATATATTAATACCATTGTATGCAAAAGTTTAGGCACCCTGCTTAAATAAATTGTTTTTAAACAGCAAGGTTTTTTAAAATTGAGATGCTGAGTAGACAACACTGTCTTCCCTTAACAAGAAAAAGAAGCCACTCACTCTGTGTATCAGTCCAGCTGAATGAATGTACTGTTCAGGAAAGAAGAAGGGAGTAGGATTGTGAATGTTTAGAGATTTCAAAAGACAAAGCAAATCTTTTCCTGTTTTTCTCGAAACTCTGTGAAACTGCATTTTTAAAATAACCTTAAGGCCTCTGAGAAGCTGATAAATGAGGAACTGCACATGCTCATCTGAAAGCCGCTGAAACTTGACTATATTATTGAGGTCTGCTCCCATCAGGTTAGTGACAAGATAGCTGAAATAAAAAAGAGAGGTGCTTTAGAAGAGGCTATATTAACACAATACACTGAATGATATGGCAAAATATATCATATACAATAAACTAAACACATCACGCTATTTATTTTTTATGAGGACTGATAAGTTTAGCAAAAACAACCCAACAATAACACATTTGTTTTATGGATTTGCATATAAAAAGAAACTACAAATGAAAAGACAAAACATTTAAGTAAGTCAAATAATTTATACATACACTTGTATGTACATACTGTATATTCAAAATTATTTTTATATGTATATCTGTATTTATATATTTATATATGTATATATACACACAAACATTAACATATATCAACTGACAATAAATATAAAAAATGTGTGCTTAAAATAACATTTATTGTGATCATTATTTTAAAATAATAATAGACAATAAATAACTTACAAATAACTTACTTAACACAAGATAAACCTACAGAATTGAGTAAACCC
>JBBIGC010000125.1:26635819-26664657 GCA_037576955.1 Lepidarchus adonis | reverse complement strand
CGGATATGGGTCACAATTTAAAACACGTGTAAACAGAAGGTCAAAAAAATCGGATATAGGCAGCAAATCGGAACTGAGCATCAAGACCTGCTGTGTAAATGAGGCCTTTAAGAACAGGTGTTGCAGTAATCAGGCCTGGGTGTGGCTAGAGATTTAACACAGGTGTGATGAACCACTGTTAAGTTATGTTTTAACAGGGGGTCATGTAGATTTGGATCCATCGCTGCATTTTGAGTTTACTTGTGTTGTCTTTCACTAATAATTTAATTTGTTTGATGATCTGAAATATTTAAGTGTGACAAACCTGGAGAAAAAAAATAAATAAGGAAGGGACAAACACTTTTTCACATCACTTTATATACATTTCTTAAGTGAGTTCAGCTGTTTAGCATACTTGCATTGTTCTTAGGCATTACTCTTTATGTACTGCAATGTGTGTTGTATAGTTGACCCTGTATCGTGATACGTATTGTATCAGGAGGTTGTTGGCAATATCTAGTATTACCCAATGGTAATAATAGATATTTTATTGATATTTCTGTAAACAATACATTTATTTTTGTAGCACACTCTCTTACGTAGTAATGTGAATGATAGATGAATCTAGAATGAGGGGTTGTGTAAAAATGTTAGGGCATCAAGTTTGTATCTGTACGAATATGTGTTATTACAATCTTAATTATTTTTAACATCTCTTACATTGAAACATAGCAGATCATTAAAGTGGCTACAAACACAAAGTCACAAAGAAAGGATCATGTGGTGCTTTGTAATTGAATTTGGATCACAATAATAATATTTATTTACAAAATGTATTATTGCCCAAGCTTATTGCAGATCTTATTAAGGACTAAAAAAAATTATTAGAGGATAAACAGCTGGAGAGAAAGCATCAGCTACTATTGAACAAGTGCATTAATAGTGTAGTTGCGGAGAATTCAATAGCTGGGTGGTGGGGGGTAGGAATGGGTGCCGCATGAGTGAGATATAGACACGTTTTCAAAAGTCGAAAAGACAAACTATCAAGGCTTTTGAGGGCTCTGCCCTTAGCGAAGGCCAGGAGCAGTTACTTCAAATACAGATTAAAGGACTATCGGAGAAATGCAAAGACTCTGAGGACAGGCCAAAGAGAAATGACAGAGTGAAGAACTGAAATTCTGTTCATGTTGATCTTTGTGAATTTCTAGGTTTGTAATATAAGACTTTGTTGGATTAAGGTCAGTGATCACTTCAACTTAATCCTTAGCCTGGTTTCCTGGGTCATTTGTAATCAGGGTCCATTTCTAGCATGTGCATGAATAAGTTGTCTGTCAGTCCTGTCAACGTTGACCACTTACATATAATGGGAAGCCTGCTTTTCTAATTTCTAGACTTAATTGCCAACAAGCTAAGAAGAAAGCAGTGTTTAGTATGGAAGCACCACAGGTGCATTCAAAAGACCCAGTTTGGATTCTGCTTTTAATCCTCCTCAGTAAGCAATGGCTTTCATAAAAGACGCTGCACAGAATGTGAATAACTAAAATGTGAACGGTCACTGTCCAAACTGGTAACTCTGTAACACATGTAGAAGGTTATTGATGTATTAAGAATTAAATCATTTTTTGTGCTTGTCAAATTGGGGTTGTTTTCACTTGTAAGTGCTGTATAAATATATACTTAAATGTTTTGTGAAATCAAATATTAAAAAAACAACAGAACTCATGGCTGTGTTCAATATTGAAAGTGAGAGCATTTCCACACACATAAAGTGTGATGGCATGGGCATATTCCAAGATGCCAATGCCAGGATTCATTGGGTTCAAATTGTAGAATAGTGGTTCAGGGAGCATAAGACATAATTTTCACACATGGATTGGCCACCATAGAACCTAGACTTTAAACTCATTGAGAATCTTCTGGATGTGCTGGAGAAGAGTTTGCACAGTGGTCTGGCTCTCCCATCATCTCTACAAGATCTTTGCAACTCTGGATAGAAATAAATGTTTTGACATTGCAGAAGCTTATTGAGAAGATACCACAGCCAATGTGTTCCATAATCAAAGCTAAAGGCGGTTTAACAGAATACTAGTGTGTGCCTTTTTTGGAAAACTCAGTGTATTATCTTCATAATATTTGCTGCTTTGGTGAAATCTCTCATGTTTAGAGAAAGTTTTCAAAGGTGTATTTGTCACATGCTGAAAAGGGATAATGTGTGGCTCAGTGTCAAAACTTTTATTTTTCCCCAATTGCAAACTGTATCCTTCTATTTAAGTTCGAATGATCTCTGCAATTTAAAACAAAATGTTTTTATATTTGCAGATTTGTACATGTAAAAAGCAGCCTATAACTCCCTCATCTTCTATCTTATTGCATCTACTTATTTGATCTGACATCTGACGTTATTTTGCATAAATGCCCATTGGTCTCTCACATAAGTTTGCTAAACATTTTGATTACTCCACGCAAAATTCTTTGTTTCAGATCCCCCCACACAATTTCAATGGCATTAAAATCTGGCCTTTGACTAGCCCATTCCATAATCCTCCATTTCTTCTTTTTGAACCATTCCTTGGTGGATTTTCTGGTGTGCTTTGGATCATTGACCTTTTGAAAGGTCCAGTTGAGGTTCAACTCATGGTCTCGTATTATCTTCAAGCAGTCCTTAATATGATGCAGAATTCATAGTTATTATGGGTGTGCAGTTACTGTGGCAAGGCAACTTTGTCTGTCTAGATCACATTCTAAAAACCTGCCTGTATGTTCTTTGGCAGATTGAAGTCTTTCTAATGTTTTTTTTGGAGAGCAAAGCCATTTTCCTGGCATGCATGCAGAGCAGAGCAGAGGGTCCGGACTCTTTCTGAATGTAGACCTTTGTACACTCACATTAGTAGTTGCAAAAGTAAAGCTTCAGGTTAAAGCCAATGGGGTGTTCAGAGTAAAATCTGTAGACATAATGCACATACACTTCTGTGATATAAATGGTATGCAGGTAATGAACCAAACTGGCTAATTGTATGCAGTGTCTTGCAGACCCAGCTGGATAGTGACCTCGCCTTTATTGACCTTTTTTGTGTAGTTTTTCTGCAATGTAAAGCCTTGTCCACACTGGTTTCATTTACCTTGGATCAATGAAAGCTCTGTGAGCGACCTGGGCATTTTAAGGCGACACGTCACTGACTTCAGTATGATGTTAAATTCATGTTCGTTTACTTAGTTAAACGCCAACCTGCAGCCCAGTCTGTATTTCTATTTTTACTTGTGGGGTCAGTAATAAGCAGGTTCAATTTCTGTAACCTGTGGGCTTTGAGGTTCATCCTTTGTTTTTGGTGATTTTGTAATTTGGGATTTTCTCCCATTCTTCTATGCAAAATGCTTCTAGTTCTGTAATATTCTTTGGTCGTCTTGCATGCACAGCTCTTTAAAGATCTACCCACTAATTTTCAATGATGTTTAAATCAGGGGACTGTGATGGCCATTCCAAAACCTTCAGCTTGCGTCTCTTGAAGTTGTCCATGGTGGATTTTGAGGTATGTTTAGGGTCATTGTCCTGTTGTAGAAGCCATCCCCTTTTTAGCTTCAGCTTTTTTACAGATGGTGTGATGTTTGCTTCCAGAATTTGCTGGTATTTAGTGGAAACCATTCTTCCCTTCACCCATGCAATACAACCCCAAAGCATGATAGATTCACCCCCATGCTTAATGGTTGGCAAGGTTTTCTTTTCATGAAATGCTGCTTCTTTTTTTTCCAAACATGACTTTGCTGATTGTGGCCAAAGAGTTCTATTTTAACTTCATCAGTCCACAGCATTGGTTTCTAAAATGCATCAGGCTTCTGTAGATGTTCTGACATTGTTATTATGTTATGATCAGGATGCAGGTGAGGTTTTCTTCTGCTGACTCTTCCATGAAGTACAGTGGAACAGTGCACCACCACTCCTGAGTCTGCTTAATCCTTCTGAAGGTTTTTTTCAGTCAAATCAGGATTTTGATTTATCTTTCTGATCAGCATATTAGCATTCTTGGTCTTCCAGATCTCATCTTGACCTCCACAGTTCTCCTAAAATGCCATTTCTTAAATGCCTTCTCCTGTATTGTGGGCATCAACAACTTTCATTTTCAGAGTCTTACACAGCTGCTTAGAGGAACCCATGGTTGTTAAGTGTCCACAAGTGCACAAGGTTTGAAGAGTCAGAGTATTTCTAAAGCTTTGAAATTGGCACAAGCTTACAGTACATTTACTAATGACCGCTGTTGCCGTGCATCAGATCTAAGGGTTAGGTCTGAAATCTTGTAAAAAGAATTTGGAGACTTTGGAACTCTTAGGGTGACCAAACTTTTGCACAGTGTCATAATAATGTTTTTATTTTTGTTCAATTTATGGCATAAAAATTAACTATGCATATCTCTCAGCCCAAAGAAATGAGGTCTTTCATCATGTACAGTATGTAATATTGTGAAAAGATGCAGAAAATCCAGAGAAATCTTACTCCTTGTAGGACAAGGCCAGAAACCTTTAAGCCCTCAGAAGGTCCTGCATGACAGATTGTTATGCTACTGTGATAAATATAGCCACATGAACTCAGGAAGACTTCAGCCAATCACTGTCACTGAACACAGTCTGTCCCTGCAGCAATACAACTTGAAACTGTATTATAAAAAGAGCTTCAGTGTTTTACAGATTTTTTTTTCTCCACAGATGTGCTTAGTATAATTATGCATATATGCATGACTTTATTGTTTTCGAACATTGCAATGATTGAATTTGTTATTGAATATATCGAATAATACCTGTTGCCCTACTCACAACTAATTTTTAGAACTACTATAAAATCCTGTTGTACCAATACAGCACTTACTGATGGTATCCACACAGCAAGTTCATTGCTATTGTCAAGTAGCACTAATTTGTTCTATAAGGTGGACTGTAGGTTCCATCTTATAGACCTCTGCCTAGGCAATTTAGATTTACTGTGCAGAATGTGCTTTTATTGGCCACCTATCAGTGAAAGTGCTGAATAGGGGCAGTGTTGCTTTGCCATTGTTTGTCAAGTTGGGCTAATTTTATGAACAAAACTGAGAAAAGCTTTTGTCTCCTTCCCACAACTGAACATTTCCCCATTCCTCATTTTTGATTCTTGGATTTTTATTTCTTCCACCCATCAAAGATTAAACTGTAAAAATCGTATCTGTGTGAGAAGACCTGAGAATATCCAAACATTAAACCAACATTTTGTGCTGATTTCTTTGTTCATCCTGTTGTAATGGCTCATAGCTGCTGAGTGTGAAAAGCTTGAAGACTAAAGTTTCACATTATTTATCGCATTACAGAATACTCTCAATAAAAAACAAACGAAAAGAAAGAATATGAACACTAAGTTCCACTTAGTATAGTGCTGACAGTATTTTTGCAAAAGTGCCATTAATGGTGCTTCTATGGATTTTGGACTAATTTAAGTAAGTTAAAGCGCATTTAATATCATATATCTGCTCTCTACACAGAACATGAGAATTCAAATTTAAATTTAAATAACATTCTTGTGAAAAACAGCATGTGTGTAGTTGCCTGTCATAAGCAAGGTTTATCATTCTCCAAAAGTGAGCCCTTCAGATGCCAATATGTTTGTCTGTGATAAAGCTCAGTCATAAGCCACACATGCTTTTTTCACGTTTCCACATTTTCTGCCTTATTTTACTGTTGAACTGTGTGTGAAAATGAGGGAAATCATGTCTGTGTCTCTGTAAGAATAGCCAGAGAGCATGTACTAGAGGTGAGAGACATATTGATATTGAACCTTTTAAATAATTTTCCTTTCTCCTCCATGTAGGTGACAAACAGCATGTTTAATGCTACTAGAAAAAGGTTTGTGGAGGAGGTTGAAAGTGACTACCCTGATGAAAGCATGTACTACAGCCTGCAATCGATGTTTCCACATCGATCAGAGAAAGACGTAAGTAAAATAATGATCGGTTTTATTCATGCCTGCTCTGTAGTTGCTACGTTGCCAATGTGTACTCTTAAGGCCTCGAAGCTGACGTTGAAGAACAAGCGCCTGCCTTATGTGATTGATAGCCATTATCTTTGTTGTTGTAGTTTTTAATATTAAATAAAGGTTTTGATGCTGAGATGATATATCCATTGAATGTGTTGGCAGCAAAGCCATTATTATTTACTAATGTGTTGTTTGTGACAGTTTTAATACCAAAGTAACCAATTCCTGCTCTGTTTTAGATGTTGGCATCTCCGTCTCCATCATCATCGGGACAATTATCACAGCTTGGTTTATATGGGCCTCAAAGTAAGACTTTTCAACAACATATGGTTTAGAGGCAGTGTCTTATGTTCACATGATATCTACAGTGTTGCTTGAAAGTTTGTGAACCCTTTAAAATGTATATTTCTTATATGTATCCTAAAAACATCATTTGATTTTCAAACAAGTCCTAAATGTAGGTGAAGAAAGCCTTATTAAACAAATGAAAGAAAATTATTTTTTGAAAAAAAACCAATAACATCTGTGTGCAAAAGTAAGTGATCTTCCAAACCATGTTTCTTAGATTTTGAATGTGTTAGCATTAGTATTGGGATCAACAAATATGTACATGAAAAATGTTGTCAGCTCATTCTTATGATTGTTTTGTTATCTTTTATCTTGTAGTTTTTCTGATATTTTTTTTAAACTGACTGAAAAAACATGTTGGTCATACCTGTTGAATGGTATGTGAAAATATTTGATTTAAGTTTTGTTTTTTAAGACTTTCACAGTCCTACAGTGTGTACCGGCCAGACATTACTGTGATACTTTCTTTGCTTTAGTAAAAATTTTTTATGAAAATTAATCAAGATCTATAACACTGGATACTACAACTGGGTGCTTGCTATTTACATTTTGATTGCACCAATGTGTGTTTGCAATATAGCACTTTTTACATTTGATTTGCTGCTGTTTTTACAACTCCAATTCTATAAAAAAAATGGGACCCTGTATAAAATGTAAATAAAAACAGAATGCAATTATTTTATTGGCAAATCCTATTAGTCCATATTTTAATCACATAAAATATTTAAACTGAATAAATGTAGCATTTAAAATAAAGGTAACATGCCTCATACATTTTGGGACAGTGCTTCTGTATCATATTTTCTATATTAATTGTTGAAAGGTCTGGACTGCTGACAGGTTAGTTCAGGCCCCAGACTGTTCTACTAAAGGGCCATATTATTGTAATAGTTGCAGCATGCGGTTTAGCATTGTTTTGCTGAAATATACAAAGCTTTCCTGAAAAAGACGTTGTCTGGATGGGAACACCTGTTGCTGTAAAACCTGTATATAACTTTCAGCACTGATGATGCCAATTTTTTCTAATTACACCCCTATATCATCAGAGATGAAGGCTTTTGAACTGAGTGCTGATAAGCTAGAATGTCCTCTTTAGCTTGGAGGACAGTGTGTACAATTTTCACTTTGTCTGATCACAGAACAGTTTTCCACTTTGCTTCGGTACATTTTATATTAACTTTGACCCAGAGAAGACAGTGGCGTTCACTTTTGGCTTCTTAGCATGACAGAGCTTTAGCCTGCATTTGTGAATGGAACAGTGAACTGTGTTCACAGACAGTGACTTCTGGAAGTGTTCCTGGGCCCATGCAGTGGTTTCCATGATGGAATCATGCCTGTTATTAATACAGAGCCATCTGAGGGCCTGAAGATCACAGGCATCCAGTACTGATTTTCTGCCCTGTTTTTTGCACATAGAGAAATCTCCAGATTCTCTGAATCTTTCGAAGAAATGTTGTACTGTACACTTACATTGAGGAAAATTATTCTGAAGTAGTTCCACAAATTTGTTTAGATTGATGAAGCTGATGCCCATCTTTACCGCAGTAAAATGCTCTTTTTATACCCAGTCATGCTATCGACCTATTGCTAATTTGCCTTACTAATTACAAAATGCTCCTGCAGCTGTTAAATTTTAGTACCACTTAATTTTCCAGCCTTTTTCTGCCTTGTCCTAACTTTTTGGGACATGTTGCTACAACCAAAATGACCTAACATTTTTCATTAATTGTAATATGATTTTATATGTTTTATGAGATTTGCATCATTGCTTTCTGTTTTCAATTACATTTAACACAGTGTGTCAATTGTTTTGGAAATCAGGTTGTATTTGGACCACAGATACGAGATGTTTGAGAGGTTTCTTGCATGTACTGCCCTTTTCAAATACACACCTCCACCCCACCCCAAACAACATTGTAAATCCATTCTATTACCCTTTATACTTTCCTCAGGGATCTAAATAAATTGCCACGAAGAAGTAAAATTCATTGCAGCCTTTGGTTCTTTGTCTTTCAATTTATGTAACTTATAACATGGACTTTTTGATTTTCTCCAGGTGCACTGGGGTTCCCATTGAGGGGAATGAGCAACAACACACAACTTAACAACAGTTTATCACAAAGCTCTCAGCTTCCAAATCACACTGCATCCACTACAGGTGTTCCTGCAATGTCTCTCCATACTCCACCCTCGCCAAGTAGGTGAGACACTATTATTCTGCAGTCCAGTTTTTGTAAGTGCATCAAGCCCCACTCTCTGTACTCCTTTCTCAAAACATCCATTACCACATTTTTAAAAATATGGTAAGGTGACTTTCAATGTGACATTCTATCTGTACGTTTAAATGAGCAATCTCAACATGGGGCATACCTGGTGAATTATTATTTGTTCAGCAGGAAAAATATTGTATCATTTCAAGCAGCTTCAATCAGAGCTTACATGTATTTTACACTACTTTTTCAGGGGGATTTTGCCAATGAACACAAGGAACCTGATGAATCACATGCAGGTGGGCCAGAGCATGCCACTGAGTGGAAGGACCAGCAACATGAGTAGTTCAGGCTTGGGAAGTCCAAACCGCAGCTCGCCAAGCATTATTTGCATGCCCAAGCAGCAGCAGTCCAGACAGTCACTAACCATCAACAGGTGCAGCATCATCACCCAGATTCATCCCAAGCTGTTTTCACAATGCCTGTTAAAGGTGCTAAATATGTCTGATGCCCCGCACTGAGTGATTTGAAGTACACAATTTTTATTTATAGTGTACAGACATTTGGGGTTGTATGTTGAGGAATATAATTGTTTTTTGCCTTTAGATGTAATCACCTGTATGTGGGAGTAAATGCAGCAATGAATGCTAGACTGTTCAAGGTTTACTTCTGCATATGAGGGGCTTACTCTTTCATTTTTAATCAAATGACTCTTTCTGTTTGGGGTTTATCTCCAGTAAATTTAAATAATCTTTTTATGAAACTTCCTTCTCTCTACACATTTCGTTGTGAATTTTGAAATGCTCAAGAGTACACCCTTCACATTTTTGTAAATATTTTGTGTATCTTTTCATGGGACAACACTGAAGAAATGACACTTTGGTACAATGTAGTCAGTTTACAGCTTGTTTAACAGTGTAAATGTGCTGTTCCCTCAGAATAACTCAACACACAGTAATGTTTAAAAGCCATGACACTCCCACCACTATGCTTAACTGTAGGCAAGACACACTTGTCTTTGTCCTACTCAGCTAGTTGCCGTCACACATGCTTGACACCATCTCAACCAAATAAGTTTATCTTGGTCTCATCAGACCACAGAACATAGTTCCAGTAATCCATGTCCTTAGTCTGCTTGTCTTCAGCAAGTTGGTTGTGGACTTTCTTGTGCATCATCTTTAGAAGAGGCTTCTTTCTGGTACGACAGTGATGCAGACTAAGCTGTTTGAGTGTGCAGTGGGCACTGACAGGCTGATCCCCCACCCCTACAACACCAATGCACCAATGCTGGCAGCACTCATATGTCTAATTTCAAATAAAAGCTACTGCATATGACGCTGAGCATGTGCACTCAACGTCTTTGGTTGACCATGGCAAGGCCTATTCTGATTGAAACCTGTACTGTTAAACTGTTGTACAGTTTTGGCCACTGTGCTTCAGCTCAGTTTCAGGGTGTTGGCAATCTTCTTATAGCCTAGGCCATCTTTATGTAGAGAAACAATTTTTTTCAGACCCTCAGAGAGATATTTGCTATCTTGAACTTCCAATTACCACACCTTGTGCCCATTCACATCTGAGACCTTGAAACACTAATGAGTCACATGACACCAAAAATGGAAAAAGGCTAATTGTGCATAATTTGGACATTTTCACTTAGGGGTGTACTCACTTTTGTTGCCAGTGGTTTAGACATTAAAGGCTGTGTATTGAGTTACTTTTAAGGGGACAGCAAATTTACACCGTTATACATGCTGACTACATTGTATCAATGTGTCATAGCTTTAGTGATGTCTCACGAAAATATCTAATATATTTACAAAAATTTAAGGGGTGTACTCTTTTGTGAGATACTGTAGCTAGCTAAGCAAGCAAACGTTTCACCTTCTTCAATGCAGTGTCTATGAACAAGTTGAGAGAAAAAATAATAAATTAACTTTTGAATAATAATAAAAATAATCATCATCATCATAGTAATAAAGTATATGCAAGCACTTTGCTCATGAAGGTTAATTCGCCACCTTAATGCATATTGCTTAAATTTATAGCAAATCCTCCCTCAACATATTGTCCAAACAGTGATTGTTACTACCACCCTCTATTTGGGGTGCTATCACATTTGCAGTCTTGATTCTATTTGAATCGATCCATAGATTTAACCTATGGTCTAGTGAAATTAAGTGACGGTCTTTGTGAACACACTGAATCACAAACAAAGTGTTTCACAATGGAATGTGACCACTGCATTTAACCCATCACACACACAGCAGCAGTGGGCAGCCATCAACAGCACCCAGGGAACAGCATAGTGGGGTGATACCTTTCTCTAGGGTACCTTAGTGGTGCCTGGGGCGGGACTTGAACCTGTGATCTTTTGATCTCAAGGACAAGGTGGCCCTAAACACTGCATCAGTGTTGTATGAACCCATTTAAAGCACCGCTGTTGGCTAGTATCAAATTCCACCCTCTTGCTCCATGGACATGTTCTAACGCACTGCATTTAAATTAGATCGTATGGATAGGGAGGAAAAATTAAGTAGGTATTTCCTCTTAATGTTTTTTGGTACTCTGGACAGTGTTCAGTAGCCAAGAAACTGAAAAAAGTAGAAGCAAACAGGTCAAAGTTTTCAAATAACATGAACCCATTAATGGTGGTGAAATCTATCTCCTTTGCTTTAGGATGTTTTAACCAACCTATTATGGTTTAACTGGCAGGAATCTTAGGGGGTTCTTAGTAAAGTTGGTCTGTGGTGAGACATAAGTGGCCCTTTCTGTCACAAAAGTGTGTCACTTTATTTGGATGGTCCACTGGAGATGCTTTTCAGTTGCTTATATTTTTTGGGTTTTACATTATATTTGACCAAGTATCTGCCAAGTATATTTGCCATAAATGTAACACACTGTCAGAGCAAAGAGTTCATTTAAAATATAAGCATCTGTAAATCATCTACATAATATCACTATAATAAAGTGGATGCCTAAACGGAAGTCATTTGTGGCCTTGATAAGTCCCATCATTCTCTTTCCTTTGTACAGTATGTCAGGGTTTGGAATGGGCCGGAATCCTGCTTTTGGGATGAATTGTGCATTATCAAGCAACATCTTCAACGGAACAGGTCAGAAACTGTTAAACAGGGCTTGGGGGTGATTACTTCTACAAACTGCATTTCTGAAAAGGTTGGGATTTTTTACTGTAAGGGCTGACGAGGAGCCATGCCTCCCTGCTGCCATTTCACTGTTCTGCCAGCAGGGAGTCAAATTGGTGGGCAATGTTTAATTAAAATTGCATTTTTTTCTGTTGGCTCATAGATCAATGTATTGAGTGAGCAAGGCAGAAGATATATCACCAAATTGATATTATGTGCCACCCCTGTTTTTGTGATGCATCTAGCCATATGGGACACAGTCAGCTGCTGTATCAAGAAATATAACCTGAAATTCTGTTATGCAAAGAGAAAGCCAAATTTCAATTCTATATTCAGTTCTCAGAAACTTGACAGAGTTTTCTCTGTTGGACCTAAAGGCAGAGTAAATGAGTCTACCTTTCAGTTTTTGGGAAAATGTACTTCTAGCTCTCTGCCAAAGATGAACTGGACTATCCAACTGGCTTTCAACAAAAGATACAACAACTGAGACATAGGCGCATCAGTGCCCACAGCATTGGTGTGAGGATCCCACTGATGCAGAGGCAAGAACAGTTAGTCTCTTCAGTTGTCACATGATTAAACAGTGTGAAAAGGAAAGGTGATGTAACACAGTGGTACACATTCTGCCCTTTTTTTTGAGTGTGTCACAGGGCAATTCTAAATTTGTTTATATTTTCAAAATATGCTCAGTAGTAAGAACTTTGGAAATCTTTTTCCATTTAAATAAAAGTCATTGTTTTTATTGCATTTTATGAAAATCCCAACTTTTCTGGAAATGGTGTATGCATTGTCTTGCAATATGAGCCTTGGTTGGTGATGGATTACATATGGTTATTGTCAATTACAGATGGGAGTGAAAATGTGACTGGTCTGGACCTGTCAGATTTTCCTGCTCTAGCAAACCAGAGTCGACGGGAAGGAACTGGAAATCCAATCCCACTGTTAAACCCACTGGCTGGGAGAGCTCCATATGGTAAGAGGCAAATGGTTTTTCCTCTTAGAGCAGTTACTTTAACCAGTTTTCTTCTTTTCAAATTATAAAATTTTTTAATTTGTCTTATTTGAACAAAGTTAAAGTGCCTGAGCCAAAAGATACTGATCCTGGTTTAACATGCTTGAAACACAGGCTTCAGATCAAGGTTAAATGACTTGGAAAACGGCAAATCTTCACATAAGTTAAAGAGCTTGGTAAACTTAAGCTCTTAAGTACCTGGAATTCTTTTGCAACAGAGAGGTGTGTTACAATAACATCACACTAGATAAAAAAAGAATGTATGAAACACAAGGGGGAGTAATTGGCTAATGTGCATCAAAAGGCTTTTGCCTTACGTTTATTTAGTTCATATGGCTGGATTTTAAAATTGATTATGTAAAAAACGTAGTTATTCCAAGCTAAACAGTTATACAGGTCATGAATCTGAAATATATAGAAACTCTAATGTTTATCAGTACATTGCAGAAAATAATGAACTTTATCACAATATGCTAATTTTTTGAGAAGGACCTGTACAAGCTAAGCATTGGCTCTGAAATGGACCATACAAACTGTAAAAAGTGTAAAGTCATGTGTTATAAAAGCACTGAAGCAAAAAAAAAATTATATATATTTAATGTAAATTTTTTGTCATTTTTTTACTGCTTAGTTCAGGGTATTTTTTGTTGTTTGGCCTTTTTAAAACATAATAAAAAAAAGCATTTACTCAATTATTTATCTAAGCAATTGCTAAACAAATTGATTACTATTACTTGATGGTGACAGTTTTAGGTAAAAATTTAAATTCTCATTTCAGTTGGAATGGTCACAAAACCAACAAGCGAACAGTCTCAAGACTTCTCTATTCACAACGAGGACTTCCCTGCACTTCCTGGACCTAATTATAAGGATACTCTGTCCAGTACTGATGACAGCAAAATGGTAAGCACATTATAATAGAGAGCAGCACACAGATGTTATAGTACATTTTCTAGTTGTAATTCTTTCTTAATTGATGTTGCAGTCTCACAATTCAAGTAGTAAAAAACTCTATATAAATACATTTGATTTGACAATTCATTGTTTTACAATTGATAGTTTTTTTCTTAAGAGTTGTGTCTTGTTCTTCTTTGTTAAGAAACCTCTGTTCTGTCTTAGAAGGGTTGCTGTTCACTTCATTCTCTGTTGCAATTACATTTGCTTCTCTGTTTCTTTCAGAACCTAAACTTGTTAGGTAAAAATTTATCCAGCACAGATGGTCCAAAGTTCCCTGGAGACAAGAGCTTAATGCCACAGAACAATAACCAGCAGAAGAAAGGAATTTTGGTGCTTGCTGATGGTGCGTGGCAATAACATTTGCACATTTACATTCATATCAACATATGAACAACTGATTTTGTGTGTGGACACCAAGTTCAAGTTCTAATCCACTAGTCGTTGTGCTTTTACTTTTTTTAGGCCGAGTGACAAACATTCCATCTGGGATGGTGACAGACCAGTTTGGGATGATTGGCTTATTAACATTTATTCGAGCTGCCGAGACAGAGCAAGGAACGGTGCACTTGGCCCTGGGGAGCGACCTGACAACGCTCGGCCTCAACTTAAATTCGCCAGAGTGAGTGCCACACAGTGTGTCTAAAAGGCTAGGTGCTTACACTCACTGCCTACTTAGGTGCCTACACTCACTTATATAAGCAGGAACATTATCTGGGGATGCACAATGATATCAGAATCATATCCATATTCATAAATTTGCTTATAAAACAGCTGGAAATAAAAAAAAATGCATATGTGAACCTTTTGGAATTTCATTGTTCTCTGCATTAATTTGTCATAGAATATGATCTGATCTTCATCCAAGTCAAAGTTATTGACTAACATAATGTGCCTAAAATTATAGGTAATTGGAGTCAGGTGTTAGCATATGTGGAGGTGTTGTAAAGTCGATCCCTTTAACGACGGTTAACACTGGTTGAAGCGGCAACATGGACAAAGATTCCGGGCAGAGAATCTGAGCCTGGAGGCGAGCACACTCTTTAGTAGGTTTATTGGAACTTAACCACTTGCAGCCTTATAGGCATGTTGTGTGTGTGTGTGTGTGTGTGTGTGTGTGTGTGTGTGTGTGTGTGTGTGTGTGTGTGTGTGTGTGTGTGTGTATTTCTCCCATGAACGCACAGAAATTGCAACAATGCCAACAAGTCTCATAGTGAGTTTTCCCAATCTAATCTGACTGGGAGGGCAACGCGGCACCTAAACTAGTTCCACCCTTAGTCTATCTGACCTTGCCGTCCCCAATGTCCGACAGGAGAATTGTTCCTTACTCAGAAAGACGTTCTGGATGCTGATCTACCTCCTCAATGTGGTGAAGCAGGACCAGTCCTGCCACTGGTCTTGTATAAATCTTGCCCTTCACTTCCACCGTGGCAGAATGCACTCAACCATCTGACCCACAAAAGACTAATTATAGTCCCTACAGGCCAGAGTGCGTGTGGAAGTCTTGAATCAAAAACTACTTGGCCTACGATGGCAGGTAATGTCGAATAAATGAGGTCCAGAACTCGTCAGCTAGTACTTGACTGTGTCTCAGGAGCAGCATGGGTGTTACAGAGTCCAAGTCTGCTACATCTGAAGACGCATAACCCAGAGGTTTGGTATTCAGAATTCCTTCAGCCTCGACGAGTAAAGTCATCAGGACTGGCTCAGAAACTCTCTGCTCCCGCAATATGACCTTGAGCGTGGTTTTCACTGACTTCACCTCCCGTTCCCATGTTCCTCCATGATCAACCATTCAAGGACACTGAAGCTTGGCACGCCAGAGCTGGTACTTGCGAATGGCCTCCCAAACCCGAAGGACCCAGTGGTGATGCCGCATTTCGGTTTGGACCCGTTCAGATCCTGGAGTCTTTCATCATAGTTCTGAAATAGCAATATCAAGCACGATTGAGTGAATTGCCTCCATCTCTATTGCACGGCAAAGTCTTCCTCCAACTCTAATCAGTCCAAGAGTGGTGAGAAAATTAACAAACAACAAAAATGTCATTTTCAAAACAAGCACTTCAGCTATTTCTGAAAAGTTCAGAACTAAAAATGGCGAAAGCGATTTGGGAACATACATTCAGCATGCAAATCAAGCTGGTCAAGTATGATCTGTATGTTTTATGTACAAAATATTTCTTACATATAGACATGTACTAGATTTAATTAAGATAACAGTGCTGTACTGAGGGAGCTGTAGAGTAGGCCACAATGTGATAACCTTGGTTTGTAAGCTTCTATTTTATTGGCCGTACTGTTGTAAATTGTACTTTACTCCTTCAAACTGACGTGTATATTTGACGTGTATATGTATGATATGTATTTATTTAGTTTTTAAAACATTTAGTATCACAAAAACACTACCTAGGCCTCTTTACCAGTCAGAACTGAATATGTAGTAGTTTGAAGATTGCATGTTTTAGTTATGTCAAAAATGAATACCGAAATTAAATAAAAAATGTGTTCCTAATAATGTATTACCATGCAATATGCTGGCTTTTTATGTAGTGTTTTATTATGTGACCTAAGTAGAACTAAGATTAAATCTACATCTTCTTGAAGATGTGAAGCAGGTTATTATTTATACAGTTTCTTTCATATAAACTATGAAAAACTAATCTGAAAGTAGAATCATATATTCATTTGTTGCTACATTTTAAACTTTTGCTAGTGCGCTGTTAATGTGCCAAAAACAGTATAAATATAATAATACATTTTCAGTACCATTTCACCTTGTTCAGTGGAAAGCTAAAGAATATATATCTATAACATTTTCTTTGGCCTCTGGACTACATATGGGACCTTTTAATATCATCACAAAAACCATTCCTGACTAACACTTGAATTGACTTTGAGTCATTCTTGTCATTTTGCAGAAACCTGTATCCCAAGTTTGCATCTCCCTGGGCATCTACACCATGTCGGCCTCAAGACATTGGTAAGCATCAGACTCAGTTGGCAAAATTAGGCATAAACTGGAACAAATCCATCTGTACTTTAATAACACCCTCACCTCTTCTTTTTTTCTTTTAGACTTCCATGTTCCATCCGAATATCTAACGAATATTCACATAAGAGACAAGGTAGGTTCAGCACAGTTAAACCAGTTTTTATGTAACTGTTGGTGTAGTGTAGCGTTTGCTGCCAATATCATAACTTCTATATTCAACAGTAGTCAAGGCACTTGGACTTGCAGTATAACATTTGAAGACATTTTATGACTGTAAATGTCTTTGTACTTGAAATAAGTAAAGCAGAGCATACTGAAGAGCCCCGTTCTTCAACCTAAGGTCTTGTCATATTTCAGACACTTTTGTTCTCTTTTGACTGCCTTGAAGTGGTAGGTATTTTATGGCATGGGACAGCAAAACATAATAAGGACAATATTTTACTCTTAAACAATATTTGTGGATGTCATATGATTGTAATTCACTTGAATGTTGACTAAATACAAACAGTTGTCAAAGTACTGATCAAACTCGCCCAAGTATCTCCACATATAACCATGTTTCTAAAAATACGGCATGCTATGGGAATAAAGACAGAATGTGATGATTTGTAAATCACATACACATACAACTCAAACTTTTCTACTATGGAGCCATGTTGTTGAAATATGTGCAGAATGTTGTTTTGTCTTGCTGAAATGAACAAGGCATTTCTTAGAATAGACATTGTCTGGATTGCACCATATGTTGCTGCAAAACCTGTATGTATTGTCCAGCATTAGTGGTGCCTTCCTAGATGTATGAGCTATTAATTCCATGTGCACATAATGGATGCTGTCTTTTGAACTGTGCATTGATAACAAGTCAGGAGGGTCCCACTCCTCAGTCAGTCTGGAAATCACAGCATTAATGGTTTCCAAAAAGAATTTAAAATATTGTTTTGTCAGACCACAAGACAATTTTCCATTTAGCCTCAGTCTATCTAGCTCAGGCCCAGAGAAGCAGCATATCTGGATAATATATACATACACTACTCCCAATAAGTTAGGGATATTGTTATTTACATGAGTGCTTTTCCTATTTGCTCTGAATTTTAATGAAATAAGTAAAAGTTCCATTTGATATTACTAATAATGTATGGGAAGAAACACAATTTTCAGTAGTTTAATATTTATTACCCCCAAAATTTAGACAATAACAGGAATAGCTCCAAATAACAAAAATTGACAATGTCAGTAGCGGGTGTTTCCACCATTTGCCGCAATGTCAGCTTGACAGCAACGTCTCATTCTCCTCACTAGCTTCATAATGTTATGAGGCAATGCGTTCCACTCTTCCACAAATGCTACATGCAGTTCTGCCAGGTTCTGTGAGGGTGGGGTACGATCATTCAGTCTCTGCTTCAGCTGGTCCCAGACATGCTCTATGGGGTTCAGGTCAGGGTACATTGATGTCCAAACCATATGAGGCACTCCAACTTCCTGAAGTCGAGCTGTGACAATTCTGCCACGATGTGGTGGAGCATTATCATCCATGAACAGAAAGTTAGGGTGGTGCAATGATTTACAGATACAGAATTGTGTTTTTAATACAAAACATGTTGCTGGCATCATATACAAATAAAAATGTTTCAATGTGATATGTGTCTTTGTTCCATTTTGTGTAAAATATGGGTTGTAAATCATCACATTCTGTTTCTATTACATTTTACACAGTGTCCCAACATTTTTGGGAATTGGATTGTGTATATTGTGGTCTAAGCAGAGGTTTTGGCACATTTTATATTTCATGGTTTTAGGATGTTAATCTTATTACAAGGAACCGTCTTCTATGTAAGACGGTGTGTCTTAACTTGATAATTTGCTATGAAGAAAATGCCATTTGACCAAGCGGTGAGTAAAAACCTTTGGCATATGACTATAGGTTTTTTTTCTTGATTTATTGGGAGAGGCACTTCATATGTGACAGACTACCACCAGCCATCCAGTCATCCCACCCCCATTGAATTGCCAACAGTAATTTGTTTTTTCTGTTTCTCAAAGTAAATCATGAGGGGTCATTGAAAATGAATGCTCTCTGGCATAGTTATCACACTGGGTTTGCGGAGGTTAAACTCATCTATTAAAGGTGGTGGTCTGATAATAGCAGAAATATTGTATTATCTTCAAGATTATACCACAAGTCCAATATCCTTGGCAGCTACTTATAGACATTTAGTGAACAAAACTAAAAGCCTCTCTAGACCTCATAGCTTCTAAAGGGTAAGCGGATGCTCCTGCAGAAACATGCCACATCATAGTTTGTAATTCAAACCTGAAGTTTTCTCGTCTTCTTAATTAAATTGTTTGAAATCTGCTTCTGCTTAATCTGTTGTTGACCAGTTAATGCTTTTGTTTCCATCCCTTCCCCTATCATGTACCCTGTTTGTGTGCACTAGCAACACCAAACAAGCTTTATTCAAACCAGGGGATAGCTGTAGAGCCATTACTGGGCCCGAAGTTGAGTTTTGCCTTTCTATTAGTATGATTGTGAGGAACACAACTGTTGTAGATTTGTGTGACTGAGGATGTGTGTTTTGGGAAACTTTAAGGTCGTGTGTATATATTTATATTTATTTATTTTACCTCCACAGCTTGCTGCAATAAAACTGTCACGATATGGAGAAGACTTGCTTTTCTACCTTTACTACATGAACGGTGGAGACCTGCTCCAGCTTTTAGCAGCAGTAGAGCTGTATGTATGCCAAATCATTTTATTGTTTAAGTGTTTTTTACTTTGCACTAATCCAAAAAGATAAAAGCGATTACTAGTAATCAAACGTATGACCCTTCAGTCACAAACCTACTTCTCTAACCAATAGACCATGGCTGCCCCTAAAGTTCAACTAACTGACCATTCTCTTATGTAGTTTTGCGCTGGCAAAGGCTGATTATATGTAGTCACCCTCTCTTTATATTCTATAAATATTCTATAATATTCTATAAATCTTTCACTCTTAGTTTCCTCTGTCCCAACTTCTGTTTAAATGTATTGCAGAAGATAATCAGTCTTATTTAATTTGCCAGTCAAGAGGTTTTTGTGTGCCTGATTGGTGTGTACCTTAAAGTTTCACTTTACTGAACATTGTAAATTTTTACTTCTTTGTGCTTTGTGGTTCCTTTTGCACCTGCTTGAAGTATGTGTAAGTATTTAGTGACTGCTAAGTTAAAATTAGTTTGTGTGGTGCCACCCATTTTTATTAAAAAAAAACCTAAGGTTTCCCACCAGACCATAGGCCAGAGCATCACACTGTCTCCACTAGCTTGAATTCTTCCTGTTGTGTGTGCTGGTGTCATCTCTTCCTCAGGTAAGAGACATGGTCATTCACTTGATATAAAGAAAACATGATTCTTCAAGCCAGGCCATCTTATTTAATTGTCGGGTTACAGTACTCACATCTCCATTGTAAGCACTCTCAAACAAACCGGGGTTCGTAAGTGCTTGGTTTAAATGAGTTTTCCTACTGCAAATGTGTAAAACAATAATGCTGCTTATAGCTCTGTTAAAAGCCTGAGAATGTTTTGTATGCTCTATGCTTTGGAAAGGATTTGGATGTGATTCAAAATTGTCTACTAAATCTGCTGTTATCTCATGACAGGACATGCCATCTGCTTTTCCACATCTGTTGAATTTTCTCTTTTGCTTACTCTTTTTAAATGTATTTTCCTTTAAAATGTTGTAGCAGATTTTATTTCCATGCAGCCATCTGAAGCCGATTTTTAAAAAATCACAATTTAAGCATGTAATGGATAAAACAATACATTTAACTGGATGACTTGTTGATTGTGAAGAACAGTTTGTTATTATAAAGCCAGAGTGATGAAACTGGTCTTGATAAGTCTTGAGACTGCTATATGCAGAACTGTACGGCTGATGACAAATAGGCCTAAATAAATCAGCAATGCACACAAGCATAAGCATAGAAATGAAAGATGAAACCAAACAGAGCAAGATTATTGTTCATTGTGTGTTGTGTGGTTACATTGAAGGATTTGAATGAAATGCAAACCAGCTAAGCAGAATATAAAATCATATATGAATAAAATCATTTACGGGACCAAATTAGCACATTGTCTGGAAAACCAAACCAACAACTAGAGAAACACACACAGACCAGTATGTCTGCCAAGCAGAGCTTTATTTTAACACAATCCAAAAGCATAAACAAAATCACAGCCTAGTCTAACTGGCTTCATTACTGTCAGAACAGAATACTGTATCAAAGCCTACTTTTAAAAGTGGAGATATTAAGTAACTAAGCAAATAAAAATATAGTTTGTATCTGTACATCTGCTTTTAAAAATGGTCAGTGTTCAGTGCTGTAAAATCTGTCATGTGCTTGTCAGAAAAACAAGACTTGAATGGTCAGTTGCTTATCTATAGGCTATTTAATAAAGCTTTCAGTCCGTCAGTCTTCAAGGGTTCGTGGGAAAACAGTTTTTACTTTATTGCTATAACTGCATGTGGAGTTCTTAAAGCTGAAGTGTTGCCCTTGAAGCCCCATTGAGCTAATCGTTTCCATATCAAAACACTTACAGACAAGTGTGTCACTGTGGAGTAGCTCGTCAGAAAGCTGTAATATTCAGAACTACGGTCACATATTCTATGCTTGTTCTTTATTCTTAAGGCTTAAAATAGAGCATGGATACACAATTCATATACATAAATTTAATCTTTATATAAGTTAAGGTAGCATTGATGAACTGAAGCTTACTAATAATCTTTGCTTCTTTGATCAGCATTTCATTGAGTGAAATAAGTATTTGATCCTCTACCAACCATTAACTGCTCCCACAGACCAGTTATATTCTCCTTTCAATTTGTCACCCATACTAAAAATATCCGTCTCAACTAGTCATTTGAATAAAAGACACCTGTCCAAAAAGACTCAATCAATCAATCAATCAATCAGACTCTGACCTCTCCACCATGGGCAAGACTAAAGAGCTGTCTAAGAATGTCAGGAACAAAGTTGTAGCCCTGCACAATGTGCTACAAAACCATAAGCAAGAAGCTGGGTGAGAACAAGACAACTGTTGACTCTTTGTATTCTTTATTCTTTGTCCACCCTCTTCTTGACCATTGTTGAGTAGGATGACCTACTATGAAGCATGGGAGAAGCATCAGTGGGCATGTATGATGTGTTTATTAATTTTTTTTAAAAAATATGTTTATATTTTACATAGTTTCAATCGGGACTGGAGGTACCATAAAGAGGAGAGGGTGTGGATCACACGAGCAGCAGGCATGGAGCCAAGTCTAAAGACCAATAGCTATGAAAGAGGGACATACTACTTCTTTGATTGTCTTAATTGGAGAAAAGTAGCCAAGGTTTGTTTTCAGTCATATTCCATAAGTTTGTCATTAGTGGGGATAGGAATTTTTTTATCAGTCTATTGGAATATGCACAGTTTAGCTATTTACATCACCCTCCACAATTATTGGCACCCCTGGTTAAGATGTATTTAAAAGCTATAATATAAAGCTAAAATAAATTACATTTTTATTGTAGGAGCATAATCTCACACTTAAAGTTGTAGAATGATCTGACCTTTAACTCAAGTGAATTAAAAAAACAAAAAATCCATAACTAAGAAATAATTATTTTAATAAAATCACGTGTGCCACAATGATTGGCACCCCTCTGCCAACAAGACAGCACTTAATCTTCTCCTATAACATTTCACAAGGTTGGAGAATACAGAGACAAGGTTTTATGATTTATGCTTTTCACAATCTTTCTAGATCGTCCAAAGTCCTGGGTCCTGTTTTATGCGCTCTCCTCTTCAGCTCACTCCACAGGTTTTCAATTTTTGTGTAGATTCTGACATATATTTATCCTGTCTTATGGTTGTCATGGAAATGTTGTGACCCCAAGATACCACTCTTTGGTGCAGTTCTCTAACTGTGAGCTTTGGAGAATTTTACTTCTCTTACCATCCTCTTCACTTTGCAAGATAAACCTGGGTCCTTGTTCAGCCTTGTTTGTCACTGTTCCAGCTATCTGAAAACTTCTCTATTATTCCTCTGAATGTAGATACAGGTTTAGGCCAGTAGCTATTTTCTTGTAGCCATTACCTGACTTAACTTGAAAGGCACGTTCTCTTGTCTTTCCCATGTTGAAGAGTGGCTAAGTGCTATAAGACTTTGTGTGACATCATATTTATACCCCAGGGAAACAGGAAGTCATTAAATTAAGTTCCTATGTACTTTGATTAACTTTAAGAACTAAACTAGAAATTACAAAAATTCTTCATTCTAACATTTATTTTATAGGAAATGTGGCACATGTGACTTTATTAAAAATAATAATTTCTTAGTGATGGATTTTTTTATTCACTTCAGTGGTCAGTAAAAATATGTTTTTAAATTACAAGCTGATACTCAATTTCTTATGTTTAAATTAATATTTAAACTTGGTTAAGTTCACTAATGTTAAGAGAACTTGTTTATAAATAATAATACCATATACAGTATTAGCCATTTTTATGAAGCATGTATAAAATTTTTTTTTAACCCACAGGAATTTCACCTCGAGTATGACAAGCTAGAAGAGCGGCCTCATGTGCCATCTACATTCAACTACAATCCAGCCCAGCAGGCCTTCTGAGAGACTGGCCTGCTCATTCGGTTTGGCCGACTTGGCTTGACACTCACTAAAACAATATAGGCTGTTTGCATCATGCGTTCCCCCCCCCCCCATCACTGTTACCTAGAGCACTGCTGCTACCTGCTGCCTGTTGCTTTGGGTTGGGTTTCTACCTACACAGTGAAAACACAATTTTTTCCCAAAACAAAATGAAAAATCTTATTGTGCCCCATTTTATTTTTATTTTTCATGTATTTATTTTTTAACGAGAAGTGTTGATTTGTTGTCTGATGTGCTTCAGACCTTCAAACTGCACAAATGCACACATAAAAGTATATCATAAAATAGACTTAAAAAGGCCTGTAAAGCCATATTCAATTGTTAAGGCAGTAAAAAAAAAAAAAAAAACAGTGAAAAAGAAAAAAACATTTGTTATATGCATTCTTAACTCTGAAGATATTTGCAAACCATGGCATCTTATTAAAGAATATACATTTCCTTTGTTCATATTCATATCTCAAAACAACTGCAGCTCTTCATTGGACAAATAATTGGAAGTTCGTGCAGCCTACACAGGGTTTAAGATTCAAGAGGTGCATCTTTCCTGACCAAATGAACCAGAAACACACTGTCCAGTCTTTGCGACAATTTTCAAATAGAAGTGTACATTTTGTTTTAACTTTATTTTTTGAACATGAATAAAGATGTATGTGCAAATGTCCGTATGTATATACAACCTGTATATATGACCTATATTTTGGAGAAAAAAGGCATTAAAAATGTCTAATGAACCTCAGGAGGTTGGGATGGACTTGATACATGGAGAGTAGCTAAAACTGGAAATTTGTTGCAACTGCTGGACTGAGGACCACAAGCTTTCAGTTTAGACACAAACAGTAAAAATTACTTTAAAAGACCTGATTTTCAGTGAACCAAGGACATGCATGCCCTGAGACTAAGCTGCAGAGATTTCAGGAGGACTAAGGCATTTGTTTTCTTACGAAAAGAAAAACCAATAAAAATGTATTGTTACAAAAATGGCTTTTTGTATTGATTGTGAGACATACAGTGCCTGAAACAAATACAGGCATCCCTGTAACTTAGTTTTTTAGCAGCTTCATCTCATGCTGAATAAAAAAAAATTATATATATATATATACTGAACAAAAATATAAATGCAACACTTTTGGTTTAGCTCCCATTATGCATTTTGATCTGAAACATTTTCTACAAACACAAAAGACCCATTACTCTAAAATAATGTTCACAAATCTAAATCTGTGTTAGTGGACTCCTTTGCTGAGATAATTCATCCCACCTCACAGGTGTGGCATAGGAAGGTGCTGGTTAGACGCATAATTAGACTGCCCACAATAAAAGGCCACTCTGAAATGTGCACAGTGCACAGTCTGAAATGAAAAACAGTCAGACTCCAACCTCCACCATGGCCCAAACCAAAGAGCTGTTTAAGGACAGCTGGGACCACAGTAAAAAGGTTACCATTTGTAACACACTATGTCGTCATGGATTAAACTCTACAGTGGTTAAAAGGTCCCCTTGCTTAAACCAGCACATGTCCAGGCCTGTCTAAATTTTGCCAGAGACCATACATAGATACTAGGATGCATACGAGCATGAACCTGTGAGCAAGGCATAGCAATGAATGGCCAGGCCCACCTCCTGAAACACTGAACACTGACAACAGACAATGAGCACTCCTCCCAATAGCCAATAGCGTCACGCCAGTACCATTACAGTATGTTATTCCACAGTTGCCAGGTGTGCAATAGCAAACTTTTACATTTTGGTAAATCTTTCCAAAAATATTGTTTAATTAGCAACCTGTCTTAACGTCTTAACTTTAGCCTGTTGATCTCGGGCATCCATCTCCTAGAGCTCGAACAGATCCATGTACTATTAAATTATCTCTAAATGGATCTGAAAACGAGTGTTTCCGGAACGCTACGGGTAGCGCGGAGGGACAAACCCCGTCGTTGGCGCAGGTTATAATCATCCAACCTTGGTGGTACAAACCTTTCAGATTGAAGCGGCTCGTCACCAACAGAGAAAGGTGTGAAGAGAAGTATGTATGACGCTCTCATTGCAGCAACGTTTGTGGCTTTCAAGATTTGCTTCTGTCCTTTGTGTTCAGTTTATGTTTTGCTCAGCAGGTGTTTTTAAGTGCAGGGGGCTTACGCGCATCATTAATCAATAAAAGTCTACCCTTCAGCGAGGCGGCTCGCTGTTTCCGCTTTCGTCCACTAGAGGGAGTTTGCAAACTAGACCACGGTTTTAAAGTTTCTTTGGACTACCAGAATTACAGCTTGTTTTATGTTCATATAATTTTTGTTCTTCACAGATTTGTCCATTTTAATATTTGTAATTAATATCATTCAAATGACAGTATATTTTATAAATAGAAGTAGAATAACAAAAACTGCAGAATGTTTTAAATTCATTAACATATTACAGATTTAAAACACTGTTTTTGAAAAAAAGCATTATTATTCATGTAAAATACTATATTTCTGTGTTTGATATTGTGTTTGTCAAAGTCCTTGAGTCATCACTAATAATAATACTGTATCTTAGACTATAGACCTATAGATTTAGTACTAAAGTCTCTTTGCATACAATACAGTAGGAAGGGAGTTTCTGCAGAGCATAACTTTATGGCTATAAACCATCTCAGCAATAATTCCCGCAACAGTTCAAGGAGCCTTGAGCCATTAAAGATGATTTTTTATGGAAGGCCAAGAAGATAACCATAAAAAGATAATGCGGTCATAAAATACTAGAAGAAAGAAAGAAGAAGAAATATTGAAACAATAAATGTGTGTTTAGACTGTGTGTGATTTAGGAGAACAGTCTTTCTCATGTTGCTCTTCGGACACTCCTGAATCCTCAGCAGTTTGCATCCTGGTTCCACATTTTCAAGAAAGTTGAAACAGGTAGCACTGTGTGAATAAGACCAACAGACAGACTGACAGACACAGATGGATAGATCTCACTGACATGAATATTTACATGATAAACAACAATCATTTCATTTAACTACAGAAAATAATTCTCTTGTACTCGTAAAATAAATACAGCAATAAAGACTTTTGACTCTGGAAAGGTGCTAATACTGCATAGTTTATAGTGGCTCATGGTAAGTGAATGGAGTCCTATTTCCGCTAGATTTTCTCCCTAATAGTTTTGAACACTTCCATATGCTCAGTTCACCCTTCTTCAGAAATTGGAACTCTGAAATTCTGTTTATCTGGTTTTCTGTATTTGCAAATTGTCATTCTGTGCCTAAGTCATGCTGTGCAAATGAGTCCCAAAGAATGCCCAGCCTTTCTGATGACAGTATTGTAATTTTCCGTCTAGAAGCAACTGGAATGTGTTTTCAGCACAATAAAAGCTCATTCCTGGACACCAGCTCACGGTTGATGTGCTGCCTACAGATTCTTAGCATAATCAAGACAATGCAACAAAACCAGTCTGGAATGGAAGGTCAGTGTTTTCAGACCTTACACAGCTTCTTAAATGACAATGTTGAACAAAACTGAGCTAGAAATATTGCAATTTGCTTCAGAAATATCAATAAACCTTCCTGGTTTCTTATTTTTTGCTTATTCGTCCCACTTACAGTCTTATGGAAAAGTTTGGACACCTTGATAAATAAAAGATTTTGGTGATTTTGGAATTGGAAAGATGTTAACACAGTCTCTCTAGGACACGGGGGGGATGTACAATTCAGCAAACATTCATTCATAGAAAAATAAAAAATAAAAAAACATTATTATGGCACTGTGTAAAAGTTTGGGCACCCTAAGAACTCTCATTCTTTTTACAAGGTTTCAGACCTTAATCAGCTCATTAGATCTGATTCATGGCAACAGATGTCATTAATAAATGTCAGCTGGTGTCAGTTTTAAAGCCTTACAAAAACTCTGACTCTTCAAACCTTGTGCACACACTTGTGGACACTCAACAACCATGGGTTCCTCTAAGTAGCTGTGTGAGACTCTGAAAAGGAAATGTGTTGATGCTCACGATGCAGGAGATCTGGAGCTACAAGAAGATTGCAAAGCGTTGTCAGCTTGCTGTTTGCAGTAAGAAATGTTATTAAGAGATGGCTGTTCAGGGAAACTGGAGGTCAGGATGAAATCTGGAAGACCAAGAAAACTCAGAGAACTGCTCATATGCTGGTCAGAAAGACAAATCATTTGACTGGAAAAAACCTGCAGGAAGATTTAGATAACTCAGGAGTGGTCGCGCACTGTTCCATTGTCCTTCATGTAAGAGTCACATCTACAGAAGCCTGATGCGTTTGGCAAACAAGTGCTGTGAATTGACCACAAAGACATGTTTGGAGAAAAAAGGAGCAGCATTTCATGAAAAGAACACCTTACCAACCATTAAGCATGGGGGTGGAGTTCTCATGCTTTTGGGTTGTGTTGCAGCCAGTGGCACAGGAAACATTGCACAGGTGAAGGGAAGAATGGTTTCCACTAAATACCAGCAACTTCTGGAAGCAAACATCACACCACATGTAAAAAGTTGAAGCTGAAAAGAGGATGAGCTTCTACAACAGGATAATGACCGTAAACATACCTCACAATCCACCATGGACGACTTCAAGAGACGCAAGCTGAAGGTTTTGGAATGGCCATCACAGTCCCCTGATTTAAACATCATTGAAAATTTGTGGGTAGATCTTAAAAGAGTTGTGCATGCAAGACGACCAAAGAATATTACAGAACTAGAAGCATTTTACAAGGAAGAGTTGGAGAAAATCCCAAGTACAAGAACTAAAAAACATTTAGCTATAAAAAGCATTTGCAAGCTGTGATATCTGCCAGAGGAAGTGTTAGTAATTATGTAGGGTGCCCAAACTTTTGCACAATTCCATAATAATGTTTTTTTTATTTATTTAAAAAGTAACTGTGCATCAATGTTTGCTGAAAATATTGTGTATTTTTCCATGCCATAGAGAGATTGTGTTAACATCTTTTCAACTGATCTGCAGTTCTTTAGATGTTGTTCTGGGTCCTGATAGATTTGTCTGATCATATCTCAGGTTCTTTTCAGAGTCGATATGATGAGGCGCTGATACTTTGTATGCAACTTTATTGAGAAAAGAGACAGGAAAAAAAGGGTGTCGTCTGTGTAGTCTGTCTGCCCCGTCTAAGTGTGTGTGAGCCGAGAAACCGTTCTTATCTATATTTTGAAAACATCCTAGAACCCTTGAAGGTCAGGTGGTGAGACAGATACACAGAAGCTGAGATCACAGTGAAGAATAACAGTTTGCTCACAGAATATACTGATCATATTCAAAATGGAACTACTTATATGTATTAAACTAAACCCAAATTCCACAGTTCTTATATGAGCTCCTGGACGTGATTTAGATTCCCTCATGGAGAAATTACTTTTTCCACATTGGGATTTTTCTTTTAATAAATGAAATCAATTATATATATATATATATATAAAATATGTATGGATATTTGTCAGATCATACATTTTTAGTAGTACACATACACACACACACATATATATATATATATATATATATATATATATATGTATGT
>JBBIGC010000125.1:26607630-26630507 GCA_037576955.1 Lepidarchus adonis | reverse complement strand
TGTGTGAGTCTCTATGTGTGTGAGCATGTGTGTGTGTGTGTGTGAGTCCCTATGTGTGTGAGCGTCTGTGTGTGTGATTCTCTATATGTGTGAGTGTCTAAGTGTGTGAGTGTCTATGTGTGAGTGTGTCTATGTGTGTGTGTGTGTGTGTCTGTGTGTGTCTATATGTGTGTGTGTCTATGTGTGTGTGTCTGTGTGTGTCTATATGTGTGAGTGTCTAAGTGTGTGAGTGTCTATGTGTGAGTGTGTCTATGTGTGTGTGTGTGTCTGTGTGTCTATATGTGTGAGTGTCTAAGTGTGTGTCTAAGTGTGTGTGTCTATATGTGTGAGTGTCTATGTGTGAGCGTCTACGTGTGTGAGTGTCTATGTGTGTGAGTGTGTCTGTGTGTGTCTATATGTGTGAGTGTCTAAGTGTGTGTCTATATGTGTGTGTCTATATGTGTGAGTGTCTATATGTGTGAGTGTCTATGTGTGAGTGTCTATATGTGTGCGTCTATATGTGTGAGTGTTTATGTGTGTGTGTGTGTGTGTCTATGTGTGTGTGTGTCTGTGTGTGTCTATATGTGTGAGTGTCTATATGTGTGAGGGTCTATGTGTGAGTGTCTACGTGTGTGAGTGTCTTTGTGTGTGTCTACATGTGTGAGTGTCTACGTGTGAGTGTCTATGTGTGTATCGAGACTCAGACGGGGAACCTCTATCCTCCCCTGCTCAACACCAGATAAAAGAAAGTCATACTTTACTCAGAAACGGAGGTAAACTCACCTCAGCTTGAAACTAAGACTGAAAGACGATGAATGTGTGTGTAGGTTTCAGTTGGTTATGTTCAATATGGATGTCATGTTCTCTGTACCAAACATGAAATGAGCCACTCAAACTGATGTCAGCGAAAGGTACAAAAGCAACATCTGCGATTGCATTAGTGATACATTAGTACATGGCTGACTTACAAAGGTGTGAAGATACCATAGACACAAGTGGGAATTTAGAGAGACATATGCTCCCTTAAAGGTGAAATCTTTCCCCAAGAAGTCCATGTTTATTTTCAGCAGGACAATGCCAGGCTTCATTCTGTTTGACTACAACAGTGTGGTTTTTGTCACAGCAGTGCAGATTTGTCTCCTATTGTAGATTTATAATAATGCTGCATGAGGAGGATAATCAGAAAATGGTCACCAAGGACTCTTGAGCAGATAAAATCTTATATCAAGCAAGAAGAAATTCAAATGGTAACAGTTAAACTATATATATATATACAGTATCTATAAATTAATCAAGTTAAGCCTAACTCTAGCCCTATATTGTATACAAAGAAAACTTGTATATTTCTCATTTAAAATATTTTTTGATAAATGGGACTTGCTTGGTCAGATATGTTGCAAAATCAACTATTTCTCCTCCAGTATTGCTATAGTTATATTATAGTTATAGTTACTGCTTTGTGTAGATCTGCACTGAACTGGTATTAACTGTACTTCTGTGCTAGTGGATCCAAAGTGTGTCATCCTGTCCACCAGCTATTGAAGAAATGTCTTTTTAAAACCCGCTCACACAGTTTTCATGAAGATGCTGACATTCATGTTTTCTTATTTTTGATTTGTTCTTAAGTAAGAATAAAGACTACTTTCACTCGAGAGCTGTATGCATATTTGAGTGATACAAGGTGAGTGTGCTTAATAATTTGACATTTGGTATAGTTCCTCATAGCAGTATCATGGAATAAATCTCACTTACTGGTTGGTAGGGATATGTTCTGCTGTTTCCCATCTATCTTTGATATCACCGTCAGGTGGTACCTAGTTCCTGGATCCAAATTTTGAATTTTGCAGTGAGCTACTTGTTTATTTTCCTGATCATTTTCACAGTCTGTTGGGTCCTCTGGTCTGTCCATCAGGACCACTTTGAATTGGCAATCCACATCTGAGGTCTCCAGTGTAAATTCTATGGATTCTGTCTTTGGTAAACCCTGCATAATGTTGATGCGACATTGCTGGGCATCCATCAAAACCACACTCTGGAAAGTATTAAAAACTGAAAGTTAGACAAAATCAATGAATTTGTGTTAGTCTGTAACTTGTGTAATATGAGAAACATGGCACAATACTTACCAAAAGTTCACATGCTATGATGACGGCGACACAAATGGCTTTAAATTTCAGCATTTTGATTGTCAAATGTTTAGATTATCTTAGTTAATAAATAGAAATTCAATTTAAAGAGACACTTAAAAACATAATCCAAAGATTTTGGAGACGAGTGAAAGTGTAGACTCCCCATGCGGTGGATATTGGCGTCTTCGTGTATTTCGTCCGCTTTCTCACACTCGTCGACCAGGAGCAATCAACAGTGCGTGAGAGCGAACCGTCGGGTCTCTAGCGGATATCCTCAATCAGCGCAGTCTAGCTGTGGAGATGTCTTAAGTTCAAACCCAGAGGCCAAGGAAAACAGAGATGGGAGATGAAGTCTGTTTGATGGAGAGATGCATTTTCTTCCAATCCACAGCTTACATCAGACTGGATTAAGATTTCACTGTTTGTCGCTAATACAAATGCAGAGTTAGAGACTCTTCGATGCCTGCGAAATGTAACTTTCCCTGGACTGAAGGCCATGGGCTGCTTTGTTGTCTGTGAAAGCATTCAGGCAGACCACCTCCTTTTCCTTCCTGTATCCCCACACAGCATCCAGGCAGTTAAAGCTACATTAATTTCTCAAAGCATTTTGCCTATAACAGCTTTATGCCCTATTTAGCTTTGTATTGAATATATTACCATTGGGTAACTGGTTTCCACTTTTTAAAAAAAATCATGGTGTACATTTGGGAACATTACTCTTACTTTGCGCAACCAAAAAGCTAATTTAAACATTTTTAGGACTTGAAAACAAGCATCAACCGAGATGTTATAAGCTCTGCTTGTTCTACTGAGGTGGTATTTCAACCCACAGCTGGGAGGATTAATTCTGCAGACAGACAGAAAATTTAGTAGAGAAAAATAGGTCAGAATATTACGCCTCAGTCTATTGTAACTCTGGCTACCTGTGTGTTTTCTTCTTCCAATGACACTTGCATCCAATGTTGAATTATATGGTCCTATTTTGTAATTGTTGCTATAAAAAGGAATAATAATTTTAATGCTTTCTGTTGGATTAGCTCTCATGCTTCATCAGTTCTTTTGTGGGTTTTATAGCAAAACACATGATCAAAATAGTCAGGAGCATACGTTTTCATTACTGTATGACATTTTGTGTTTAAATATACAATAATATTCAAATGTTAGGGAACCACTGGGGAAAAGACATGTCTGGCTAATGTTCTAACTGAAAATAAGAATACATTCTCTATAGGGAACAATCATTTTCACAATTTTATGCATTTACTGTTATGCTATTTGCTAAATTTAACTGAAAAATCAAATAAATTACAAAACATTGACATCTAGGCATTTTAAAACCGCAAACTGAAACCCTTGTTGTTAAAAAACAATGTTGTATTACAAACTAGTAATAAGTATAGTACAGTAACTTATTAGTGAGACTTTTAGTTATAAACTTGGAGTTATTTTTAATTTTTACTAAGTGTGGAAAAGCTTCTCCCCAGTCAAATATAGGAAGAAACACAAACATGTTAAAAAACATCTGAAATGTGAAAGTACAAGAAAACTCTCTGGCCTCTTTTTGACACAAATTGTTTATTGGCAGTAAAGACCGTACAGCCACTATCATGGGTATATTTTCAGTACAGGACAATCTCAGTGGGCAAAAGTAGCCAGATTTCTCCACAAAAACACATTTCTCCACATCACAGGCTTTCATAAAGTTATAAGAGGACTCAGTATAAACACACAGTACATAGAACCTCAACATTAGATAGTATGGCTTGCATAACACTGTAGACCCGTGTTTTTTATGTACAATAATATATTTGAGTCACTTTCTCAGTTCCAAGAATTCTTCTCACTGTGTGAACAATGAGTAAAGTCATGGCAGTTCAAATGTCACCTCAGATCAGCAACATATTACTGCAATGATAGAGGCATCCATATGTACAGATTATAGTAGCTAGAAATACCTACTATTGTGAGTTATGCTGGACAGTTACCTTTTCACCACATTCAGGTCGATTAGCAATAAACAGAAAAACAAGTAATTGGCTAAGCCAGACGCTAAGCCAAAACAGTGTAAAATAGCTACCAATGGTAAACCAATGTACTCCCACAAGTACTGCTTTGACAAATCAAATCAGAGGCCTTTTCTATGCTACACACATTAATAGAAGTTCACAAATATATTTTTTTAGAGATTTTGAAACCTGTATCAGAAATAATTAGAATAAAAAATTCTGACAATACAAAAAAGTGTCCTAGAAATGTACATTGTCATATAACAATCATTGTCCCGCCTCTAAAAACAAACGCTTGCAATGCTAGCAGCAAGATTTTTATGTGGTCCAGAGACACGCTGCCACATAATAGTAATAGCACTTATGTATGTACATTTTCCCCATGATACACTTCCATGTTTCTGAGGATGAAAAAGTGAAAAGAGTGTAATATTTTATTTCCTGCTTCCCAGACAAGTTATCCTCCTTACACAGAGATCAAATGACTGGACTGCTGCAAAATGCCACAAAAAAAGGAAGGTGCAAGGAGTGCAAGAAAAAGAACTGATAAAAAACATGGCCTAAATCCAGTGTCAGTGTTGTCGTCTCAAAGCACAAGTGCTGAGCCATTCCACATGCCACATCACAATAAAATAAATAAATGTTTTATTTTAGAATTTATATAACAACACCCTAGTCATTCAGAACCATGGCTCAGATTTAGAATGGTAGTCTTTGCTGTGGTCCATAATCGGTCCAAAAATGTTTTCATTTCAGGATGAAATAGATTTAGTTACTTAAACTGGATGAACCAATATTAATTGAGAAGAGAAGCTCCATAAACGTACACAGGCCAATCTCAGAATCAGCCCTCAACCAAGCAATTTAAAGCCTGAGGGTGTTCATATAAAAAGAACGCTGACCTCCCCTATACACGAGGGAGGGCTGGCAGAAAGAGAACACTTTCATACAAAGAGGACAAGCTGTAAATATGTTTTCTAAGCTAGAATCCAAAATAAAGATCCCACTGTATGACTCTGAGCTTTAAATGAATCTGTTTAGTTTAGAACATGTACAATGCCCCCCCTCAGTTTTCACAGTGACTGTGAATGATTCTCATGATTAAAATTGTTATTGTTCACAGGACTCCATTAACTGTTGATATGCTTCTGATTGAGCAACATCTTGAACAAACTTAGGTTATTTTCTGATTTCTGATATTTTTATGATTTCATTTTTACTATTAGTAGCTTTATAAAGCATCTCAATTGTTTTATTTAATTGTTATCTATTTGAAATGTGCAAAAGATTATCTTAAACAAATGAATTAAAAGCATTTGGTGTTTTTTGGTGTTTTTTTTTCTTTTTTTTTTCTTTTAAATACCATTTTATGTTAGAATACATGCCAACAAATATTGAGGCAATGAAAAGTAGCAAGAAACAAAAAACATTTTACAAAAAGTAGGTGATGTCTTTAGAGCTAAGCAGAGCAACAAATATTAAGCTCCAGATCTTTTCGCTATGTCCCAGGATGTGCTGAATTGCATGAGGAGCCTCTAATGTTATTTAATAAAAGGCTGAGTAAGGAAAAACAGGTATTTGGTTCCTCAAACAGAGGTTTGGAAACAGAAAACTAATATTAGTGTTTTTCTAAACAAGGAGTGCTCAGAAATGACTGCCTAGATAGTTCATGTGCTTAGGAATTTTGCACAGTGGGTATGTTTGATATATTTAATTTATTTATTGGTTGAAATATTCACTTGGTACTTATTTCCACAATTGCCTTTATTTTTATGGAGACATATTGCATTACTGTCCACTTTTAGACAGAATATACTGTGGCTCAAAAGTGCTAAATATTTAGTAATAATAATAATAATAATAATAATACATTTAATTCTAAATCTGTCCCAATCTGAGCCATGGTCATGAAGGCTAAATGACTGAATGAACAAAATGTCACAGCTTTCTAAATGTTTTCATTGCATCTTAAGGATATTCACAAGAAAGACCACCCTGTCACTATGTATTTGAATAAATCTGAGGTGTGTGATGACGGGAAATGGAATTTCTTCACTATTCTTTTTCAGCTTTTAGAATGAACACTAGACATGTTGAATCAAAATGTGGACATTTTGTCATTTTCACCTCACTGAAGTGGTCGAAAATTATCATTTTGGTATGTATACAGTCCTGTGCATATGTCTGGATGCCCTTGACAAAATTACATGTTTTGTTGATCTTCTAAGTGAATATAAGTACAAATTCTTTCCTTTTAATGCATGATTACTGTTACTTTGTTCAATTTAACTTTACATTTAACAATGCATCTTTTGCAAATATAGTTTCTTTTCATCTCTTTTTCTAAGTACATTAATCAGAAATTACACACAAACATCAGCAGTGAATATGTAAGTTTGTTCTCTGTAGAAGATATACTAACTTATTTCCATGTACTGTAGAGAGCGGACAAATAATGTGTATTTATGGGAGGGGGTGTTCAAAGTTTCTGTATGCTGTAAAATATACAGTAAAACAATATTTCAGAATTTTCAGGGTTAAAGAAATGTAACTACACTGGTCAGCTTTACTACTGACTCAAAAGTAAATATTAAAAATATCAATCTGTATTTCAGATCAAATTGTACAAAAATATCATTTTCATTATTAGCATCACATTTACATATACATGACATGTACATGGTTCCTTGATATACAAAGTACAATTCTGTATACTGCACCACTGGCATTATTGTTTAATCCTCATTTACAAATGGGTAAGACAATAATTCAGGAGTTGACATAGAAGATCTATGCTAGTCTATTGTGGTCATTAAGTATGATAGTCAAATATTAAACATAACCTAATCAAGTTATGGATTTTATGTGAATCTGACTTGGAAAAACCCTCAAACTGATGAGCTTTGGTGTCTATTTGACAGAGAAAACTGCACTCACGTGGCTTCTGTGCTGAGGCCAGACTTTGATTTTGACATTCAACCTGATTTTTTAGGCAAACGTTTGTGGTTATTTATAAACTAGTGTTTCCACTGACTTCCCTACGTTGTAATGGCAACTGACGAAACACATCATTCATAAATGATTCTAGGTGATGAGTTTAACAGTCTTCAAATACCTTGTGCACAAAAAACAGCTTTTTCTAAAAAAAAAAAAAAAAAAGATTATTACAGACCTTTGAATCAAATACTAGTACCATTAGCCATGAAGTGGACAGGGCAAAGATTCAAAAGTGGGTATACAGGTAGAGCGAGTTCATTTGAGGTGGACAAAGCAGGACACTGAGGTCTTTAGAGGCAAAGGAGGCTTCTCAAGAGTAAGGAGAATACAAGAACACATCATGTTTGTTGAAATGTCTGTTAAGCGCCTTGTGAGATATGACCACCACTAGCCTGGTCTCAGCACTTACAGCACAAGATCCATCTTCAGAATCTGCAGCTACAGGAATGTCCCCTTGAGTTACCTTGTGGTAAAAACAGAAAACTCTTTGATCCTTGAGAGATTATTCTTCTTGGTTAAAATAAAAAAAGTGAAAATCCTGTACCATCATCATCTCGCCTTCATTTATGTTCATTGACCAGCATCTGCTGACAGGCGGCTCTCATAGAGACTCAAGGCATGATGGACAAATTCATACTGCTCTCCTGTTTGGATCATCCCACCCCTGTAACACATGATAGTAGGGTTACTAGTGACCTATGTACTTTAAACAATGCTTTTGTGGTACACACTCACTTAAGCTGGCATCATGAGGACGAGGGAGAACCATACAGAGCATTAGGTCAGTTATACTCTCCTGGACCTCAGGTAGCTGTGGAAACTTCATTAAACTAACTGCTTAGACGCTCAGGCCACGTAAGAAAGCGTTTCTTTGCTACACTGTATGTAACAAATACATTTTTTTTCTTTTCCCATAAGTTTATTTCTGAGGTTTGTAGTTTTGTTACAATAACAAATTAGCATTAGTAAAAAGTAGCAACAAACTACATCAAGAAAGTATTCACCACTTTATGTTAAAGTGGGAAGGTTAATTGTGATACTCCAGGGTAACTTGTTATATCCTATCCTGGCAATCATTTGACTATTTTAGGGAAAACACATGGAAGTAAAACAAACAAATAAATGATAAATAATATTTTTTACTGGCATTGCTTTTAATTAAAAAGTCAATATATGATTTTGCAATAGACTATTTCCACTGCAAATAAAACTTAAGGACATTGGCTGAAGATGTACCTGTCTGCTCTCAGGTGACAGACAATGCTCAGAACATCCACCACTCCTTCCAGCCGCAGCTGACGACAGCCTATTGTTGTGGCAATGAAACACCCTGTCCGACCAATTCCAGCACTGCAAACCACAAAAAGCATATAAAAAGATTATTAAATTAAATAACAGCAACCAAAATAATCAATTAAGAAACGTATCAAGTCAAAAACAAAAAAAAAACATTGAGGTACTGAGGCCCCATCCACACGTAGCTGAGTATTTTTTAAAAATATTCATTTTCCATTTTTGTTAAAAAAAAAAAAAAAAACTAACACGAGCATGTTTTTTTAAATATTTCGGTCCACAGGAAAACACAAAAATGATGTAAAACTCAAAGGCATGCCAAACAGTCTTGCCTAACCTTGCCATTCTTCTGAAAGCACAAGCTCATGTCATGTGTGCTCGGGTGTGACAGTGTCTATGTGGAATATAGTAATGACATCTGAAGCCTGTTTTCTTCATAATGGAGGAACTTTCACTGCACGTGTATTTATAAGCAAGTAAAAAGTCATAAAAGCAAAGTAACGTGCAACAGTATTGTGTCTGTGTCTACCATCATGGAAAATGACCTGCATGTTTAAACAAGCACTGCGCACAGTGTGATGTCCAAAGTGAAGAAGAAAGAAAACTGTCAAAACTGTGCAATTTCAAAGATTTCCATTTTAAGGAACAAAAATGCCATTTACATGTTCAATGTAAAAAAAATGCTATGTGTGGACAGGGCCAGAGTTTCATACAGAACTACAAAGAAATGTATAAGTACAGCTAGCATCCTTCAGCACAGAAACAAAGAACTGTTAATCTTTTTTTTTTATTGTTAAATTATAAAATCAAAAACAAGAGGAAGAGTAAAACATCGCATGTGCCAAAGCAATAGAATTGAAACTAAAGAAAATGTATTCATTCATGAACTTAATGGAAAACACTTATTCTAAACTTTTAGCTTAATCCACATTTCCCACACATTTTTCTAAGTAGAGCTGTTATTTAAATTCATAGCACTATACACTTTTTAATCAGAATATAGCAGGAAGTCACTAAAACGTCTTTCAGCTGCTTTGGTGTTAATTAAATTAACAACAGATGCACAAGATTGGCAACAATAAGACACCCCCCAAAAACAGGAATGGTTTTACAAATAGAGGCCATTGACATTTTTCCCTTCCAGTTTTCCTTAATTTTTTTGAGCAGTGAATTGAGCAACAGTGGGCGAAAAGGTACCTGGCAGCTGCCAGTTCTGCAAGTTGTCCCACTTAAAAAGATGAGAGGTCTGTAATGTTCATCATAGGTTCACTTCAACTGTAAGAGACAGACTGTAAAAAATCCAGGAAATCACATTGCATGATTTTAAAGAAACATTTACTTGTATAATGGTGCACCATTATACAAATAAGTTATTTAATATTCATACAATGTGATTTCCTGGAATTTTACAGTCTGTCTCTCACAGTTGAAATGAACCTATGATGAACATTACAGACCTCTCATCTTTTTAAGTGGGAAAACTTGCAGAATTGGTGGCTGCCAAGTACTTTTTTGCCCCAATGTAAAAGCAAAAAACAAACAAACAAACACTCCTCCCCCTCCATAAAAAAACAGCTGTTGCATATGGCAAAAGTAAGTGACACATGCTTTCAGTATTTGGTGTGACCCCCATGTGTAGCAATGATGGCAACTAAATGTTTGTGGTAACTTTTGATCAGTCCTGCACATAGAGGAATTTTAGCATATTCCTCCATATAAAACAGCTTCAACTCTTGCATAGTTAGTGAAGGGGTTTAGTATGTGTTCTTGGTTGTTCTTGACATTACAGATGTAGTCTGTACAACATTCAAAAATACTACAGTTTTTCTTCAAAGTTTGTGAACCCTAAACAATGATCTATATTTTTCTGCATAAATATGTAGAGATATAAATATGTAAATGTCTTAATAGTAGAAAATAAGGAACATAATAAAAATATTTTTAAAAATACCTTTGTATTAGCAGTTCCATTAGAGTCACGTCTTTTCAATTAATGAAATGAGTCTGGCATGAATGGGCACACTGTATTATTTAAAGAAAAGGGATCTACCAAAGCCTTCAAAATATTCAGAAAGCATTTGTAGCGCATCATGACATGAACAAAGCAGATTTCTAAGGACCTCAGAACAGACTAGAAAACATTACAAAACCATTTTTAAGAAGTATAAACTCTGACAGACAGACAGTTAGTTTGTGAACAGATGGAGGATATTCAAGACTATTGTTATCCATTCAAGGAACATTTGACCAACAAAATCCATTCCAAGAACAAGGCACTGAATACTGCAGAAGATCACAAAGGATTCCAGAGTAACAGCTACACAACTAATATTAGTGTTCCAACATATAAACAAGTACTCCTACTTCTGGTTTAAAGCTTACTGATGGAACCCATTCACTGCTGAAAAGAGCCCACACACACACACACTCCTTCGAAGATCACAGTGGTACACCACTTCTCGTCTTCCATGTCTGAACTACTTATCACTGGTCCGTCCTTCTCTCCTCCAAACCAGCTTTAACTGCCATGGATCATCTCCCTGTACTTACGCTATATATGCATAAGCTAGATATGCTGCTCCAAGCTATAGGCTTCTAGCTGATTTTTGAAACTGAGACTGTTTCACTTCCTTCCTCTCATTGTTGCTGTCCGGTGTCGACCAGACTAGGATGGGTTCCCCTTCTCAGCCTTGGTTAAGATTTCTTCCTACAGCTTAGGGAGTTTTTCCTCCCCTCTGCAGACCCCTGCTTGGATCTGGATTCTATAAAGCTGCTTTGTGACAACATATATTATGAAAAGCGCTACACAAATAAAATTTACTTGACTTGAACAACAATGCTGTGTATGGCAGGGTTGCAAGGAGAAAGCCACTTCTCTCTAAAAAGAACATTTCTGCACACTTACAGTTTGCTCGAGATCATGCAGAAAACCCCAAAGCCTGTATCAGGATTTGGGGCAGTTTTGTTGCGTTTGGACTAGGAATGCCTGCCATCATTAATAAAAGAATGAACTCTTATTAGTTACACCAGCAAATGGTGTTAGTAGAAATGTGGTGGAAGGGCCTGTAGTTAATAAGAGGAACATCCCACATTTGAAACTGTTCTGTTCAGAAAATAAACTACCTGAATGAGCTACTACTGAGTAATGGTTACCAGAAATGCTTAGTTGCATGTGGAGGTCACACCAGATACTAAAAGCAAATACTAAATACTAAATCCTATAAAAGCATACTATTGCCAGATAAATAATATAGGATAATTTTCTTCAGCAAAATATTGGTCAAGTAGAATAATGTCTCATTTGTTTATTTACCTACTTTTAGAGTGTGTTTAAAATCTGATGATCATATTTATGTGGAAAAACAGAAACTGCTTAAAGCTTCATAAACTTTAAAATATCATTTTATATATAATTTAATTAATATTATGCATTAGTTAATGTAGAAAGTTAAGTAAATTCTTTAATGTTTAAGATAATGACATAGAGTACTAAAATGTTGTTTTTCCTGTATAGTGGAAAGATTTCAATATCACCACACAATTAGCTGCAACATTTGCCGTTTTCTGCTTTATTCTCAGCCTGAAAAATCTCTCCTATCCGTTTTTTGACAAAAGGCTTGTTTCAAACATTGCACCTGCAGTGAACGATGACCGGGCCACGAGACCCACAAGCCTCCCTGGTTTCCTCTACATCATTCATAAGCTGCAGCAGTGGCCCTGCACTGTCTGGGGTTTTATGGTCCGGCCATGATGTATACCAGTAGTGGTAGACTTTACGACTCTGGCCACTTTGCTGAAAAAATAAAAATACACAGCAATGACATAAATTCAGTACAACATTAAAAGATTTAATCTCATTCACAACATATTTGCAAGCCATCACATTTTTTTGGGAATTTCAGTCAAAACACTTTGGTACTGCACCCTGCTGAGATATCTAAATAAATAAATACATAAATAAGATTAAAAGCTATATATATTGGATTAGTGGATTAGTTTTACATGTGAAGGTATACAAACATTTTTGAAGTGAGCGTATGATAATATAAATCCAGCTTAAAGATTTTAAAAAGATGCAACATTGTGCAAGCATCACACCTGAGTAAGGAATTTGTATTATTTATGAATGAATGGCAATATTGAAATGTTCAAACCCAAAATATAGTTTGTCCTATGTACATTGAAGTTAAGGACACTACTGTAAGTATACACTACTTAAAGAATATTTCAGCAACACCAGGTACTCAAATATTAGGCAATTATTGCCAAAGCTACTTAAATACTTCAATTGCCAAAGCTTGCACAGGATTTTGGTGAGGTGGCCCCAGCCTTATGAGGTCAATAAAAAGTATAGCAGTATTGACATGCATAACCCATCACCATCAATTTCAAACTGAAATTCAACATGTTATTTGCATACATTACGTAACCCTGATGTTTACATCTGGTCTATGATTTTTCAATCAATTTGTGAACATTTGAGGAAAGTAGTACTTCTGAAAGAATCAGCCAATCAAACCTGACACATTATATCACAACAGCACAAACAATGCTAATGAAATGATTCTGAAATCTTAAGCACACATACCTTTAGTGTAAGAGTACGGACGGTGTAGTGTTCACATTCCCTCACACTGTTGACAAGGACCTCCACCTTCCCATAAATCCCTCTTTTCTCAGGCCAGTATAACACACACTTCTGTAACCACAAAAAAACAAACATTAAGATAATGTCAAAACAACATACAATCAACAATTTTATATAATATTGTGCAGAAAATTGCATGTTTTAAAGTAAGCAGCACATCACCTCATTCTTCTCTTTAAGTTTAGTGATCATGACGATGATGGGAGAGTCCTCTTGCCAGGCCATCTGCCAGAACTCATTTACTGTGTTGATCATGGGACCTTGTGTGGCAATGTAAGCCTTCTCATCTCCCATGTAACCCTAAAAATGGCAGAAATATTCATACCTTTATATTAATATATAAGAAAGGACTTCAAAACATGCTGTATATTCATGCTCTCACAAATACAGAAATCTGTCACGAAGAGTTCTTTGAGTGATGCAGAAGAAACATTTTGATTTCCAAAAAAACTTGTTTGATAAAGAGGTTAATTTATGAAAAAGAACATTTAAAAGTTTATATTTACATTACATTGAGGTTGTTTTTTTTTTACATTTTAAAGGCTTCACATTAAATGAAATGTACTGTAAAAGGAAACTAAAATGCTTTTACTATGGTATTATACAAGGAGCCATTTTATGGCATCTTCATTTTGTTTTGGTATTTGTTGGAATTTTTATAATGCAATAAACAAAAGGATGTGCGATTTGTTAAATAGGAGCAAATTAAGAATACAGTGGGTCTTTGAGTTACAAGACGATTCGTGGTTACATCGCTAGTTCCTTAAAAAAAATTTTTTTTAATGCAGTTTGCGCAGCTGTTGTGGGATGTGGAGTGATTAATGGGGAGCAATGCATTTTGGACTATGTAGTGTCTGTTGTGGGAAAATAGGTGGGAAATACGGGCGGAAAAGAGTAGCGGTGAGAGCATGGGTCGGCAGCACATACAGTATATGGTAGTAGAATGCAGTTGAACGGCTAATAAATGCTTTACGGTAATACAGCAAGAGAGAATGGTGTTAGCTATATGCGTGTTACTCGTTCATGCATGTTGCCGGCTGTTAATAGTGCTCTTCAATAAAGCTACCATTGTATCTTTACATGCATGAGTTCCGACTTGCGCCAAAAATCAAGTTACATCGTGTAACATGTAACTAGAAGACCCCCTGTATTTATTTCTATTACAGAATATTCAAGTAACACCACTTTGAAATATTCCAAAGCTAGCTCAAAAAAAATTAAACACAAGATTACAAAGAATTGTGTTTTTTTAATGCCTACAGTACAAGACATTGTAAAAATATTGGTTGGAGAGGGACGGGGGAATAGTCTGCACAAGTTAGCAAGAGCCAATCACATTAGCAATATGTGATAAAGAAGCCCACCTTCTGAACATGCAATGTCTCCACTAATCACATCAGTGATGTGTGTTTGGGAGGTGAGCGTGATGAACCAAAATACATTAGATGCTTGTAGAGATTGTAAATTTTAATAAAAAGTTAACATTTTTTCTGGTACAAAATGCTTCATGGCCCACTACCAATCTACGGCCTGGCGGTTGGGGACCCCTGCTCTTTTCAGCAAACATTGATGCATAATTAATTTTTATGCCATAAATTGAACAAAAATAAAAAAAATATTATTGCATTGTGCAAAAGTTTTGGCACCCTACATAATCAGTACTTAGTAACACCTACTTTGGCAGATATCACAGCTTTCAAACTCTTTTTATAGCAACTAAAAGTCTTTCAATTCTTGTACAGTACTTGGGATTTTATTCCATTCTTCATTGCAAATACACCATTAAATCTGCAGACTTTTCCTACAACTCCACCAACTGCTTCCTGCAGAAGAGCAGGCTGTACCTGCTGCAGATGCTGCAGGGGCCACTCCTGAAAACCTTTTATGACTCTGTAGTGGCATCTGCCACCTTTTATGGTGTGGTCTGCTGGGGTAACAGCATCACAGCTGGGGACAGGAAAAGACTGAACAGGCTAATCCGCAGGGCCTTTCAAGAACCTTAAAATGCTTAGCCACTCCTTCGTTGCCCAGATGGTGTGTTTGGGAACATTGTCATGCTGAAAGATCCACCCATGTTTCATCTTCAATGCTCTCACTGATGAAAGGAGGTTTTTGCCCAAAATCTCATGATACATGTCCCCATTCATCCTTTCCTTAATATGGATCAGTCGTCCTGTCCCCTTTGCAACTAAGCAGCCCCAAAGCATAAAGTTTCCACCCTCATGCTTCAGAGTGGGCATGGTGTTCTTGGGATGCAACTCAGCATTCTTCCCCCTCCAAACACCAAAGTGTTTATACCAAAGAGTTCCATTTTGATCTCATCTGACCACATGACATTCTCCCAATCCTCCTCTGAATAATCCAGATGGTGTCTGGCAAACTTTAGATGGGCTTGGACATGTGCTGCCTAAAAGCAGGATTTTAATCCATGACAACGTAGAGTGTTACTAACAGTAACTGTTGTTACTGAGGTTCCAGCTGTCTTCATCTCCAAACAACTTGATGTTCCTGTGACAACAGGTGCACTTCTGCACCTCAGATGTATAAGATCCATTGGAATGTAGCCAATCTCCCTGGACGAGGCCGCAAGAGCAAAATTGATAACAAATTGAAGAGATGGATGATATGAATGGTAACCAAAGAGGCCAGAACAACTTCCAAGGAGATTACAGGTGAACTCCAAGGACAAGGACACCACTGTTGAAGGCAAATCATAAAAAAGCAAGACTGGAATTTGCCAAAATGCATATTGACAAACCAAAGTTTCTGGGAGAATGTCCTTTGGACTGATGAGACAAAACTGAAGCTTTTTTGCAAGTCACAGCAGCTCTATGATCACAGACACAAAAATGAAGCAAACCAAGAAAAGAACACTGAACCTACTGTGAAACATGGGGGAGGTTCAGTTATGCTCTGTGGCTGCTTTGCTGCATCTGGCACAGTGAGTCTTGAATCTGTGCAAGGTGCAATGAAATCTCAAAATATTCTGCCCAGCGTCAGAAAGCTTGGTCTCAGTCGCAGGTCATGGGTCCTCCAACAGGATAATGACCCAAAACACACAGCTAACACCCAAGAACGGCTAAGACCAAAATGTTGGACTATTCTGAAGTGGCCATCTATGAGCCTTGATCTAAATCATATTGAACATCTGTGGAAGGAGCTGAAACATGTGTCTGGAGAAGGCATCCTTCAGACCTGAGACAGCTGGAGCAGTTTGCTAATGAAGAGCAGGCCAAAATACCTGTCGACAGGTGCAGAAGTTTCATTGAGAATTACAGGAATCACTCAATTGCAGTGATTATCTCAAAAGGTTATGCAACAAAAAATTAATTTAGGGGTACCATCATTTTTGTCCATGGCATTCTGTAATGGAAAGGTACCAACAAATTTGTCTATGTGTGTATGTATGCACTATGTGTGCACATTGAACTCAATGTGAACAATGATCCATTATGAAGACATCTCTTTAATCCATTTCCAAATCCAGTTGCGCAAGCTTTTTTAAAAGCATTTATCCATAAGAAATCTAAGTTTTATAAAACCAAAAGAGAAAAAATATATGTTATCAACAGATCTAGTAAACCTGATATTCAGGTATTCTTTTTTTGACCTGCATGGTGTGTGTTCTCCAAAAATCAACAATACAAGTTCTGTATCCTGTTTGCCTATACCGCACGCACAGTAGAAATTCACAGCACAATGTTACAAACTTCCAATATCTGAAGCTCAGGAAGATTTCAGTCATTATTAATCAGGGGTTCACATGCTTCATTTACTAGAGTCAACTGACATAAGAACACACAGATCCGGAGAGGAAAAGAGAAAAAATGGTTTGCTAATGAAGGTCAAAATACAACAATATTTAAACAAATACACTAATGCAAATTATAACACCCAGCTCATTTGAAGCCATCAAAGTCATACGTGGGTGTGTCCTGATAAAAAATGTTGCTTTGAATTTACATTATTCAAACGTGTTAGTCGGCTGCACATGCATAAATGTGAAACATCAATAAAATTATGTTTCTGAAATGTTAATGAAAGCGACTTTATTATTTTGAACACAATCACGGTGGGAGTGTGTAGTGGGGATGGTGCCTTGCCCAATGGTACCCCAGTGCTGCCAGGCCTGGGACTTAAACCTGCAACCTTCTGATCCCAGGGGCAAGGTCCTAACAACTAGACCAGCACTGCCCTACCAATAATTAATTTGCTCATTCCAGGGATCAAACCCAAGACCCTTCGTTCAAAAACCCAGTTCTCTAACCATTAGACCACTACAGTTACCAAATTTTGTAATAAGAAAAACTGATTCTGTGATTTGTTTTTCACAGAAGGTTTCAAATGTTCATTGACAGATGTGGTTGCATTTTGTGAGCATAGACAAGTTTAAAATTTGATGACTGCAAAACAGAACATTGAGATAGAGGTTTGTTTACCACTTTATATCAGCACCATTTCTTTTTATTACACTTATTCATTTGGGAAGTGAGTATTTGTTGCAGTTTTACACGTTCTTGTTTGATATAAGACAGCTCAACAGTACATAATTGATTTTCCTCATAATGATAGGCTATACATATACAAGTATACAAGTATTTCTCATGTAGGTCTTCTGAGCAGTGGTTTCCCTTATTGCCCTGCAAAAATTGTCATTTCTTTGGGCTGCCTGAATCTTTTCACAACACTATAGATGTTGAAAGACCTAAATCTTTTGTGATCTCGCCTTGAGAAATTATCTTTTTTAACTGATTTATAATTCTATTATTTACAGATTCTATTTTTGACTAATTCTATGATGACAAATAGCATCATAGAATGCTATTTAATTTATTTTTTTAACTTTAGCAGAAATTGGATTTCTGATATTGGAACACTGACATTGCTTAATATGATGTTAAGAACATATCAATCTTAAAAATATTTTTAAAACATAATTAATAAACGTTTTCATTCTCTTTAAAGTTTTTTTTTAAAACACCAGTTACAATTTTTGGTTAAGTTGCTCATTATTTTTACAGTGCATATGGCTGGCTCATTCATGATCACGACTGCTTTATGGAATATGAACAAAAAAGGAGTTTACAAAACTGAGTTTTCCTCAAAAGACTTTAAATCACTTTACTATAGTGGGCATACTGAAGCGACCCATATTATGACAGGCCAAACACATTCTTATTAAGTACTAGAAGAATGTGCCAATACTGTTGGTGCAGTGCTGTACATAATAAAGCAACGGTAGTGAAAACTACAGAAATCAGACTTCCTGCTGGAGGATACAGCGCTATTGTATGGAAGGCCAACAGGCCTTTAGAAGTGAGTTCATGAGTTCCTGTGAAGTCTGTCTATTCTTTATGTCAATGGTTATGGTAGTAAAATAAACAACCCTGCCTGCACCCTGCCCTAACACTTTCTCTGTCATTTATTATTACATAAAATGTTAAATGTTTATTTATCTGATGACAAGAAACTAATATTAATGATCTTTAAGATATTATTTTCTGGCTAAAGATCTGGAGCTTGTATGCAAGTGTCAAGTGTCTTACTCGTATGTAGTTGGCGTTGATGTAACTGCTTAGAGGATCACAACTGTTCTTGCTCTTCAAAAGGACTCTGGAATGTGGATCTGCCAAAAAAACATTTTAAAATGATTGGCATTGCAAAAAAGATTAAGTGGTTAAAAAATGTCATGAAAACATTTAAGATATAAGACAAATGTCATACCAATGTATTTTAGTGTGCTCTATACCTACAGTGGTTTCTGAAAGTATCACTTCTTCAATTGTATGTTGCAACCTGATACTACAAATGCTTTATTTCTTTTTTCTCATTACTCTACACTCAGTACCCCATAATGAGAAAGTCAGAACAGAATTCTACACAATTTTACACAATTATTAAAAATTAAAAACAAACAAAAAACATTTAAATAATGATTCAAACATTTAGCAACAATACTAGATATTTAGCTCAGGTGCCTTCAATTTGTCTTGATTGCTGCTGAGATGTTTCTATGCCTTGACTGGAGTCCACCTGTGGTAAATTAAATTGGTTTGACATGATTTGGAATCTCAAACATCTTTCTTTAAAAGGCCTTATACTGTAGCTGACAAAGCATATCAGAGCAAAAACCAAGCCAGGAGTTTGGAGCAGAGCTCAGATACAGGATTATTGTAAAACACAGATCTGGGGAAAGCTTCACACAGTTTCCTTCATGATTCTCAAATAAACTGCTCCCAGGGCCAAACTGAGCAATCGTTGGAGAAGGGCCTTACAGAGAGAGATGACCAAGAACCTGATGGTCAATCTGACTGAGGTCCAGAAATCCTGTGCAGAGACAAATTTCTGCATGGACAACTATAACTGTTTGAACAATAACAAAAGACATTTAGAAATGAGGCCAGACAGTACAACCTTAGTTTAACTGGGCCAAAGAATCTAAGAGTCCATCATCTGATTTGCAATGAGGAGAGGCTTCCGTCTTGCCACTCTGCCATAAAGCCTGATCATTGAAAGGCTGCCCTTATGGAGTCCAGGTAGATTCCAATCAAAGTGTAAAAAGAGTTGTTGCAAAAGGTCTGAATACTTATGAAAATGTGATATTTCAGTTCTTCTGTAGATTAATGAGGGAGATTTATTTTAAACAACTATAGCATCACGCTAAATAACTAAAATGAAAAAAATGAGGGGTGTGTTACTGTATTAGAAAGTCATTGTTAACAGATTAACCTGGAGGATGGATAAAAAGAGAAGTTTGGAGCCGCTCCAGAACCTGTAACTAAGGCTTCCGAGACAGTTATCTCTAGTAATAAAACCTTGTTTATATGTTTAATTGTATTCTGCTTTAATTCGTCATTATAGTTGGGGGCTTGCACCTAAACTCAAATTGGAGGCTTCCTGCATCTTTAATCAGGTAATGCTCTTTTTGGTTTGAGCTCTGGGTGAACTGTATACTGAACTCAAATTGATCTACCTATGGGTCGCTGAGGCTTAAAAGATTCACAAGCACATGTCTGATTCCTAGGGGTGAATCTTTAAAGTCTGGTTATATGGTTAGAGATGAAGATAAAAGATAAAAATCTAAAGATACATAACAATTTAAACATATGATTAATTTATCATGATTTATTCTTTACATTTATCTTGTACAAAACCTTTGCCTTCTTCCCACAATTCTAAAATGTTGGCTCACATCTGAACCAACATTTTCACAGTTAATGACGCCCTGTTGGAGGGGCGGAAGGAATACTGTCTTGTGCATATTGATAAGAGAGCCAGTGATGAGTGTGTTCCCAAAACGGGAAGCTGTTAGGAAGCCAAGTGGCCTAGCCTGCAGTTACATAATGGCGCAAATATCCCTTAAAGCAAGCCAACCTCAGGGAACAAGCTGTTCCAAATCCTAATTGTATTGTTCAGGCAAAAGGAGAGGAAGAGCTTGTTAACCCCAAGACCTACAACTTCTGAGTCAATAAGCTGAGAACAACCCTTCCTCTGCAAATTTGCAGTAGTAACTGGATAAAAGGTGGGACAGAAACAAGGGCATTGGTTGACCAATGTTGGATAACCCACCCATATGACAAATACCTGCTTCCTTATTAACTTTGCCCTGATGTGAACTTCAGTCCTTATATGGGGTAAGAAAATTTTCATTCAGGACAAGAAGCAGGGTTACTATGGATTGAAAATGTCAAAATAAAATGATACATTGCATAGGCTCTTTTAAGGCTCATATGAACATTAGCAGATTTAGAATGATCAAAATCAACTGTCTGGAATATTATTAGGAAGAAAGAATGCAGCGGTGAGCTGTAGAATTGCAAATGGACCTCCACTGCTGATGAATCCTCACTATGGTAAACAAAAATCCTTAAACTCCTGTCCAACAGATCAGAAGGATAGTGTTTTTGTCAGACTACTATCAGCAGAAGACTCCATGAACAGAAATACAGAAGCTATATCCCAACATCCAGACAACTAAACAGGATGGTTGGAGTACAGCTTGGAAAAAAGTACTTAAAAGAGCCTACAGAACTCTGGAAAAGTGTGTTGTGGACAGGGTAGACCAAGATTAATCTATATCAGAGTGATGGTGAGAGAAAAGTAAGAAGGTAAAAAGAAACTACCCAAGACCCAGGGCATACCAACTTTTTGATATTCTGTCTCTCACTGTCAAAATAAACCTACCATTAAAATGATAGAGTGGAGGAAATAATTATTTGACCCCTCATTTATATGTATGTATATATAGTATATATATACTTGCAGGGTACCCGGTGTTGCTTGGAAAGGATAGTACCCAGAGAAGGGGGAAATTTCGAACTTGGAATTCATGGTAACATAGCAGGATTCGGTAATAAGAAACCGATGCAAACCGGACGCAACTGAACGCAACTGGAAGTAGCACTACGGCTTTGGGAGCATGAGATGCACCTATGTACCAACTTTGGTTGCAATCCGTGCAGCCGTATGGAAACGCATAGCAAACAGACATCCTTTTTTATATATATAGATGTATATGTAGTATATATACACACACACACACACACTCTTTGCTGGTCCTCCTCCATTACAAAAAGTCACTGAAATTACTTGAAACTCACAAAAGGTATAATACATACTAATTTACTGAGAATTGACAAATGAAAGTTGCTTTTGAATTGTGGTCAAACAGAAATATTCTAAAGAACAAACTAATGAAGAAGCCCTGGACAAAAATGATGGTACTGTACCTCTAACTTAATATTTTGTAAAACTTTTGAGGCAATCACTGCAATTGAGCGATTCCTGTAACTTTTAATGAAACTTCTGCACCTGTCGACAGGTATTTTGGCCCACTCTTAATGAGCAAACTGCTCCAGCTGTCTCAGGTCTGAAGAGTGCTTTCTCCAGACACATGTTTCAGCTCCTTCCACAGATGTTCAATATGATTTAGATCAGGGCTCATAGAAGGCCACTTCAGAAAAGTCCAACATTTTGGTCTTAGCCGTTCTTGGGTGTTAGCTGTGTGTTTTGGGTCATTATCCTGTTGGAGGACCCATGACCTGCGACTGAGACCAAGCTTTCTGACACTGGGCAGAATATTTTGCTCCAGAATGGCTTAATAGTCTTGAGATTTCATTGCACCTTGCACAGATTCAAGACTCACTGTGCCAGATGCAGCAAAGCGGTTTCAGAACATAACTAAACCTCCCCCATTTTTCACAGTAGGTACAGTGTTCTTTTCTTGGTTTGCTTCATTTTTGCTTCTGTGCTCATAGAGCTGATGTGACGCCAAAAAAAATTCTGGTTTGTCAATATGCATTTTGGCAAATTCCAGTGTCGCTTTTTTATGATTTGCCTTCAACAGTGGTGTCCTCCTCCATTAATTTCACTTTGGCTTAAACAGTGACAAATGGTGCAATCTGACACAGATGTATCTTGTCCTTGGAGTTCACCTCTAATGTCTTTGGAAGTTGTTCTGGTTCTTTGGTTACTATTCGCATCATCTGTCTCTTCAATTTGTCATCAATTTTGCTCTTGCGGCCTTGTCCAGGGAGGTTGGCTCCAACGGACCTTAAACTTCTGAATATGTGCAATTGTTGTCACAGAAATATTACGTATCTTTTAACTTTTGCTTTTAACATGCTTGTTCATTACCTTGTTGTTTGGAATAATTCTGTTGGACAATAATACAAATGCAATATCTCATTTTCATTTGATAATTTGTTAATAAATTGTTATCTATTATTGTGGGTTTTTCATTCAGTAACAGAAGGGTGAAATAGATCTATATACCCTTCTGTTCCTGAATGAAAAAACCACAATAATAGATGACAATTTCTTCAC
>JBBIGC010000125.1:26584782-26601925 GCA_037576955.1 Lepidarchus adonis | reverse complement strand
ACTTCCTTAGTAGTTACACTGTAGTTACATGCATTGTTAATGTGTAACTACACAGTAATTAGAGACACTTAATATAACGTGTAATCGAAAAATCTAAATTAAAGTTTTGCTAAACTATTTCATTGACAATTTGAACAAAGTATATGTTATAGATAAATGAAGAACGAGCATTTATTTTGGTCGTCCTTTCTGTTCAGTAATGCTGAAATCGAATGGGTGCTCACCTCTCCTGTAGTCCAGCAGCAGGTTTCATCTTGAATGGAGAGGGGCTGGAGGACAGGCAGGGTTTGACCTCAGGCACGGCCGGGCAAGGGGGGCTGTGGGGTTGGGGCACCAAAATGGTGTTGCTTGGGTGTATGTGGGAAGGCGTGCTGGGGTTATGGTTGGGGGTAGTGGCGGGGGTGGCAGGGGTGATGGTGGTGCAAGCAGGCTTGGGGGCCGGGGCGGCCTGCACCATGCTGCTGGTCAGGCTTAGAGGTGTCCGAGCTCCATGCACGGCGACGGGCGCCAGGTGAACGTCCCGACCAGGAATGCTCGGCCCCTTCAGTTGCCGGTCCGAATACTCAACTTTCTCCTTCAGACGATAAAGCACCTGAGAGAGAAGGTGTAAGAGACAAAGATGTCACTCAGTGATGGAAAACTTCAGTTCTGAAAGTTAAAGTAATATTATTTTACACTGTGTACATACCATATCCTAAAGGGTATTTAACCAACCTAAACTGATCTGAAACCTGACATTTGTTCTTTCAGCAAGTGGTAAAATCTCATACCCCACTATTGAACACTGCAGAAACTGTAGGCCCAAATCATCACACACACCATGTCGAAATGTTAAGCGATCTCAAATAGACCTTTTGATGTGGTTTCGGGCACTGTATGATGTATTGTTTTTTATTAAATGTAAAGTTTCAAAGTGCTGCTAATAGGCTAAAATCCACATCCTTTTATCCTGCACATAACAGTGTGTGGTGCCAAAACTAAAGATGCAAACTTCAGACACTGAACATGTCTTGGCTGACAGAATGCATTCTGTGTAAAGAGAAACTGGATAAGTCTATTTTTGCCAGCCTGTTGCTAATCTAAAGAAAATCCAGGTATCTGACTAAAGTCCATATACTTACATTTTTCAGTCAGAGCTTATTTACACAGGAGTCTCTGGCCTGCAGCTGCAGTAACTCAATAACACACAAACACTGCAGGTTTGCCTAAGAAGAGGGTGACTATGTAATAAATATATTGAAACATAAGGAGGCTCCTACACTCTTTATTCTACAGACCAATATCCATGACTGTGAAATGTTTTTGAATATTCATCCTGAACATGTTTGGGAAAAGGTAATGCGGCACTTTCACTTTTCAGTACAGGCTGTATATGCCTGGTGTGAAATATGTCTTAAAGTTGCATAGATAGAAAAATTATTAAATGAATTAAGATAAATAAATACATTTAAAATCGACAAAAGTGTGAAACATCCCATATGAAAGCAAAGGTGATGTAGTCAAAAGAGAAATAGCTGTCTCCATCTTGTGGTAATGCAAGAAATGTCTCAAAAAATGACAAAAAAAAAAAACTAAACAAAAAAAACCCCTCTTATAAATGTATCTGGCATAAAATAAGTTTACTTCCTTAGAATGTCCATTATTTGTCTGTATACCTTGTGTTGAAAATACTCCATCCTTTAAGTATACCAGACAATCTCACGCTCATAAAGAAATACTATACTGGTCTGATAATCCACTTGTCAATGTGGTAGTACATCTTCATTTCCTTTAGATTGGGAACATAATTGGATCATATACTGTTATAGAAAGCCTCAATGACTCTCTATTATGACTTCAAAAATTGTAATCAATTTTTATATTTATTTATGTATTAAATATGTATTTATTTTTATATTTATGATCCATAATTGAATCATATACTGTTATAGAAAGCTTCAATGACTCTACACTCTCTATAATGACTTAAAAAAAATTTAATACATTTGTATATTTATTAATTTTTAAAGCTAAGAATATGAAAAGGTGAAAATGTGCCCACATGCAAAAAAAAATCTTAAGACAATTATTGGACTACTGAGGGTACAACACATTGTTTGCGAGATCGTTCATGCATGTTGCTGACTGTTAATACTTTTTCAATAAAACGTTTTGGATGTGTATGCACTTATACCAGCCTTTGAAGAGACTGCCACCTAAGCTGCTGAATTACATGCCTACTAAACTGAGGTCCACTCATGTTAAGTATAACCAAAACAATTAGAGTGCACCAATTGTGCAAAAGTTTGGGCACCCCTTGATAAATTTTTTAAAAATTTAACACAGTCTTTCTCTATGACCAGGAAAAAATACACAATATTTTCATCAAACATTGATGCATAGTTAGCTTTTATGACATAAATTAAACAAAAATAAATAAATTTTGTACTTGGGATTTTCTCCTATTCTTTATTGCAAAATGCTTCTAGTTCCGTAATATTCTTTGGTCGTCTTGCATGCACAGCTCTTTTAAGATCTACCCACAAAATGTCAATGATGTTTAAATCAGGGGACTGTGATGGCCATTCCAAAACCTTCAGCTTGTGTCTCTTGAAGTCGTCCATGGTAGATTTCGAGGTATGTTTAGGGTCATTGTCCTGTTGTAGAAGCCATCCTCTTTTCAGCTTCAGCCAAGGAATGTTTCTTGTGCCACTGGCTTCAACACAACCGCAAACCATGATAGATCCAAACCCATGCTTAATGGTTGGCAAAGTGCTTTTTTCATGAAATGCTGCTCCTTTTTTCTCCAAACATGCCTTAGCTGATTGTGGCCAAAGAGTTATATTTTAACTTCATCAGTCCACAGCATTTGTTTTGTTTTTCTGACCAGCATACCAGCAGTTCTCTATGAGAGTTTTCTTGGCCTTCCAGATTCCAGGCCTTCTTAACCTCCACAGTTTCCCTGAACTGCCATCTCTTAATTACATTTCTCACTGTGGAAACTGCAAGCTGACAATGTTTTGCTATCTTCTTGTAGCCTTCTCCTGCATTGTGGGCATCAATAACGTTCATTTTCACTTTGGAACTCTTAGGGTGCCTTTTGCACTTTTGCACAGTGCCATAATAATGTTTTTTATTTTTTGGGGGTTTTTTTCATGTTGAAAATATTGTGTTTTTTTCATGTCCTAGATGAATCTTTTCAAATACAAAATCACCAAAATCTGTTCTTTATCAAGGGGTGCCCAAACATTTGAATAAGACTGTATATACCGTATATCTTCTAATAATAGCCTGTTTCTTTTAGTCGCCCGTTTCCATTAAACGCCGGGATCGAAAGATAAAAATAGAAATAAACGCCGGTCTACAATAGTAGCCGGTCTGTGGCAAACGCATTCTCTTGTAAACGGCGAGCTGAAATGACCCACTGCGCTTTCCGTAGACCAAAACAAACTCTAGCTCCGCCCCTTTTCCCCCGGCGCTGCTAGAAGCAAATGAGAATGAGACTAGCTTTATTGCCCAGAGATTAAATATTAAAAAGAAAATTTTTAAGATGGGGCACTGGCAAATGTCTTTTTAAATGTCTGAGAAGACTAAAATCCACTCCACGTCTTGCTTCCTGAATGGAATCCACTTCACAAATCACGTCCGGCGGTAACGACAGCGGGACTACAAATCCCAGAGGCGCAGCTTTCTGATGACGTAATCGCCGTGTGCCCCGAGCGACAAGACAGTTATGTGAAAACAACATATCAGGGATGTACTAAGCAGAGGTTATAACTTGCTCTCTTATAAATTGTCTTTTTAAATTGCTCTTCCCATGAAAACAAGTACAGACTGTGAACCTGATAGTATGTAATATGCTGCCTAGATGAATAAAAAAAAATGATAAAATGAAAATTAAATGAAATAATTTTTTACAATTATAATTGTAATAATGTCAGGGGATCAAGTGTATTTTAACAGTAATTTTGTCTAAAAATAAAAAGTGTCTTCTACTCTGTCGAATTTTGTTAGCATCATCGTAATCGATTACAAAACACTATTTCTGTAAAGCCATAATACTATATAACTACTTTTAAATGCTTCCTGTTACTTCTGATACAATGTTGATGTAAAACGTGTTTTTTTTTCAGAACATTCAGTTGAGTCATTTTCCAACAGAGTACTTCCACATCAGACTAAACTCAAAAGATTGCAGAATTTCTTTCCTCCCACAGTCTGTTGAGGCAAGATCTGTGGTGTTGCAAGCATCCAACGACACTCTCACAACTTTGAGTGTAACACAGCTTTTACTTTTAATCATTACAGAATGATTAATGCAAATATGTTTGGCTTTTATAAAATTCCACAGTCTATGTAGAATCTTCTACAAGCTAACACAGCTCATCTTAGTAGTTGATGTGAACCACATTCTAAAAAATGCAAAAGAAAGACATTCTATCCAGTGTGCAGTATGGTCTACATGAATCCCACAGCATTATTAAACATCATCTTTAACAATAGTAAGCCACACTCATAGTAAGCAATAAGTCATAATAAGTCATGTATTGCTGTCAGAACAAAACTTTGTATCTCTAAAATGGTAAGATTACAGGAGAAGGAAGAAAATTATCTTGAATTTTAGTTAATAGAAATCAATTTGAAAAAAATGCACATATAAGATTTTGTTCTGACAGTGATAGTATTGTACTTTAAATTAATTGTAACAAGCCTTTTGTACATTCTATTGACTTTTCACATTAATCAACCATATACATTACTATGTATACCAAATGCAAGTATATAATCAGTATTTATTGCAATAAATAAGTAATCATCAGTTTAAAAATGCATTAGCCTGGCCATTACACATTCCCTTGTCTCTCTTCCACTGACCGGAAGTGCTCAGAACTGTCAAAACACACAGTGGCAACAATCTCCCCCACTCCCAGGTCCAAGCATGACTCTTAGCTCAAGGCTCACTTTGATTGGCTTACAACTTAACAGGTTAATCGCACCTTTAAGCTCCTTGGCCAGTCAGGGCAGGTGAGCAGGCTGGTGGTGATGATGTCACCGCCCGAGCTTGTTAAGACAAACTTACAGCAGCGGTGAGAGCGAAGATCCCCCAATCAAAGTTTCTGTGCATAAGCGCGAAGAGAGAGTACTAAGCATTGATCCGCTCAGGGCACGCTGAAAGCACACCAGCACTGCAGAGGAAGAAGGGACGCTACCACTAGCTTCCTCTCTCTCTGCCTTTCAGACACTGTTGCTCATTTCCTATTTCTCTCTTTCACTTCCGTTGTCTCTAGCTCTCTCTCCCTCTCAGGCACTATCTGTGACTGTGACTCGCACCATCTCTTCTTCTCTCACTCTCCCGTGAACTCTCCTACCATACTGCATCTTCCCAGGCTATTTCATGCTCTCACTGTCCTTTCATTTTTCCCCTCAGGTGATGCTGCCTCATAGACTCAGAGCCTCTAATGTGATTTTATTTTATTTTTTTAAATAAAAAATGCAAATGTGAATATTGGCGAATTTTCTCTGGAGATGAATTTTAGATTTGAGCCGAAAGCCAGCGTCCTCTAAGGCAGACATGTATTATTCATGTGAAGCAGGAAGTGGTTAAGGTGCAATGCGTAGGTGGATACTCGGCGCCTTTAGGCAACTCGAGGACCACATCATTACACTCTCTCTCTTTCTCTCTCTCACACACAAACTTCAAGAAGGCAGTCTAATCTGCTGACCTAACCCTCAATCCTCATTAAGGTGAATCATTAAGCTTACTGTGTAAGGCAGTGAAGACGTGTACAAGTGTGTGTGTGTTGTAAGTGTGACAGAGAGAGAGAAACCTACCATTAAACAGGTAACAATGATGATGAAGATAGTGAGGAAAATGACCACGGCATAGAAGCCCTCTTTGCTCCACACGTTGTCCCGCTCGTGCTGCCCTTGAAGCACATTCTTCTGTCAGAGAGACACACAAGGACAGTAAGGAAGACGTTAAAAAACAACCAAGTGAAACTATGCATGGAACAGTAGACTATAGAATATTAAAATAATGTCTTTGAGTGGCACTGTGTTCAGCAAAAAACAGAAAACCCATTGACTCAAAACTATTATTAAAGAAGTCATGAAACAATTGTTTAGCTTCTGCCCACCGAAGGTGTTTTGAGTCAACAGGATTTCTGCTGTTTTCCCAGCATAGAGAAATAACTGTGGTAATAAAACCATATGCTATAGATGTGGCTGCAATATTCCTTTAAATATGTCAAAGAAGTCACAGGCTGCCAGCCTGATGGACAGTTCCTTTGGTGGCCATCTTCTCTCAGCTCACCTGTAACAGCACCGTCCAGCAAAGACTAAGATGCACTCCCCCCGCCAGTCCTGACTTGCATCCGAGTTCTACTAAAGTGTGTGTGTGTGTGTGTGTGTGTGTGTGTTAGTGTGTGTGCTGTCTTTGTTCGCAGGTGATTCGAGGATTAACAAGCACGGCACTCAAGAGGCAAATCTACTCTGACATTGCTCTGAGTGAGAGAGGCAGCAGGCTCCTCCCATAGGCCTGCCCACATGCAACCCACACACACACACACACACACACACACACACACACATACACACATACACACACACACACCCTGCCCCTAAAACAAAAACAGAGTAACCTGCAAACACACCCCCACACTATACACCCTGAACCCCGGAAGATAGCAGGAAAGAAGCTCACACATGCTGTCGCTTGCCCACACCACAAACATTGCTCTGCAGCCATTAATTACGGCTGATTGGCCCTCTCAAAACGTAGAGTTATCAAAATGATCATTCTGAAACCATCAAGTGGCCCCAAATCAGATAATACTTCATGTGACTTGCAGTAACGTTAGCTAACATGTTGGCAAAAGATTTGCACAATACATGCTTAAAGGTTCACTGTGAGAAGAAATCATATACAGGCATTTTCCCTTACTCTGAGTGAAAGTCTTCAGTCAAGATGTGTCCAAAGTGTGGCTTCTAACACTGTATGTGACAATATTAGCTATGAAAATGGCTAATATTTATTATTACATCACGTTACTGGTACCTTGGTACAGTACATATGAACGAAATTCTTGTGTGCAAGCTTCAGAGGCAAGAATGGTTTACAAAAGCAATATGGCAGTATGGAGTGCAATACTTGCAATATTGAGTGCAATATATGCAGTATGGAGTGCAGAAAGTGCAATATGAAGTGAAATATGTGCAATCTGGGGTGCAGTATGAAGTGCAGTAGAGTATCAATGGAGTATTAGTGGTCTGTGTTCAGCAATTAAATGGCTTGATGGAAAAAGCTGTTCCTCAGCCTGTTGGTACAGGACCGGTTTTAACAATATCTCCTGCCTGACGGGAGTAGTTTGAACAGTTTGTGACTGGGACGACTTGTCATTCTCCTCGCTTTCCTCAGGCATCGCTACCTGTAGATGTCATGGAGGTGGGTAAGCTCACCTCCAATTATCCGTTCAGAGCATAGCACTACTCTCTGCAGCGCTTTGCGGTTGTAGGCGGTACTGTTGCCAAACTAGGAAGTAATGCACCCAGTGAGGATGCTCTCGATGGCACAGTGGTAGAAGTCCCTGAGGATGCGGGGGCTGAGAACGAAGAGGCACTGCTGACCATGTGAGATCTAGAGTTAGAGTTAGAGCTGCTAGTGGCCATGCTCATAAGTGTAAAGTGAGTACAGGAGGGGGCTCAGTACACATCCCTGTGGAGCACCAGTGTTCATTATGACAGAGGATGAGGTGACGCTGCCCATTTATACCATCTGGTGTCTGTTGGACAGGAAATCGAGGATCCAGCTGCAGAGAGAGCTGCTCAATCCTAGGTCTTGTAGTTTCCTGTCCAATCTCAAGGGAGCGATGGTATTGAATGCAGAGCTATAATCTACAAACAACATTCTCACATACATATCCCTCTTCTCCAGGTGGTAGAGGGCAGTATATAGTATCTGAGCTATGACATCAACAGTAGACCTGTTTTGGCATTATGCAAATTGTAAGAATCGAACGCCAGACCATTACACCAGATTGAGCAGAACAGCTTATAAGGAACCACATAAAGTCTGTTTGAGATTACTTAACTTAAATTAAGAATCTAAACTCCTATTACTTTTTAGCTATGTTAGCTTTGTCACTCAAAACTTAAGAGAGAAAATGAGAGAAAATAGGCAGACATCCTCTAAAAAAAACACATTTAAATTTGGCACTTTATGCCATTGTAGGGCACAGTGTCTACTAATTTGCTGAGTTTAACATTCTGACCACATTTCATAAACAACAACTGTGCATTAAAATATGCAGAACTTTCTGGGCGAAACTTTACTTATTTTGACCTAGGAAAAAAATGCCATCTGACATGTCCAAAATGAGTCAAAAGGAGGGAGGATCATATAAATCACCAAGTTTACTTAGTTTGCTAGACATCGTAGTGTGTCCTTTTTCTTATAAAATTACAATTTCTTGACTACTGTATGGTATTCCTTCTTCTCAGGATATAGGACTGGCTAAATAAACAATAACCTTCAGTATTCCATATTAAAAGAGCAGCCCTGAGTGGTGATTATGTTTGTAGGATTGACCCAGTAAATATAGGATGCTAGTTCATCCTCTAGCTAAAATGAGCTTTTGCAAACCTCCTGTCTTCCTTTCATCAATGTTTGTGCTCTCAAAACAACAGAGGAGAGATAAGAGCAGCTGGGATGGTCAGGGAGCTTGGATGAAAAGAAGGTAGATGTGTCAAGTGCAAATTAGCAAAGAGCTTCAAACACACCTCAGAGGAGACCTCAGTGATGCCAAAGGGTCTGAGGCTGCGGTGGAGTGTGTTGATGTTGAGTAAGCGGATCACTTCCTCTGAAGACACAGGCTCAGATGCCCCCATTCTGTCAGACGACACGTACAGCTCAATGCCATTCTTTTGCTCCTGGGTAAAAGAAAAAGACAGCAATATACATTGTTAACATGTGGACAGTATCAGTCAGTCTATACAAAACATATATGGAAATGGATACTACATCTTTTATCATCACAAGAACAAAGCATTTACACATACCTGCCCATTCTTTAATTGTTTAGCACCACATTTTTACAATAAAGAGTTTCAGCTTGGAATGCTGTTTTACGCACCATACAATGCTAGACAATCAGAACAGTGTTAAATTACATGCATGTATCTTAAAAGCACAGCAACAAAACAAGCCTCAAAAAGCTATAGACAGATTAGAAAGCTGTCATTAAAAAATATTCTAACTTGAGCCTTTTACTTTAATTCAATTACATCTAAAAGAAAAAGAGAGAGGACAATTTTTTTTAAATAGATGAATGGAATTGGTAAGAAACATATTATTATTTCTACTACCTTTATTAAAAAAATAAATTGTGCTTATTGTTATTTGCCAGTGGTTAATACTGGTTAACAGTATTTCCCCAATAATAGGCGCGGCTAGATTTTGCAAACCTGGTATTGGGTGCAGCTTGCTTAAACCTGCTACTTTGGGCAACTTCAAATACGACTTCTAATAATACTTCTAAACCAGCCAGCGCAGAGACTAACTCTGAGGCAGAGTTCCATTTTGTGACCTGTGACTTTATTAATGTATTTCAGTTTTCTCTCAGCACAGAGCACAATCTCTGTTCCCTGTTCCCACTTCCAAGCTACTCCAATGTGCACTGCTAACCTGTGATCTTGCTTACAGGCTACAACTTTCCACTAAAAACAAAGCTCCACTCCCTTTTTTGCCTGCACTACCCACCCGTTCTCTACTCCACACACTACACAGTCCATAATGCATTAATCCCCAAGAAATTGCCACATCCCATCTTGATGATGGAATATGGCTCTGCACTGCTCCATCACGTTAGTACTACGATGCACCCCTGCGTATGTAATGGATAAGGTCGTCTCACTTAAATGGCTCTACAGTGCAGCAATGTCAATGATCTGTCTTCATGTAAATTCTTCAGTATTAAACTAGCAACACAGAAATGCAAAAATTATTAGGCATTATATCGATAAGTTCCCATTTGTATCAATTTAATTGTTTATGCTCAACTATGGTATAATGTGACTACCAGTATAGAGCTACAAAGGCCTCCAGAGGCATGTCAGGTTAGATGCTTCTACTTTAGATCTGTAAATTTAGTAACGCTGCGGCTAATAACATCTTAGATTATCATAGGCTTATTTTAGATTTTTAAAACATACATAAACACGCATTTTCTGCGGCTTACAGAATGGGCGGCCTATAATGTGGGGTGGCCTATCGTTGAGGAAACACTTTAAATGTTATTTGTATTAACTTTTATTGTCCCTAATTTGAAATTAGAAAAGACACACGTTCAATCAGCTGCATCCAAACATTTGGATGCTATTGTATTCTGCTAAGTAACAATATAAAAGGTTATTGCTGTTGTCCAAAGAAAATTTATGTCAATTTTTCTCCATATTACTTAAAAAAACAGCTACCTTTTCCATGGTGTGAAATATTAAGGGCAAATGAACCACTAGAAATGCTCAGAAGTAAATCACAACTGTATACCGTATTAACTTAAGATGTAAGTGAAGAACGTTTTTGCATGTTTGTCTTAAAAACACACACACATAAATGAGTATTTCGAAGGAATATGAGGCTGTAAACTGTGAAGCAAAGGTAGGAGTGCCCCAGCTGAAAAGAGGCATTGGGGGGAAAATGACAGCACATTTTGAAAACCAAAACAGCGACCACAGGAAGAACAGTGGTTGAAAATGTAAAGCGCACTAGATATAAACAGACATTTTGCTAAACCCATTACTGAACAACCCAAAGTTGTGTAGCAAATAAAGATGGCATCAAATAAAAAAAAAACATCTAAATGAAATTGTTCTGAAGACAGACAGCCCAATACTGTATCCGCATAGCCAAACAGTGGGAAAATATACAGGAGTGAACAAAATTTACCAATTAAACCACTCTGAGTGATGTCTAAGTAAAATTATGGAATTTAGCGTTAATAGAACTGGTGCATTCTCACAATGTAGACCTTATAAAAACACAGGAAATGAGTAAAAAGCAGTAAGAAATGACACAGTAAAACCTAACATGACACCTTCAGCAGGTTCAAAAACAAAAACATATGAGGCATGCCCAGACATGTACTCATTCATAAAATTGCTCAACCAGTTCTTCGTCATCACTTTATATACCCAACACTTTCAGAATGAAGAACCACGTTACGGTTCAGTCAACTTCAGTTAGACGTACACTTTCAGATAAGCTTGTGTGTGTAATGTAATGAACAGGTCATGACTCCAGTCTCACTGGTGCAACAAGATGGAAACTTTGAGTATGAACTACAAACAGTAGTACCACGCTGTGTATAGCAGTAATAAAGTGTGTAAAGTGTGTGGAAATATGTGAACATTCACTCAATAACAATCACCTTCAGACAAAATCTGCCTAATAAAACAGAGATCATTGAAAGCATTTTAACAGATCAAAGCAAATCGAAGCTCTAAAAAAGCTGGACGGGTGCAGACGGGGTGAAACCAGCATGTGTTCTTACATTCAGGCGGTTGATGTGCACTTGTCTGGGAGAAATGTCCAGGGCAGCTGCCACACCCTCACGGAACGAACGAAGAAGGGTCACATTTAACCTGCGCACATCCACCTGCAGAGCCTGAGAGAGGAGAGAGGCAGAGAGAATGAGAGGGAGACATAGTGATAGAGAGTGGCAGAGAAATAAAGAGTGAGAGCAGCGAGAGACGAGAGATAGACGGAGATGCGTCACCATGGAAACGAGCCCTGCTCTAACCAAATGTCACAAATGGAGCCTGTCAGGGGGTTACTGTGGGAGCCATGTCGGCGTGTGAGGCCATAGAAGTTGTTGCACCCTCTAGCAGCTTGACCCCCTGTTGCGTCTCTACATTGAGAAAAATACTCCCAGCAAAGCAGCCAGCGTAGCCTGCAACCAGTGAAATGAGACAATAACAACCCAACACATGCTCACGATTGGTTCCCTAAAAAAACTTTTTTTTTTTTTTACCTGAAATTGTAAAGACTGTTTTATATTATATTATACTATGTGTATGGTCTTTATATTATTACACCTTCTAAAAGATTCTTCACACTCATTCTAACAAGCTCCAGTTGTTAGAACATCTTCAGGACCAGCATCAAAATAGACTAAAGCAGCTTTAATGACCAGATATGCATGAGTATGTGAATTTTATTACTTTAAAGACAGTCCATCATTGTGTAGCATTCAGAGCACAAATGTTATGATTTCATTGGCATTATCAATCATTAACTGAAAATATTTAAATTTTCACTACAGTCTTAGTGTCATTGCTGTGCTGAGAATGATTCACCACCCAAATAAACCCAGCTCACCAGTATTGTGGGGGTCCTGACCATGAATTTATGGGGTAAAGGAAGCAAACAAATGATGTATAGAAAAGATTAACTGAAAATGTATAATTTAGGTAGAACAAATGCACTGTTCTCCAGCAGTGAAGCACTCTACAGCATGGAAAGGCACAATTGTGTAAGGAAATGAGCAGCCTCAGAGGCTAGAAAGCAGAGGCCGAGGAGGTGAGGGAAACAGAGGTCGCGCAGCAGATCTAGCAGTGTGCACCATTCGCCCACACTGCTGCAGCCACAGCTAGCACTTAACTTCCCTCACCTCCTCAAGGCGCCTCTTTTAAAATTCACACTGATAACATTCAGAACGAATAAATGCACACACTGTTTAAAAAAAAAGAAAACAGCGTATCAATCTTTTTTGCTAAACCCAGTTTCTGAGAAACCATGTGAAGAACTCCCACAAAGCCTCAGAGTCATTAATCAATTCTGTGGGCACAGACTTAGCCCCGCAGTCATTTTTAGAACAGGATATGCCTTAAAACGCCTCAAAATGCTGACTTCAGATCAAATTCAGTCTGTGACCTATTCAGATCGTGAAATGATTCACTGATGCATCTGCTCGTGGCAACTATACAGAGCTCAGAATAAGTCTAATTTAGAATACTAATAAATATCTTAGTTACTGACATTGTCAAGCTGACCTGACATTAAATGTCACCTTAACAAATTTACTAAGGTTCCAATACTTCTCCTTAGGGCAATATGACAATATTTCAGCATTATTGTAACTTCTGTAACCAGAGTATCTGAGCAAGTTTTTTTGCCTGCAGTGCTGACATTTTTGTACAAAATAATTGGTTATCATTAATAATAATTAATAGTAATAATAATAATAATAATAATGTTACACATATAATATGTCTTGTATTATTAGTAGTAGCAGTAGTAATAATAATAATAATAATAATAATAATAATAATAATAATAGTAGTAGTAATAATAATAATAATACTAATACTAATACTACTACTACTACTAATAATAATAATAATAATAATAATAATAATAATAATAATAATGTTACACTTACACTTAAACACCTTCATAAGGCCACTACACAGAGAAGAGAAAAAAAAAGATTCCTTTAAGAAAAGAAGGAGTGAGAGAAAGAAGAGAAGTCATGGAAGGAAATGAAGTACAGTCTTGAAGAGATTATGGAAAAGAGTTCCAAAGTGTAGGTGCATTATCACTGAAAGACCTGCCACCTATAATGGAAAGACAAGTAGGGAGGATTGCCAGAAGACAGTTTTATTCATGTTTTGTAGCCTTTTTACAATAAGGAGTATGCTAATAAGGTTGGACAATCTAAAACAAATATCACAAATCTGTCTTCTTGCAATCCTCTGCACTCATCGTATACCTATGGTTGCAGGTCCTTCAGTGCTACTGTCACATTTCATTTTGAAAACTACTCTGTAACTAGTTATGCTAGTACAACAAATTTTACATACATATACTAGTTCATAAATTTGGTTCACTTCACCATGCTCAACTATCACTGACCTGTTGCATTGACCCCCATTATGATGAAAGAATCATTTGTAAAAAAAAAAGAAAGAAAAAAAAAGAAAAAACAGCTACCACTGATACATTGCATAACCAATTATCTAACACATCTCACCTTTTTCAGTATAACTGAAAAAAGAAAAACAGCAATGTCAGAATAATTTCTTTATTAATCATAGATCTGCTTTTAATACAATAGTACCATCCAGGCTGGTACTGATACTCTGTCTTGGACTAGTCAACTTTACCATATTGGCTTTTTGATTTTATGACACCCCTAGATTGTAACAATTGGCAAATATGCACCTCTTTGTAAAGTCTGCCAACACACAAATGTGTTGCCAAATATGACAACAGAACAGAACAATATAATTAGCATGAGACACCACCCTGCTTCACCTTATAAGTAACAGTGAAGAGACAGCCTACAGGAGGAAGGTGCTGACCCTACCAGATGGTGCCATGATAACAACCTCAGCTGTAAAGTTAATAAGAAGAAAGAAATCCATTTCATATCCTGAAAGCTCTGACGCTGTATAAGAACCTACCGATGACTATCAACTGACGTGCTCAGAGATCTTCAATGCTCATTAAAACTCTGTGCTCCACACTTCTTTTTGCCTAACCTTCACTCTTTTGGGGATCCGCCTTCCACAGACTTTTAACTCTGTCATTTTTCTCTTAGTCTTTAATAAAACCGTTGAAATTCACTTTGGTGACCTGACTTCTCCTTGAAGAATCTCAAAATCAACCCCTTTACACATAGAGCAGCAGTCAGTCTTCAACAGCACCCAGGAAGCAGGTATTGTTACAGGTATGTTTTAAGTAATATTGAAAAGTGTCAGTTGCTCTACATGCTTTATATGACATTTCTTCTAAAGCATGTGGTAATGACGCAGGGGGTGTGAAATTTCACAAAATTTTCTGATGTTTGAACCTTTACATCACAAGATATTGGGGCAGCCATAGCCTAATGGTTAGAGAGGTGGGTTTGTGACCGAAGGCTGTAATGCTGTAAATGTAAATGTAATGCTGTAAATGTAAATGTAAAGATATTGACAAAGGCATATATTGGTTGCTATTGCCCATTGGTGGATGCTTTTTTTGAGGGAATTAGATACAAATGTGAACGTGTGTAGCCAAAGATAAGTATAAGAAATGTATATATTATCGATATTACATGAAATTTGACGTTTTCAAAGAATGTACCAATGATGCAACGTGTCAAATGTGACGTGTGCACCAGACATAAGTTAATGAGTGCTAGATTTTTGCTTGGTTATTCACTAGGTGGCACTACTCCACAAAAAGATGTGGGAGTGAGCAACCTGACTGACTGATTTGTTAGAGGCTCCATTCTGAAGGGCTACTAACCAGCATAAGGCATTCAAAAACTACAGGTTGGCCAAGGAACTGGAAATGTGTATGGGCTGAAACACTGATATTAATCTAAAGTTGATACATTGTGTAAATACATGTTTGAAATACAATATATTACCAAAAAAAAAGAAGTCTGATTTTGTATACTGACCTTAGCATTATTGCATGCACTCGCCATGGAATGTTTTGGAATCCATAAACCACATAACTTTATTTTGTTTGTGCAGAATTGCATAATTTTTAGGCCAAGATTTTGCATTGACATTGAAAGAGCCAAACTATTCCATGCAGCCATATTCAGCCCATCCATAACTCTTTCTCTCAGGAGTTAAATCCTCCCAAAACAACGCTTCACAATTTGAAATTCATGAATGTCATCCTAGAATATACTAATGCCATGAAAGAAAAAATACAAAGGAAAAATGCATAGATTACATGACCAGTTAATTCAGTACGCTCAGGTAATCAGCAGACTTAATGGAATATGGTAAATGGTAAAACTCTGACCTGAACCTGAACAGCAAAGTAGCAGGTAGCAATCGACTTGTTCGGCGACGACAATGTTTATGGATTAGATTTTGAAGGATTTGAAGAAAGGTAAGTCAATAATTTTTGCATTTCAATGTTGCTAAATTTATACTGAAGAATTTACATGTAGACAAATGATTGACATTGTTGTTCTGCAGATCCCCCACCCACCAGTCTTTCAAAGGAAAATTAAAAATTCATCTGTTCCCAGTCAACAATATACTTTTGTTCCTTTTATTAAATTTAGTTTTTTCCAGCTTGTATTATACACTAGGATGTAATGTAATGTAGCAAGTTAACAAAGTTACATTTTATGCATGGGTAACAAATTAAATGTAAAACACGCAGAATGACAGAATTCAGCAAGTGTCAAGTTTCAGTTGTTTAGCTAAGAAGATTAGAACCATTAATGACATAAAATTGACACTTTGAAATCATTTAAATAAACAAAAAGCTGTTACATGGAAAAAGTACATACAACACTATATTATATCACACATTCAAGTCCATAAAACTAGAATCAGGTCTCTCAGGTCACGTTATGTGACCTTAAATAGAACCTCCAGATCGAATGCCTATGTAAATGTGACATCTAGAGTCTGGTGTTCTGTTTGCTATTGAAGTGTGTAGTGTCATCATACCAAGATGAACTAACAAACTATCTAATACCTTCAGAAAAAGGTTGTGGGTACCTATGAATCTTATAAAAGATTTTAGAAGATCTCCAAATTATGAGATAAATCATTCCACTGAAAGAAAAATCAGCTACAGTGTTTAGATTTCAAAAGACAAATTCTAAACATTCCACAATATCCAAGTGAATGAGAATTGAGGGTATTAGAACTGGGTAAAAAAAGAAGCATCCACCAAAGGCTCAGGCTTTGTAATCAAGTATGATTCATGGGACAGAATTGTCAAATCTGTTCTAAAAGATTTTTTTTTAAAAACAAACATACAAAGTAAAGAGCTCTTTCATCATGTGCAATACATGTCAAATGAAAAGATTCAGGCAATCCAGAGAAATTTCAGTCAAGACAAGGCAAGACACCAGTGCTGAAATGCTAGCTTGCCAACTTTTGTTGCTATTCGGTATCAACCAGAGAAGGATGGGTTCCTCTTCTGACTCTTAGTTCCACCTAGTTTCTTTTGTCAGGTGATATTGTTTTTGACTTGCTCATTAGGGGCTTTGACTGGGATTTCGGTAAAGCTGTTTTGTGACAATGTCAGTTGTAAAAAGCTCCATATAAATAACATTTAAATGCCAGGACAATGCAACACACACACACACACACACACACACACACACACACACACACACACACACACACACACACACACACACAC
>JBBIGC010000125.1:26557120-26584682 GCA_037576955.1 Lepidarchus adonis | reverse complement strand
ACACACACACACACACACACACACACACACACACACACACACACACACACACACACACACACACACACACATACTTGTGTGTGTGTTGCATTCTCTTGGCATCCAACAAATTAATTGCACTGTCAAATTGCAAAGCATGATTTATCAGGCAAAAGATATACTACTCTACATACAGCATGCTTAACACCATTCCAACAAACTCTTTGCATAGTGCATAATGATCTAAATCTTGTGTGCAGCAGTAGGGTCATGAAAATCTACTTTTTGAAGCACCTTATGTACAGTTATTGAAATATTTAAGTATTACATGTTTCAGCCCTCAGCTGTCCCACTCCGCTGCTTTGAGTAGTCTACTTTTATAGACGGAACTGTTAAACCTTTTTCATGAACAATTTTAGTGTATTTGGCAAACAGAAACAAATTTCATGTCATCAAAACCCTTTCAGCATTTTTTTTTTATTCTGGTGGTATTGTAACATTTTTTTTAATGACACATTTAGTTGAGAACTGAGTAAAATAATTACTGCAGTTTTGCTAATGAATCTTCTTTTCATTCTGAGTCATAATGTCCTCACTTGTAACAATTTACCTGCTAACTGTGATATGTTTCCAAATAATGTGAATATTTGATACATTTTTCACTCCTGTTTTGCCCCAATCCCAACTTATATTTCTGAAATACAAGCAAGTTGGTCAGAAAAAAAGAAAAAAAAAAAGTAAGTTCTTTGAACATTTGCCCAGTAATTTACAAATTTAAAGATTTTTGTTGTTATTGCATTTTGCATAAGACCACATTTTGAAAATGGGGGTTGTTAATTACAGAGAACAATGGGGTATACAATTCTAGTACTGCACAAAATATCAATATATATCTCCTAGGACAGAAAAAACAGGCAGAAGGGGAATGAGTGTATGAGCAAGGGACAAGGGAGCGAGAGGAATAACAGGAAGTAGCACTTACTAGTGATAAATAAAATGAGTCCTATGAATAATACACACACACACACACACACAGAAGTGTGAAATAGTCAACAGCAACAGCAAGAAAGTATCTCTAGTGGCTAATAACAAGAAAAATCTCAGGGTTTAAAAATATTTAATAATTCAATTAATAAAAATTAAACAAGCTGGTCAAATATTTAATATGTTAACCATTTTCAGGTACAGTAAAAAAAACACCCATACATTTTCAACAGATTTGAACAAGCAAACATTTCAGCTTCTTTAATACACTGCCTAGAGACCAAGGTCAAGTAATAATCAAGATTCTTCAGCATTTTTTTTTACATATAAAGCCATTTTGAAATCCCAGACAACATTTTAGTGGCATTCTAAAATGATCTTTAAGCACTATTATGATGTAGAATTCATAGCTAAATCAATCTCTGAGGCAGAAGGCATTTTCACCTCCAGGATTCACACAACAGGTGTTGTTTCTGCTAAAATGCTGTCTTTGGTCTACAACAAGCATGTATGCTGTTATTGTGGCCAAACAACTCTACCTACATTCCAAAAACCCTGGTATTTGCCTATACATTATTTGATTGTCTTGCAGTAAAGTTCTTTTTGGAGAAGTTTTTTTCCCCTGACACATCTCCCATGCAGTTCAAATATGTACATTTGCTCTTTTGGATTTTGGACACTTTCAAATCAAAGTGGGGTCAAGTCTCTGGAGAACTAGCTACCTAGAATGCTCTCAGTTGTATTTAATATTACATATAAAGGAGTTTGTACTCACTAGCTAACTGAATATAGTATTATATAGAATTAGGCCAAGTATACTATTTTTGTTCATTTGTTTAACTGGGATCCATTTCTACAAACTTGAGAAAACCTTAAATGGTTTACAAGCTTTTAAGCACTACTCTATTCTTGCAGTATGTGAATAATTTTTTAAAATATTTAAAAAGGCAAATAGTCAATAGGCACTGCCCTAAATTAATTACCAATATTATAAACATAAATCTTAAGCAATTACAACTTGTATGTTAAAATTTTAAGAAAATCAAAATGCAATTTAAATAATAGCTCAAAAACATATTAATCATGTAGTTATTCCATAACCCAATATGTAGTTAATAAACTGCAACTCTGAACTAAAAGTCTACAGAACATGTGATTTATCTAAATGAGCAAGCATGTTTTCTAACAACATAACACTAAAAGTACCAAGCGGTTGCATCCGTTACCAGACAACTAATGGAGACAGCAGGGAATGGAAACCCCTCGAGTACAGAGATAAAGTACAAACTCTGGCTATTCAAATGAAATGTTTATCAAATGCTCACCTGATACACCTGCCAGGAGATACAAAGACAGGCTGAGCCTCCATCATCCATCATTTTGTGGCTCCAGCCACCAGCTGGGTCTGAAAACCTGCTCCCAAACTCTGCTCACTTAGCAGAACTGAATCTTCACGGATCATTAGCATTGAACGCTCAATACTTCAGGGTTCAGACGGAAACCAGTTCAGTTGGAGAATCTGTGCTTGCTCCATCTACAGCTCAATAGCATCTCTTTGATGTTCCTCTGGCATGACATCACTTTGCAATAAATAGTTCTAAATAGCTAATTAGCTACACTTGTTCAACTGGAAAGCAGGAGCAACCACCGTCTTCTTTCTCAAATTTCTTTGACAAAGCTTTTGCAGATTCGTGTAGTGAAGTGTAATGTGGTTCCTATTCCAAATATTGGTTGTTTGCCCTCTGGTTTTGGCCTCCAGGTTGCTTTTTTCCCTTAGCTGAACTAGCGCTCTGTTCCTCTAGCTCTGCACGCACAGGTTTGTATACAGCGGTGGTGGAAATTTGGAGTCATTATGGTAATAGCGTAAAGTGGAGGTAGCAGCGGAGCTGTGCGGAGCCGAGGGTGGTGGGAGGCGGGTGGGCCGACAAGCTCTTCTGCATGAACCTGAGGCCCACTGAGACTGATTTAGCACAATGACTCACATGCTCAACAGGAGGGGGGAGGGGGACATGGGGAAACATTACAGAAATGAAATTGCAGATGATAATGACAACACATATCCATGGGCGCGCATGCACACAAACACAGGCTGGGTAGCATTCAGTAAGATTTAACGGCAGCTGTTTGAGACTCTTTCTACCCGTCCACAAGTCTGGTAATGTTGCCAGCCGGTTGTTTTGTGGCTACTTACATTTACTTTACATTTTCAAAGGGACAAGAAAATTTTCAAGACTTAGCCCATAGAAAGTAACACTTTGTCTACTCATTTGTATCTATGTGAGTCGAAGCACTTGCTTAAAACAAAGTACAAAACAATCACATACAACATAGAAGTCTGACATAGCTTTCAACTCTCTGTAACTGTTCTAAGTCTGTTTATTTAAAAGACAAACAGCTGAGTCGTGTTCTGGAAATTCAGATGATCACCACAATACACTCAGAAAAACACATGGTAACACTTCCAAAAGCTTATTTTATTTTTTTTTATTTATCAAACAGCTCACCTTGACAACATTGCATTTGCTTGGTCAGACACCTCTTCCCATCATCACTGTTCATTCTAGGGCTGGGTGATAAATGAATCATTTCTGTAAAACATTTAAAATAATCAACCCTCTGTAGGCAAGCCATATTGGCTGTCTAATTGTAAATTTGCCAACTAAGTTATAATTTGGTATATTTGGTTAAAATGTTTGTGTAGTGAAACTGTTTCAAGTTTCAATAAAAAATTATAATGAAAAAGAAATCGTCATCAAAGCACAGACTGAGATAAAATCCTTTTATCTTATTCATTTTTGTACTGGGATTATCTGTTAAGGTCAAAATAACCATTGACATAATAATAAAATATATTAATAAACCTTAGTACAAAAAAAGAGCATTTAAATTTGATGACTTGACATTTGTTGTGATAATTTAGCATATCAACTCATATTAACATTTTTAAACATTTTTAACCCAACCTTAGTTCAGTCCAGTCAAATGCACAAGACATGAGTAAATGAGCATTAAACAAACACTCAGCCAAAGTTAACAACATTGACAGGTAAAGTGAATAACACTGACTATCTAGTTATTTCATTACAATGGCCCCTGTCAGGAGGATGAAATATATTAGTCAGTAAGACAACAGTGTTTGAAATGTAGAGTAATATTTTTCAAATACAAACATGAAACTGACATTCTGTTTTGAGAACTTTGAATATAGAGATATGGAGAATTGAACACATGAAACACAATCATACGTAAAGTACACACACATACGCACACGGCTTAGTGTCAAGGCTCCTACCAGTGCCTAGACCTTCAGTTCCCATATGCACTTGCAACAAACCATCACTGACTTTCTGTCAAAAATCAATGTTAAGTTTAAATGCTGATTGTTTTAAGTAAGTTATATTAATATATTTTATTGTTATGGCAATGGTTATTCTGATAGCAACATATAATCCTAGTACAAAAATTAATTAGGCGAAAAAAAATTCTCAGTCTGTGCTTTAATGATAATTTTTCTTCAATATAATTATTAAAATGTACAAAAAATAGATTCACAAAAGTTAAATGTGAGCTAGTGTATATAAATATAGGTATCATGACATGTTGTCTGGTTTCTAGTGCTTATGGGAATTGAAGGTCTAGGCACTGGGAGCGACCATGTGTGGCCGTGTGTGTGTGTGTGTGTGTGTGTGTGTGTGTGTGTGTGTGTGTGTGTGTGTGTGTTCTACGTATGCTTGTGTTAAATGTGTTAATGACAATGTGTTAATCTCCATGTTCAAAAGTTCTTAAAACAGAATGTCAGTGTAGTGTTTGCTTTTTAAAAATATTACTATACTTTTCATACATTTAGATAAAGATGTATTAATAGTTTCTTTAAAACAAAAAAACAACAACTACTACCAAATGATTGATTAATCAAAAAAATGAAAACAACAGTTTAATTGAGAACTGACAGCTCTACAGTATGATTTCTATGGGAATAAGCCAGCCTGCGCTTGCTGCACTGTGAACACACAAAAGAATGTGCAGACATGACCAAGCTGAAAACAAGTGAAGTGAGTTCTGTACCAGTTCAAGTGAAGCTGGAGATAATAGAAGTGATTCACCCCTCGTAAAAGCAGTGATTGTTTATGTCAATCATAATTACAATGTCACTTCAGAATGTATGGTTCCTTTTGCATTCTGTGCACTCAAAGCAAAAAGGAAACAAAGAAAACATCTCTCTCAAGTTTGACCATGCACAGCCATACTGCAGACCAAACCTGCCAGTTTCCCCAGTAAGAAAACAGTGGGTCTCATTTCAGAGCAAGGTCTGGTGTGTTCACGGATGGAATACAACATTAGGACAAAGGGTGGAAAGGGAGGGAGAGGGAAAGAGGGGGAGAGAAAGAGATTTGCAAAAGCACAACCTAGATAACAGCATGTGTATCCAGGCAACAGCTACCTGGTAGAAGTGAGGGGGCTTGCAATGAGCACTAAAGGTAAACTTCATTGGGAATGAAAGTGATTTTTGTGTTTGTTCGTTCAGTGTGGGAGGACATGATAATGACTAATGTCAGCATTAATTGTTACCATTCCAAACAAAAACATTGCTGTTGCCTAACGTTTTCGTTACGAAACACGGTTCTAACTCACAGAACCTACAAGTGGAACTGAGTGCATAATAACATGACTGATGCCATGCTGCTGTGATGATTTTACTTAACATAATGCCAGAATGCGGGTTTAAGAAAAGCTACTGCAGATATAAAGTACTCAGTGTTGTGTGCATGAGTTCACTGAGTGCACACTGTACATCAGGAAATAAAAAAACTGTCCTTCAATGACAAAGTGTTCCATGATCAATAAACTCTACCTTACTCTTTCTTTCCTAACATCTCACCAGCAATATGCCCAGCAAAGTATCTGGCTTTGTCCTCGTTAACATCAGTCACAAGTTGAGTGTTTAAATGGGATCTTTCTTCTACAATTGAGTAAAAGAAACTCTAACTTTACTTCCATATGTGCTGCAATACAACATGTGCACATATTCATATTTGAATGATGATGACTACTATTGTTATTATTATAGCTATTATTATTATTAATATAGCACTAGAGGTGGATTTTGAAATCTACACATTTTCAACTTTGTTAGGATGAATCTGTGGGTCCACCGAAAGGATCTCCCCTTCTCTCCCTTTAAAGGAATATATATATCCATTCACTAAATCATGTTCTCTTTCAATATTTTGCATCTACAGCAGCGGTCACCAACCTTTTTCGCGCCACGGACCCTTTTTAATGTCAGACGATATTTTTGCCGACCGACATTTAAGGTGTCGCAGATAAAAACGACAAAATAAAATGATACAACCAACACAAAAACTGTGTATAAATATAATAAATGTGAATCTATTTTGTAATTATATGTAACTTTATTAGCAGCGTCTTTCTGAAATGCGCTAACAGCAATCAGAGTAACGTCCTCCTCTACCACTCATGCGCTCTGGTCGCTATGGTAACAAGTAAACGGTCCTTTCAGAATAAGTTTTCAGTGCTGTTGTGGCGATCTCAGGGTTTTCTGCCATGACTTTTATCCAGAATACCGGCAAAGTTGATGTCTCAAACATTTAGATGCTACGGATTGAGATCGTATATACCAAAAAAAAGTTTTAATTTTTTGTATGGCGCAGTTCTAAATGCTCCACGCCCTGGTAGCGGTCCGCGGCCCGGTGGTTGGGGACCACTGATGTATAGTGTTCTACCAAGCTGTTCACGAGACTGTAAAACACCTTAAATGACATATAAGAATCTTTAAACTCATTTACAAGACAACCATCTCCTCTCTGTGCCTAACTATATTTTTTTATACTTTAAAGCCCTTTTGTTTCATTCTAGAAGTAAAGTCTGGATATAGTGTCATAGTTTCCTGGAACAGGACCAGCCAGGAGATCAAATCAGTCACAACATGACCTCATGGCTGCTTTACCTACTGTATGTGGATCACGCATAATCGCATTACGCTCTTTGCACAATTAATGCACTACATTTCTATTCTTTGAAGCTCTATGTTTACAGACACATGGTTAGATACTGGTCTGTAGGGGGTGTTAGGAGACAGTTAAGCTGGTCCATGTACTTAAGAAAAAAGAAAAATTACTGACAAAAGGAGCCATGACTTCAATCAGTGTTTCTCAGATTCTCATAGATGGAGACAGATACCCCAATGTTGTCATTTTACTTTTTCCTCTAACAAAGCATTTCACTGCCTATTGTACTTGTATGATTGTGTATGTGAAGAATAAAATCTGAACTTGAACTTGATAAAGACTACACAACACCAATACTGTAGCAGATAAGACAAGCTAAGGTTTAGTCTTGTGCTACATGCAACACTTCTTTCTCAGTCAACAATTGCATCTATTGTAAAGCATGTATTGGGCTCACAGATGTGGCATGTGTAGGCCCATTCCAATATGTAATTATTTATATGTACATATCTACTGATTCCAGTATTTCTGACTGAGGAATGGAGATACTGGGCCTCTTTATGTCTGGATTACAAAAGCCTAACTTGCATATAATTTGGATTCATTTCTACTAAACCTTGCAAAATCTTAGCACAATGTCACCTAAACTTCTGCTCTTCCAAAGTTCAATAAATGCATTTTGGTTTCAAAAAATGAGTCAAATCTGTCTGATGGTCAAATTATTTTTTTCATCAAATCAAATATCTGCTCACACTGATATGATTACAATAATTAACAATACAGTAACAGTAAAAAGATTAGAGATGCAGTGATGTGGGATTTGTAACCAAACGCATTACAATGACAAAATAATTTTTCACCAACAAATATCTGCCTGATATCGACATGACTCTGATGTCATCATACATGCTTAGTAGTATGTGCTGTCTTTTAATGTGTGATCTAGGGCCTTTTTCAGGGCTGATAACTGACTTCCGGACTATCTTAAGCAGCTCAATGCATCAATATTTTACTTCTTTATTTTATTTGTAATGTGGTCATTTTTTATTATTTTAACATGGTTGCAAAGAACAACTTGTGTGACAAAAGGCAACAACTGTGGCACCTTTCACCTGAGATTTTTTGTCTTATCTGAAAGGCAGGTTTTGTTTGCCATCCCTCTATCGCCAATCAATGATAATGGTATATTTTGCACATACAGATACTTCATTAAGTGAAAAGTAAGATGATCTGAAAGTAAGATTTTCTAAAACATTTATCTGAAATAACCCTTAAATAATGACTGCCTCATTCCAACTCCAAGTTTTTAAACAAAAATGGCTTCGTAATACTGTAGTAAAAACCTGGTCTCAGGTTGTCTTGGTTGCTGGTGTAAAGAATTAAGAGTTAATACAGCATTTTGCACAGACTGAGTTTAGACTTACATCTGCCCACTTCCCTCCTAGAGGCTGCAACCTCTGCACTGCTTCACTAAACTTGGTAAACTCCAAAAGATCATCTAATAGCAGACGCTATAAGTGTAAACCATATTATTTTTTGCTAGCGAAAACAAAAATACCCACCCAGAACCAGCCAAAAGTCATTTCAACAATAATTATAAATTATGTTGCATTAAGTCAGAATGGTTTTGATAATAAACATGATGAAATGTCTTGCTTTACAAAAAATGCACAAAATATTGTGGCTGCTAGAAGGCAATGTCATTATGAAATCCCTGCTATGAAGAACCAAACTTTGTTGCTGCCTCAAAAGACCATTAAATTAAGACAAATGTATTACATCCTTGGGTTTTGTGACAATATGATCAGAGACAACTTGTTTGTACCAGTGTATTCCTGGACCATAAAATAAAGAAATTATAGTAGGACATGTTGTTAATTCCTTTGATCAGGGACCTTTATTGTCATTTAAGCTTTCTGTTCATGGCCCAGAACACGACGCTGCTTATATTGGGTTCAAGACAGTAGATTAAAAAAAGTTGAACTAAAACTTCCAAACATCATCTTAATCTTTGTGGTTCTTTAGATTATACTGTTCAACTGTTCTACTGAGGCACTCAATACATACATACACTGAAAAAAGAATCTCCAGCACTGAAAAAGTGTTTAATGTATTAAATGTGTCCAAATGTAATGATTTCCAATGTACTAAACATGCAAAGTAACAACAAAAAACTTGAACCACATCTTGCTGACCAAAATAATTTAATTTTGTTTGTGACTGAACAAATACACTGATTAATTAATATATTCATTTGGAGATGCATCTTAATAACTTCAAATGGATGTTTCACAATGGGGGTTTATCAGTGTTTTCCATTATTGTCCAGCTGATAAAAATAGGACAACAAGCCTGTGTTTCTCTCCCAGCCATTACAGAGAGACTGTTATGGACCAGGCTGCATCCCCTAGACCTCTATTAGCTTTTAAGAGCTTTTCAGGTTGGGGAAATCAGGCCTAATTGGATGACAGCAGGGTGGCTAGTGCTGCAGTGAGCTACAGTGACATTAGAGAAAATCCAATTTCGTGCAATCATTAAGGGGTGGGGGGTTTGTGGGAGGGTTGGAGGGGGGAGTATGTAGTATGGTAGTAAATATTACATAGCATACCAGAGGGAAAAACAGGTCTTTTCTTGTAGTGGAAGCTTCTGGTTCAGTGTCAATAAATCTTTGATACAATTAGGTATGAGGAATGAGGAATGAGTTAAAACATTAAGAAGGCATAGTTATGTGAGAGGAACCTAAGTCCACTTTATATGTCTGTGCAGTTTAATGGACCAATTTTCTAATATCCTTTTGGCCATAAGAATAAAACAATAAGTTTTACTGTGCTTGTTTTGCTTCTCTGCATGATGGCTCACTATTAAAAAAAACCCACACACTCAAATTATTTTTTTCATGATATGGGCCTTTTAAACAGTACGAAGACCCCTAAAACATTATTTGGGGTGCTAACACAAAAAGGCACACTCACAAACAGCTTTTCTTTCATATCAACTATGCATAGCTACAATCATACAACATTTCATGTGGATTGGTAAAGCCAGAGCACAAGATACCATCATCTATCTGAGGTTATTATTAGAGATTAGTATTGTACATTTCTTGATGAAACTGCAATATTCACTTTGAATGCAACTGAATTTAATACTCAATACTACAGCTTGTCATGCAAATCACACAGCCCTGGCCAATAACTGAGTACTCATACAGGTATACAGTTTATGATGATAAAAGCTTTCCTACCAAAGCATTCTGCAAGGTTGTTAGTTTACTTTACAACAGAGACTCTCATAACGTGTGACCACACCTCAGCATATTTTTTCTTACATGTCCATCCGTTTCTGAGAATTTTTTCTGAGAACATTTCTTCAGCACATTCTCTGAGCTCATGCCTTATTTTAATCACTGTGTTTATGGCCACTGTGAAAGGAAGCCTCTCACACATTATTTGAAAATGGCACCTCGGTTTCAAAGGGTGAAGAACAAGCCACATTATAACATCCTCTGACAAAAGCTGAGAGTTCCACAGATTTTAGTAAATCAAGCAGAATAGTAAATCAACCACACCATAAATGCAACCTCCACCCACTTACTACTCCCAACAACAAAGCAGTCAAGTTGACATGTAGCACCTACATTTCAAAAATCTAATAGGACCTGGGGCTATTGAGAAGTGCTGTGACATCTGGCAGGTTGTAGGAAGTAAGTGCACCAGCTTGAATTGCAATAATTTTTCAATGTACATAGTGAAGGCTAGAAAGCCTGACATGAATAAACAGAGAATCCTGACAGGTAGGATTCGACAACTTGACCAAGACCTCAGGGAAATATATACATGTGGCATGATTACACACACCTGGACTAGGGTGGGGACACAAACAAGGGCCAGGTGTGTGATAAACAAGGGGTGTGGCTAAGGCAAGACGAAACAAACAGAACATGACAATAATATATTACAGGTGCTGCAGTTCAAGTTGAGATAAGAGTCTCTGTTGTATTTCAAGAGACACTCACAGAATAACACAGACTGGTTGACGTAAATTGAAAAATATAAACCACAGTTAACAGAAGCTGATCTCTCAACTCTTCCTAATGCTTCACTGAGGACTTGTCTCAGGATATCCTCGGTTGTAATACCCGCAAGCATTTGCCAAAGGTTTACAGAAACATTGCACAAAATGTTCTGGGATCAGTTGTTTCGTGTGTCAGGCAAACAGATGAATCAGAGAGAAAAAGCTAAATGGTCTGGCTTATGGCTGCTTAAAAAACGTAATGTAATTAGACAGTAGGGAAATGAGTGCATCAAGCTTTAGCATATCTTGTACCATATTCCAGCTCACTGCTACCCCATGGTTTGAGCGGTTTTATCCAAATCAGTAAAAGTTTGAGGGACATAGATTGTAATAACATCACAGCAGGTTTGGTAGAGTGCATTATTGACAGTCAGTGTATGAAAGTGATATATGGTGTCATCTAGCAAATAAGCTACAGATAGAAATACAACTCTTGCATATAGTACACAGAAATAAGTTCTTTATTAGTGTCATGTAATTATCCACAGAGCTGAGTGGTTCACAGGTTCTGGGGCCTTAATAGTGCAAAAGTTGCCTCTAAAATCAATTTCCTGCTGTGCATAAGGAAGCAAGCAGTTAGTGAGCTTGCTGATGTGGCATTTAAAACATTTCTCATTTAGCCAGATGCCAAGGTACTGTGTTTGTAAGTAAATAAAACTGTAGAAAAAAGCATCAACTTGATCTGCATTTAAAACCAATTTAAACTTTTTCAATGCAACTAGTAAAACATAAAATCAGCTTCACAATTTTTTCAAAACTGCAAATAGCTCAGACATACAACTCGTTAGAGCCACACTCTGTCGTCCATCAGAAAGGTAAATCTGAAAGGTAAATCTGAAAGGTAAATCTGAAAGGTAAATCTGAAAGGTAAATCTGAAAGGTAGTAGTCTTTTTAGTAGCAGGTGGTGAGCAATAGTATGAAATGTTAAATCAATGAAAATGGCATTACATTCCATCAAGAGCAGTAATAATACAATTTTAAGCCAAAGTAGTAGCTTCAATAGTACATTGTTCCAGAAGCCCTGCAGCTGATTCCTCAGAAAGTTTGTTAAAAGATTATAAAAGATTTTTTTTTTTAAATTCATTTACTAAACATTCCAGGATTTTTGCCAAAAAGACAGCTTCAAAATCATTTACCTCCTTTCACTAATGGGATTACAGTGTCCTGCATAATGTTTGGGACAAAGACACATTTTACCCCTCTGCTCCTCCATGTAAAACTTGAAATCAAACAATTCAGACATGATTAAAGTGCACATTACAGACTTTAAATTTGTTTGCATACATATTGGTTTCACAGTGCATATATCACGACACTTTTTATACTACCCCCCTCATTTCAGGACCCCATAATGTTTGGGACAATTAATTTCACATGTATTTTTGATTACTCAGGTTTGTTCAATGGCTTAATTAGTGCAGGCATAAGATGCATAGACTTGCTTCTACAATTTGGAGTCTGTAATTGTAATTGTTCAAAATGAGGAAAAAAGCTGTGAAAATGAAAGTCAAGGAAGCAGTTAGGAGAATGATAAAACATGAAATGGAAGGACAATGTGTCTTTGTTCCAAATATTGGAGGGCACTATACTTTAGCTATTTACTAGAAGCTGGAAACTGAGCTTGTTAACAGAAATAGATAATAAATATATGGTATATGTAAAAAAAAAAATTTGTTGATTTCCATAAAACTATTAGAGGTTATGAGACTATTTCTAAAGTGTTTGGAATTGGAAGTCAGACAGATTGTGTCCAAATGGAGAAAATTAAAACCATTGTTACCCTATCCTAAATTTGGGCAAGTAGTGTAATTCTCTGAGAGGTAACAGAGAAACAAAGCATAACTCCTAAACACATAAACGCCTGTTTCACATTGGTTAATGTTAATGAGTCTGTGACAGAGCTGAAAGAACTGCGCTCCAAAAAAGAACATATCTGCCCTTCTACAGTTTATTATGGACAAACCAGAAAATACTAGAAGAATATTTTGTGAATAGAAACAGAAAAACTGAACGTTAAGTCTTATATTAGTATTGTTAAAAAAAAAGAGTTAAAAATCCAGCATAAGAACCCTATCCCATCTGTGAAACATGGTGGTGGAAGTGTTTTGATTTGTGCCTGTTTTGCTGTATCTGGGCCTGACCATATTGCCATCATTCATGAAACAATGAATTGTGAACTATTCCAGAGTATTCTAAAGGAAAATGTGAAGAGGTATGTCCTTTAACTGAATCTCAAGAGATGGGTTATGCAGCAAAACAGCGATCCTAAATATAAAGTCGTTCTATCAAAGAGTGTGTAAAGAAGTTCAAAGTGAATGTTCTGGCCAAGTCAAAGTCCTGACCTTAATCCAATTGAAATGTTGTGGAAAGGCCTAAAGTGAGCAGTCCATGTGAGGAAACCACCACTGCTCTGTATGGATAAATTGGCTAAAATTCCTCTCATGTGAAGAAAATGTGTAATCGATGTGCAGGACTGACCAACAGATACCGCAAATATCTGTATCTATCCAAAATACTGTCTGCAATATTTAACACACAAGGCATTGCACTTACATATTCTGATTATTTTATATATACATATTTGTACATAGAAATGTCTGTATCTATTCCTGTAACCATCATTTAGGCTATTACTATTTGCAATACTGTACATGTAATGTAGGGCATTACACTTACATATTCTAATGTATTTATTATTCTATTTTTGGCAAACTTTTAAATATAATGATCATTTTGCACTGAAGAGGACTGAATTTCGTTGTACATATACAATGACAATAAACATTCTATTCAATTCAATTCTATGTTTAGTTGCAGTTATTGCTGCACAAGGTGGTCACATCAAATACTAAAAGTTCACATGCAGATATGAGGTGATGTGTACTCAAAATGTTCCTATAGTTTCTCTGAGCAATGGTTTTGAACAGTAATTCTCCCAGAGGCCACTCTTCTGGGGCCCTGCACAAATGTGGTTGATGCTTTGCCAATGACAAAAAAACGTGCTTTTACCTAGTGAACGAAGCACTTTATGAGTATTTGCATGAATACAAATGACCTCAAATTAATATGTACAAAAAAAAGACTCAGCTGTAACAAAATGATGGCAAAAGTGTATCTGTGACTTGGGTTTTCTGGATTATGTACATCATCTTTAACTTTCCATATGAGAACGTATTTTTTCTGTTTGTTTGGAATATGCACTTTGAAATTAGAAAGCATATTACTAAAGTATGCTGTGGGCTGAGATTTAGGGCAAACCAAGAGGACAATGGGAAAACATGCCACCTTATAGCTTTTAGTAGAGAACAAAATCAGCATTGGAATGAACAGCAGAACCTTGTCTATGTATTAACAACAGAGACAAAAATACCACACTAAACCTGCTCTTTGAAGTTCATGATAAGAATGAATTCAGATTATAGATCAGTGCCCCCTAGTGGCCACAGAGAATGTGGCCGGGGCTAAGAGAGGAGCTGGAATTATAGGCAGACCTATTCTTGATTACAAAGATGAAAAGACATCTTTTAGAGACATTTTAGGACAGCAGCTTAGGAGTAAATGTGAACTTAAATTAAATGTTTCGTGAAGCTATTTTATGAATTGCACATTTGCATGTGATCAAATATACATGGTTTGCCCAGAAAGCTTTTTGACGTTATGAGTTTGCTTTTCCAATTAAAAATATGGGCAATATCTATTGTATGCAATTGGAATATGGAATGACTATACTATGATAGACAGTCAGTATACATTTAATTTAGTACTTTATTATATAAACTTTGCTTACAGAAACTATTTTCTGACTTTTTATTATTCATGACAGCATCTACCATGAATCAAACTTAATGGACTTCAGTAATTAAACAGGGCGGCACAGTGATGCAGTGAGGCTCTGTGCTCCAGCTTCACTGTGACCTGAAATGAATGAGTGGTTTGGACAAAAATTGAAGGAATGAAGTAATTAAATATATGGCTTTGTAAAACATATCTGGTAAGATTTTGTAATTTTTTGTTTTGTAGGGAAAAAAACTCTTGAGGACCATGATTATATTACATCTGCAAGTAGCCAAACTATTTTAACCTTTAATTTCTGTATCTGGTGTTAATTCCTTGTGCAGAAAGGACTGCAACTAAAGATTCCTGGTAACTGTTGGTCAAACCTACACATTTAATCCTGCATTTTAGCCCATTCCTTCATACAGAACAGCTGCAACGTGGAGTTGAGTTAAGGTCAGGTCATTACAAAAGCGTTAACTCTTCTTTATTCATTCTTTAGTATACTTGAGGCATGATCCACTTTGTTTCTTTTAGAATTCAAAATTCATTGCTCCATCAAAGACGACAAGCTGTCTGAATAGACCGGCACTTTCTTTCTGGAAAGAAATGGCTTTTATTTAGCAACTTTTTCTAGCCTAATGAGCATCAACAATTCTTTATCTGAAGTCCTCAGAAATCTCCTTTTGTGAAATTGGGTTTTAACTATTTTAAGGACTTTTATGAAAATATTATGATGTGTTCACATTTTGTTCATATTTATACAGAAACAAAAAATTCCAAATCATTCAGAAACTTTCAAGCACCACTATATTTAAGGGTGTTTAAGGTTTTGCTATGACAGAAATAACATCCTATCTTAAAGAAAAATCGCACTTCTTAATTTCAGACTTTGGAAGTATTTAATTAACAAACTATTACACTTTAAAAATTTATGTAACACATAGAGATATACATCTTTCCAAAACTGCCTTTAAATTTCCAATCGGATTTGATTCAACAGAGATAAGGTTTCTATAGAAATTATTTACCAGATGTTGACTGTGAGCAAATATGAATGACTGCAGTGACCCTGTTGCCAGACTACGACTGCTTCTTCCTTCCAAACACAATCAAACCCTGAGGGAGAATTCTGTCCTGCATCAGTGAACTCATTCACTCAACACAGTCATGTACACGTGTCAGGATCTGGGCTCTTACATATGTTCTATCATCACAGTCAGAACAACACCTTGTTATAGTTTTAGGGGAAAGAAAAATCTCTTAGAAATCTGTGAATGACAAAGTTACATTACAACAATAGTATTTAATAGTATACAATATTTTACTGATGGTCATCATGAGCTTTTGACCATTTAAAAGGGCAGTTTAAAATCACAGTGAAAATCACTAAAACAATTTACTGTACATCAGAAGTAAACTGTGGCCAAATATACTACAGTATTATAATATACAGTCAAACCTTGCAAGCTCGCCCCTATTGGTCCGGGCCCTGAAATGAGTAACAAGATAAATAACATGGAAGGAAATTTGTCCTGGAGCCTTTTCTGGCAAGAGGCAGGTTTGGCGAGATAACGGGGTTTGATCCTATTTATATCAGTTAATTTATTGTTACATTATTGAGATTTCATTGAGTCAAGTTCATTTTGTTAGTCCTTTTAGATTAATTTATACAAAGTTAAGGACATTTTTGGCAGTCCAAGTTTGTAGACATGTCTTTGTGCAGCATTTTCCATTCTTTTATGGGTTATTGAGGCTGAACATTGTTACACCAGCCATAGGGTTAACCTGAGTATACAAAAGCAAATCTATTGGTTCTCATCATCCGTTGGTCTCAGAGAGCAAATTAGATTCTCCCCTTCTTCTCAGTTTCACTGAGAGAAAGTGTAATTGGTTGAGACAAATCCAATATAATACTATTAGGCTGACTGTCTTTAATGACCAGCTTTCCTAAAAGGACATATCTGAACCACTGGATGCTGCAGTGGGATTAACACAGCAAATTTTTTGTCTTTACTATATTTTTACATCTTTGTCACTGAAATAATTTGGAGCTCTGCACAGCTAGATAGGAGCTAGATAGGAAGCATTCCACAGTCAATAACTGGGACTTTGAGATTACATGCCTGGCAATCAAGGCTAAGCCAATCAGAAGAAAAATATTAACAACATGCTTTTACACTGAACTCACTTTTAATGGCCTTGCATTCATGTTCACATTCTAACAAAACTGTGGCTGATGCATGTACATAAGTCTATTATGGTAAACTGGCAAAAGAGTAAATCATAAAAATAGGACGCAAGCCAACACTGTATATTATGTCATATATTATAAAATGGAGCATAGAAACCATTTCCAATCCTGCTATGTCCAAAAAATACTACATTTCAGTGAAAAAGAGTGATAAATTTTTCAGGAATTCCATTCAGGCTGCTCTATATTTTTTCATAATAAAGTGTCATTCTAAGAACCCTTAAATTGATAAAAACAATTTTAATTAAATTAATTAAATTGCATTTTAATGGTTGTTTTTTGGACAGTCACAGTGGGGACGTATTTATGTCAGCATTCTGCAATATGACTTTGAATGATGCCTTGCTGCCAGCACTTCATGAGCAGTCTCCCAAATTCAATCATACAGCAGCTTCCTGTACTGTAGGCAGTAATCTATTTCTAGAAGCACAGTTAACAACAACATATTCAGCTGAAATTAGATACCAGATTAGTGATTTTTTGCATATATTTTGAATCTACAAGTAACATTCAAGTATAATTTAACATTAAATAGCAAATTTCTACATTTATATTTTCTGATGTCAATGATAGAATGCATTGCTTCCACTGCTAGGTTCATTTGTGCCTCTTCAAAACTTGAAAAAGTCAACTTAAGTCTAACTAGGAAGAAATTGAAGTCAAAAAAGGGAAAGTTATGAGCTAGCACTGTCATACAACACTTCCTCAATACCACAGCCTGGAGAAATGATCATACTTGTGTGATTAACCAATTTTCAAAATATTTTCACTTAACACAGAAATTTAAATTTAATTTGTATTATGCAAAGAGAAAGCTAAACATGTTTTTTTACAAACTACCACAGAGTTCTTAGATGGACCCTCCATACTCTAATCAGCAAAAGGTACAAATCCCGATATCTGACATGGTATGTGGATGCATCAGTACCCACAGCATGGATGACTTGAACATGTGTTAAAGTCCAGTTAATACAGAGGAGTTGGTTAAGGTGACATCCCAGGTAATCCAGGTTTTTTTGGTATTCTATGCTTTGAAGACTCAGAGAGTATATTTTTGCCAGCAGCCCAGATCTGTCTCTTACTGAAAATGTATAGCGCATCATGAAGAGCAGAATCTCAATAAAAAAAAACACAAACTCTTGAATCAACAATAATGGGCAAAAAATCAATTTACCACATTCAATAATCAAAAGGGAAAATGGTGGCATGATGATAAATGTTAAGGCTATATTTGCTTATGTTTACAAAATAAATGTAAGTTTATCAGCAGAGAGAGAGAGAGACATAGAAAGCAGATTCAAGATGCTAATTTCCTGCTGGTGGCTCTGAGCACTCACTTGTGCTGCCCACTGATGTGCAATAATCTTCTCTTCATTTCCTGTTCCGATAATGAGTGTAGAATACACAGGTCTGCTACCTCCTAAGTAAACACACACACACACACACACACACACACACACACACATACCCTTATGTGCTCACACCAGAAGCATACAATGTCCAGAAAAAGTATGTGAAACTTTGGGAATTTCATATAACTCTGCAGTAATTTGTCATAAAATGTTAATTGATGTTCATCTAAGTCACAGGTATTGACAAATATAATGTGCCTAAAATAATAACACAAACCCCCATTTTGTTGAGGTCTGGGCTCTGATTTTGTCACTCCAAAAGGATTTTGTTTACAGACAGTCTCATATTTTCCTGAAGATATTTTAAAACACTTGAATTAATCTTCCCCTCAATGATTCCAAGCTCAGCCAGGCCCTGATGCAGCAAAGCAGGCCCAAATCATTATGTTTCAAATTTACAGTTGGCATGAGGTTTTCATAATGAGATGTAGTATCCAGATGTAGTGCTGGGTGTTCTTCCCAAAAAATTAAATCTTAGTTTCATCAATCCACAAAAATTTCTGCCAATACCACTGTGGAGTGTCAACATGCTCTTTAGCAAATTTCAGGCATGTAGCAATGTCCTTTTAGTAAGTAGCAGCGGTGGTGTCCTGCAATAGACACACTGTTTGTTCAATGTTCTACGTACTTTAGACTCATTAACACAGATGCTAGCCAGTTCCAATGATCCCTTTGGCCGTCCCTCAAGGCTGTTCCTTTACCTTGTTGATGAGTATTCATTGTGCTGTTGGGGTTATTTTGACTGGGTGCCCACTTCTGGGTAGAGCAGCCACAGTCCCAAAATGTCTCAATTTGTAGATCTGGTAGACTGGTGAATTTCTGAAGTCTTTGAAATCACTTTGTAACTCTTTCCAGCTTTATGTAAATCAACAATTCTTGGAAACAGATCCTCTTTTTGGTTAAGGCATGGCATAAGCATATTCTTGTTGTGTGGAGAAAATTCAAAATGTTTGAGTGTTTTTTATCAGTTAAAGTAGGTCTGGTCCACACGTCCAAACTCATTTTCTTAACAAGCCTCCAAGTATGCTAACACCTGACTCTAGTTAGCTTTTTTGGGGGTCATTAACTCAAGGGTTCACTTTTTCCTTTAGCAATAGGAGTTGTTTATGGTTGTTCTCAATGAAGACATAAGAATATCAGACTTTTTGCTGCTATTATTTTAGGCACATTCTTTTTGTCAATAGTCTAGACCAGATCACATTTTATGACAAGGTAATGCTGAAAACCCTGAAATTCCAAAAGGTTCACATACTTTTTCTTATCATTTATGTGCTCACAACCACCCAACAAGCAAGATGTGTGTGAAATGTAAATATCCTGATGCTGAAAGTTTGGAGAAAAATGGTAGAATGCCCCACTATAGACATCTTGTTGGCTTAACTGAGAAGCCAGGGTTTCGAAATAAGTAGCTCCTAAGCATCAGTGAGCTGTTGCTTAGTCAATTCACCTCAACTCGAAGCAGAATTCCATACTGGCTTCTGAATCATTCAGTAGAGGGGAAGCCTGGGTGCATCGGGAGGAGAGAGGGCAACAACAAACAAGCACGTGTCTCTGAATCCACATCCACACACACATACACATGCTCATGTACATGTGATTTCCAAAACACCCCAGGGCCTGAAGACACTGACTACAAATGACTGCACTCCATCTGTTTGGTTACACAAGTGTGCAACTGCCAAAGGACAGCATAACTTGAAAGCAGTTATTTTTTATTCCTTCTCTCTCTCTCATTTACAACATTGTTTATATTACAACATAAACAAAATATATGTAATTAACCAAGACACAGTGACAAGTTTGTTTCATCAGTTTTCACTGTAACTATGAGGATAATGAGGCTAAATTAGCATTAGCACTAGCATTTCCAAAATGGCAGGTCTTTTGCTGTGTTTCTGGAATACGGCAGTTAGCATCTACAAAAAAACAAGCTAACACAACAGGTGAACTAGTGACCCAACTGGTCTGATTCCTTGACAGAACGACTGCATCACAAATTGCTGAAAAGTTTCCTGCTGGTTATGATAGAAAGAATCAGAGCACTAAATGCATTGCAGTCTGCTGTGTATGGGTATGTGTATCCAGTCAGAGTTTCCGTCCTGACCATTCCCCACTACTGAAAATGCCTACAACTGGCATCAGAACTGGACTGTGGAGCAATGGAAGAAGGTGGCCTGGTCTGATAAATCACATTGTCTTTTACATCATGGGGGAAGGTGGTTGCATGTATATCAATTATTTGGGCAAGACATAAAACCAGGATGCACTATGGGACCAAGGCAAGTTGACATTACAGACTGGCTCTGGGGGTCTGTTCTGTTGGGAAAAAATTGAATGCTGCCAATTAAGTGGATGTTACCTATACACAAACCACATTGTTATTGACTAAATTCACCCAACATGGCAACAGTATTCCCTAATGGCAGTGTCATTTTTCACTACATTGAGGAGCATTACAAAACGTTCAAGCAAATGACTTGAATTTATTCCCCAAATTCCCAACATCTCAACCCAATCAAGCATTAGTAGCATGTGCTGGAAACACCTACTCTAATCCGCGGAGACTCACCACAAAACATAAAGGATTTAAAGGATATGCTGCCAACTTACTGCCCACATATATCACATTTTTTGCTTTGCATGTGGAGCAATTTTAAATAATATTTTATTTTATCTCTAATATTTCATGACCAGTGGTATATCCTTTTCTATATTCGTTTTGTCTTTCTGACCCTTTTTTTGTTTCATTCACCCTCTCATTCCCATTACTCTTCTTTCCCTTCAATCACTTTACAAGCCATTACAAACTGAATGGAGGCAACGATGTTTAAGTGCCTCAGGGATGGAAGCTCATGTGACTCAGTCACAAGCAATGTCATGCCAGGCTCTGACTCTCTCTCCCTCTCTCTATTTCTCTCGCTGTCTAACATTAATACATCATTGCCAGTGAATTAAGTCAATTAGGTGTCACTTTAATTTATGTTTTACACCTGTTTTTCTGGTCTGTTTAAATACACAGTGTGATACTTATTATTTCACTCTTGTAATAGGCATGTCATTCTATAGGCTGCTATAATCTGAAGCTCTGAAACTGTCATGTTTGAAGCACATAGGCAGACATCTCTGACTGACAGGACAATGTAAAAGAGTGACAATGTCTTCTGTTAGTGACTGGTATTGGATTCCACAAACTTGTTGGTAAACAGGCTCTAGTAAAATTCAAAGACAAGATTACTGTTATATAATGACATACAATGCCCTCCATAATTAAGATGTGTTAAAAGCCTTTTTTTTAATCGCAGAAGCATACTCACACTAAAAATTGTAGAAAAATGTAATCTTTAACTCAAGTGAAATTCAAGGGAAAAAAATCCCTGACTAAGAAATAATAATTTTTCATAAAATTGCCATTATCTTTATTACTCTTCTTTAACAAATATGTTCTTACAACGAAATACATTTGTGTTTCTTTAATGTAGGGAAAAAGACAAAAGCATGCCCAAAAAGCATGTTTCAAATATATGATATGAATCCTTTTAGTGCCTCAATCATTAAATTACATTTAATGCATTAAATCTTAAAAATTAAATAGATATCTCTAAATAGCAGACTAGAATCAGGGATTAATATTAAGAACTAAGAATTAAGAATATTACTGTATTGTCAGGATGTCAATGTTTGAACATTTAGAAATTAAATAAAAATGTATGACCGAAAAATAAATAAATGAAAGAAAACACCAAAACACATGTATGCAAATAGTTATCCAGGGGCAGAAATTAACTTTCCTATTAAAATAGTACATTAATCAACAATAAATGTTTGTTTGTCATTTTCAAAAGAAAATTTCAAAAATAATGTCCCTACATTTAATGGACACAGATTAAGCAGGGATCGCAGATCGAGCAGGATCATGTCGTAAAATGTTACACTTTCGCGATACAGGTCAGCTGTGCTGTAAAGCAGAAATGTATTATACTGTATTAATTCCCAAGGTGGAAATACATCTCTGCATTTTACCCATTCAAGGCAGTGAACACACACCTGGAGAGGTGGGCAGCCACTGTAGAGGCACCCAGGGAGAAGCTGGCGATTAGGTTCCTTGCTCAAAGCTGGCTGGTTACGGGAATCGAACCCACGACCCTTGTATACAACACAAGAAATCCTACTGTACATACCCTTCATGTCCCCTAGAGCCCAGGAGTGACAGTGTAAGCTTTGCAGTGTTGAAAGTAGCCAGAGACGGAGCTAAGACATTAAAATACTGGATTTCAATACAAAAACATACCATATCTCCCCATACATTGATTTTGTAAACCTGGTATTGGGTGCAGCTTGCTTAAATGGGGCGGCCTTTCTAAAAACATGAAAACACACTCTTTAAAAGTATAATTCAGTGACAAAAAGATGACAAACAAATGATTAGTTGAATTTAAGTGTACTATTTACTGCAGCAATGAACAGTTCGAAAAACAATGCAAAGCAAAGACAGAGTCAGTGACGGGTCATTATAAAATGCAGAACATGCAAAGTGCCATTGCTTACCTCCACTTTCCACTAGAAACCGGAAACAAAGCCAGAACATTCTACCTATTGTTGGGCTGTACAGCATGTTACAGCAGGATCTGAAAGCTTGTTTGATCTCAGAATGACTATTATCCTTATTGTTTTTTGGCATATTGGTTACTGCTGTTGTGATCATGTGACATATACCGTATAGCATGCATATATTATGGTATATTATAATGAGCATTGTCCGGATAATACAAGCATTGATAGACAAAAAGATGCGTTTAATCTGGCCTTTTTCATTCAGGCCTTACAAAGCAGGCTAAGGCCAGGCCTGACCCTGAGGATCCGTCATCCCAGGTGCAAAAAGTGCCCATTGTTTTGGAGGGTGAGAAAGTGTGTAAACATGCTTCCCTGACCTTCATAAGTTCTCAAATGTTTCTCATATCATAAATTGTAACTGTTTGAAACATAGCTTCATTGTATGAGACAAGGGGCTATTATTCCGGCAAGTAGAGGGAGATATTGGGAGGAAAACACTCTGAGATAGTTAAAACAAGCATTGAACAATCTGCTCTTTGCATAAGCTAAAGATAACAATGACTTTTTGTAAATTAATGTGGACTGAATTGATCTTATGCATCACTCCGCATTTGTGCTAATGCTACAAAGGGCCAATGCAATTCTGTAGCCAAATATTCAATTAATTATCTTAAGTGTATGAAAAATCCTTCCCTAAAAAAAGAGGATGTTTTGGATATAAAATGGGTGATCGTGTATACAATATACAACCCAGTTCCAATACAATTTTGCTGTGTAAAATGGGGTTCAGCAAACTGCAAAAAACTGAACCTACAAATTATTAAAAAGATTCCTCAGTATAAAATTGTGAAGACTTATCTCTACTTGAATATCTCATCATTTACACAACATATCATGAAAAGATTCTGAGAATCTAGAGAATTCATACCATCCATACCAAAGATGAAAATGACCATTATTATCAGCGAGAGCCATTGTGATGGTATGGGGGTGCAACAGTGCCAATAGCATGAGTGAGTTGTATGTGACAGTACCATGACTGTGAGGCTTATATTAAGATTTTACAGAGACGTATGTCACCATCAAAGTGATGTCTCTTCTCAGGACATCCATGCTTATTTCAACAGGACAATACCAGACCACATTCAGCATGGGCTACAACAAGAGGCTTAGCAGACAAAGAATGTGTGTCTTTGACTATGTGCTGCTAATCCAGATTTAGCTCCTTTTGAAAATGTATACCACATCATGAGAAGGAGAATCAGATAATGGCAACCATGAGCCCCTGAGCAGCTGAAGTATTATATCAAGCAAAAACAGACACAATTTCCAATTCCCAAGAATGTTCCAGGAAATCTAAATTCTATTTACTTAATATGATTAATTTGGTCACTAAAGCTATAGAAATTATTTTATTTGTGCTTTTGTCACATATCTAAAGTTTCATGTGAATTACACACAGATCACAGGTTTTTGTTTTTATAGCATTTTGGAAAATTTCAACTTTTCTGGACATAGGATTTGTGTGTAAGGCATTATACACAAGTTTTAAATGGGGTGTTTCATAATAAACATATAATATACTCATGCAGATCTTACATTACATACAGAGCTAAAGCCTAAAGTCCAAAATATTTGACTTTTCTGGTGTAGATAATGGCCTGGAATAAAAAATATTTTTTTACATAATCACATTCAAAAGACAAAACTGTGGAGAGTAAACCATAAACATCTATGAATAGAAAAGCTTGTCTGGCATAGAACAGGCACAAAAAGGAAATGATAACTGGAGCAAATGCATTCTGAACATCTGTCTCTCATAAATTTCAGGTTTTTGTGATAATCATTTCTTATGGCAGACAATTCAGGGAGTTAAAAACTCTACTATCCTACTAGATTTTATGTTCTTTTTTGGCCAAACTGGACTACCTCAGACGGCAACTGACCAGAGTTTGATGTGACAAAGTCGTTCCTGGACAGCCAGTGTCCAGCACAGTCGGGTACTTCACTTCCTCAAAGACACTCACAAAACCTGGTAATTAACAAGTGAGTTGAACCAGGTGTGCTTGATCAGGGAAATCACTAAACTGTGCTGGACACTGGCCCTCCAGGACCAGAGCTGGGTATAGAAGAACCACTTTTGATTTCCCAAAGAATGTTTCAGTGGACATTATTTTAAAGAACCAATAATGGATGCACAATATGCATGAGTGTGAAGAACCTTTTTAAGTTTAATGAACATCCACATAATGAAAAGATTCTATACCAATCAAAGGTTTTAGAACTGTTTATCCAATCCAAGACCCACTAAGAAAGACTTGTTCTTAATCAGAGACCACCTAGACCTTTGGCTAAAGTGTTTTCCCTTGTCTCAGACGTCACAGATATTGCGGAGCCTGGTGGAGTTCAGTTCCAAAGGCTATGCCAGAGCAGTGATTGATTTTCAGACAGAAATTTAATAAGAGTGAGGATACAGCATAGACCTTTCAGACGATCTAGCCTTGCGTGGATAAAAAGTGAGATTGGATTATCACCACACCAGCACACCATACACTCGAATTGTATTAATCTTTATATTGGCTTTGTCCCTTTGTAATAAAAGTAATCCATTATTCCAGTATTGTTATTTAAGCATGTAAATAGACACATCTCTACAAAATGAAAAATCTCAATCCTAATATTAAATATGAAATTGTATCAACCCAACCATACAAGCCTCTATAAGTCTTTTTATTCAATTGCCCAAAATAACAACTTTTAATAGCTTTGTTTAATCTACTGTGACCACCAAAAGGCACTCACCATCGTGACAATATGACGGGCAGATACAGGAGCACTTTCCACATGTGCCTCATGGTCCGTCCTGGCTAGAAAGCTGACCCCTGAGTGATCCTGTGGAGCCTGCCAGAAACGTGACTCTAGAAGCACAGAGGGCATTAGCTTGGCGATCCGTGCATGGGACTGAGCATGGAGAGATGCTCTGTTAAACTTCAGTGCATGCTCCTGACCATGAGAGTCCACGTGTTGATACACTGGAGCAACTGGTGCTATATGAGCATAATGCTTGGATTGGTAGCTCTCAGCATCCCCTGAGAAGCCCTCTGTAAAAAAAAATACAGAGAACAATAATTACCATAGGGAAAATGACAAAATAGACAGACTGGAAAAGATTAATTCCCCAGACTTTCTATGATGCTTGGGTGGAATTTACATGTCATGTTGTGCTCCTTGGTTTTAATTATATTTCCAAATGAGACGTACAAAGAAATCTTTAGCAACATAATGTAATATGCCTCAGGACAACTGCCACATATAAAAGGTAATCATTAGAACAAACTCCTACTACTTTCGTCCTGTACTCCTCTTGTGCTAAACATGTTATGTTTCTCTCTTACTCTACCCCATACACTTTTCAATTGAGATGGGCTTGGGAAGGAAGAACCAATGTACAATGCAGATGCAATAAACAGCTAAAATGCTAAATAAAACGGGGTTATTATAGCAACCAGTAGGAAGAAAATACATGAGCACTCATTAAGAGCAGTGCTTACATGATTTCTCCCCGGCGACCGAGCAGTTTCCGGTCCAGCACTCGAGGCAGCCAATCATGTGCGACTAGGGGCGGAAACTAAAGACGTCGTACGAAGAGACAGGCGCTCAACCTCCTTCCCGTAAATACATAATATAACACACTTAAAGCACATTTCAGTGCAGAGATTTCAAGCAGAATGTATAAAATAAATATGTCTTTATCTAATGTGACGTGATGACAGACTGCACAAGCCGATGTAAATAGGTCGGGTGAAATGATGGCTATTGTGTAATTCTGCACAGTGGAAACACTCCTGTGTGTAGTCGATACTGCGGGTGTGAATGGTCCTGCCCAGGGATTCACGTCTCAGGGAATGACACCTGAATTTAAGGCACCTGTCTGCAAATACCGTGAACCATTGCCTAAGCTAATCCACCAGAATAAGATGAGAGATATCATAAATCGGAGAAACACAGTTCGTGCACCCACCTGCTTTGTGCGCTATAAGCAAGAAAGAAAGGAGGACGCAGATGCCATTTCGTCCATGCATGTCTCCGTGCAGTCACCACACCATCAATACGAACGCTTGACATTCACCGGCGAAGAACTGACAACACACGCCGATTTCAATCGCGTTTTGTCTCGGCGACGAGCGGGACGCCTCTCAAACCGCCTTTGTTACAAAAAAACAGATCGACTTTCCCTACAGAGAAACGGTCCGGCACAGTCAGGGAAGGAAGCGAGCATCCACTGCACTCAGCACGCGCAGCTCAGGCTTGATTGCGAGCGCGCGCGCGTGCTTGTGGGTGTGTTTGGACTTTTTTTTTTTTTTTTAATGTATTTATTTATCACATTTTAGTCATACAATTGAATAAGATAAGAAATACAAAAACATGGCATTGCAAAAGTCCAGCAAATAAACAATAAGTGAGACATAGACAGTAAGGGGGGAGATAGAAAAATAAATAAATAAAATAAAAATAAATAAATAAATAATACTGATTAAAATTAGGGGTTTGCAAGAGTTAACAT
>JBBIGC010000125.1:26414692-26426809 GCA_037576955.1 Lepidarchus adonis | reverse complement strand
TCCACAGGTGTCTCCAATTAACTTAAGTGGTGTCAGTTAACCTATCAGGAGCTTCCAAAGCCATGACATCATCATCTAGGCTTTCCCAAATAGTTTAAAGCCCTTACTGTTTGTAAACTTCTGACTTAGATAAAGTAATTTTTAAAATCTCTAAAATAATTCTCTCACACATTATTCATCATCATATTATTTAGCAAATATAAATTATTTTGGAAATCCCAACTGACCTAAAACAGAAATGGTTTTGTCTGATTTAATATCAGATAGTGAGAAAAAAAAAGTTGTCTTTTTATACAGCGTATGTAAACTTCTGGTTTTAACTGTATATTTGGTGTCCAATGTTTACATCGTTGTTTTGAGCTAGAAGTTTATATTTGTAAAATGTTTTTGTCTTGGCTGATAAGCTACATTTTGTTTAAGTGGAAAGTTCATTATAATCAAACAATTGCTGTAAATTTACTAATCTTGTAGTAGAAATCCAATAAAACATCAAATTTTATCTTTATGTATGTATCTTTACTATTCATACATTAGGGTTATACTACACATTATATAGGGTTGTACAATATGGACAAAATCAGTATTGTGATTATACTGCAACATATAAAGACCAAACACATACACAAAATATTTCTTCTCATCTTTACTTACTTAATCAAACTGAAAGATATCACAGCTATAGTTCAGAATTATTTGTAGAAATTACAAACAGGACATTGAAATTAAAAGGATCACACCCCAATGTCAATATTTTGTTTTAATGACAGCCTAGAGTCTGATAGGATACTTCTCTATCAACTTTACCCCTCCAGATTGAGCAATATTTGCCCACTGTTCTTTAAAGAACTGCTCAGGTTCTATCAAATTAGATGGTGAGTGTTGGTGAACTGCCATCTTCAAATCAAACAGATTTTCAGTTTGATTTAGGTCGGAGCTCTGACTGGGTTGTTGTCTTGTTGAAAGGTGAACATACTGATCGTCATCAACTTTCTGCAGACGGTAGCAAGCTTTCCTAAAGAATTTCATGGTATTTTGCTCCATCCATATATCCTTCTACCTTAACCCTAACTCTAACCCAGAGAAACACCATCATAAATCTCAATGTTTTATTGTATGTATGCTCTGTTGTGGCAGGTGATTTCCAGCAGGTGTTCCATATGGTATTGAGGCCAATATGGCCCGTCTTGAGAAATGACCACCTCTCTGCCATAAATTCCTGTAACTCCTTCAAAGTGGCCACTGGCCTCTTGGTAGCCTCTCTTACCAGTTTCCTCCTGGTTCTTTCATCCAGTTTTAGTAGTACCATAAACTTGCCATTTCTTTATTATGGACTGTGCTCCTTGGGCTTGAAAAAGCTCCTGCCTTATGTCTGTCCTCAACTGGATTCCTGAGATCTTCTGAAAGTGGCTTGCCACCCATATCCAGGAACAGCTGTTATTGTGCTTCACTAATCACACTGATTACACGTGATCCCAGGTGGAAGCCAGTAACCATGGACTGAAATTGTGGTTAATTACACCGGATTGACTTAATACATCTTGTTTAGGAGGGAGGATCCTTAATTAATCTGTAGCTGTGATATCTTTCACTTGGGTCTTATCGATTGTATTTAGTAGGAAAAGCGGAGAAAAATATGTGTTTTCATTTAAGGCTGTAAAAATTCATTTAAAACAAAAAAGAAGATTTTTTTTTTCTAATGGCAATACTAAGAAACTCTCATAAGGGCAGTGGAGGCCTAGTAGTTAGGACTTTGCCCCTGGGATCAGAAGGTTGCAGGTTCAAGTCCCAGCCCGGGCACCACTGAGGAACCCTTGAGCAAAGTACCGTCCCCACTTCACTGCTGCCCGGGAGCTGTTGATAGCTGCCCGCTGCTCCACGTGTGCACGTGTGATGGGTGAAATGCAGAGACACATTTCACTGTGATGCGATGTGTGTTCGATGCTGTGGCGTATTGACAATGACATAATAGTCACGTTCATATTGCAGTCTCCTGTGATATACATTATCATCACAATACCGGAAAACTGTTAAACAATGTATTGTGCAGCCCTAACATTATATATAAACCTGACTCACCCAAATAAGAGCCGGAGAACTCATTTTCCCCTGGACAGGGGCACTCACTCTGCAGATGTGAGGGTCCGAGAAAGCTCCCAGTGGTCAGCTGCATTAGCAGCCCCGGGCTCATGTGCTCAAAAGAATCAGAGGACAATAACGCAGCAACAGGGTAATAGTCTCTCTTCTTAGAGCTGGGGAGGGTTGTACTGTAAGAGTCCCTGCAGACAGGGCCCTGGTCAGCAACACAACCTAAGAGAGAAGGACAATGGGTGAGCTGAAACATTAATCCATCATCTACTCCTTGTAGCTGTAGGTCAATAACACTAGCCAGACACCAAAGAAGAGCTTCTGCTTGTTTGCAGTTGGACCTCAGGTCTCAAAGTTAAATAAGCACATCCAACACATTTAAATGGACTTACCTGAGCACTTTGTGAATTCAGAAAGAAATGATATCAAATAGAAAGTGCACACTACATGCTGTTGTCTCACCTGCATATTTGTCTGTGGGCTCTGGGATGTACAGGCTGCCTCTCCTCAGAAGGGAGCTGATAGGTCCGTGATAATGGCGGAGCAGAGGGTCAATGGCTGCCTCCATGTCTGTTTCACTTCCTGTGTCCAGCTGACAGAGACCTGTGCAAATGTTATCCCATTGAAAAGGCAGAAAAAGAATAATAGTAAAATAGATTGACCAGAAAATCGTTATGACGACAGATTAAAACTTTGGGATGGTATGTGAAATATTTTACCATTCGTGTCCTTAGGTTGCATATAGAACCCTCCCATAGAAGAGCTCATGTACTGATGGCTGCTGCTGCTCTCAGACGGTACATAGCCATCCTGCCTCTCTGCCAATGTGCCCTGTGAGGACAGGTAGCTGGGAATATCTGCAGGCAAGTTTGTCTCATCTGAGTAGAACACATCAGTAAGTTAGTAAGCCATCCACATACACTAGCTGCAGATGAAGTGACTGGAAAATTAACAAACTGAAAAATATTGCATATACAGTCAAACCCTGTTAGCTCAACCGGCTATTTTGCAAAACCCACCTCTTGCAATGAAAGGCTGCCGGACAGATTTCCTTCCATGTTATTTACCCCATTACGATAGCTCGCCGCCCCTTTCTCTCACAAAATGTAAGGCCTGGACCAACAGGGACGAGCTAACAAGGATTGACTGCATTCCACCACAAATCAATATAATGCTGACCTGTGTTAGTGACACTGCAGTCCTCATTCCGTCTGCGTGTGTGATATATTATGACTACCCACACTAATGATGTTCCAACAACACAACAGACCACTGCAATGATGACAATGCCCACAGTGGTCCAGCCATCCTCGTCCGACCCACTGACCGAGCCGAGAACCCCTGCCTGGCCTGAGTCACAGTTAGGGTTAGGCAGAATGGTGAGGCGGATGTTGCCCCTCTCTGTGCCTAGTGGGTTGGACATCTCACAGGTGTAGGTGCCTGCATCGCCCTCTGCCACATCCACAATAATCAGGAGCTGGTTTCCAGCAGCGAAAAAGTGGTGCTCAGTTACCAGAAGGGGACTGTCATCCTTGGTCCAGTTGAGTCGTGGTGGTGGATTTCCACCTGCGATACACTGAAGCACAGCAGTCTCCCCTTTAGCCACAGTACGGTCCATCAGCGGTCGCAAGAAAGAGGGGGTTTCTAAAGTAAATACAATAAAATGACACTAGTAAACGTCACACTGAATGTAAAGGTACAATAAATTCCCCCCCAAAATGAAGCTATGAAAATTTAATGCCTATACAAAATCTAATATTTATTATGTAAATGGTGGTATGATCAGTTTTGTCACTGTTCCTAAACACCTGTCTATTAGCAACCAATAATATAGCATTAAATCCAGTGTGGTCTTATGGGTCTTACCCAGAACTGTTAATGTAGCGTTAGCAGATATTGCCCCTGCTGTATTCTGGGCAGTGCAGCTGTATACTCCAATATCATCTGTTTTCACATCCACAATGAAGAAGACAGCATCACTGGGCATAACATGCATCCGTCGTTCTCTGGCAGCAGGAAAATCAGTTCCTCCGTCTTTCTGCCAGGCAATCTGAGGAGTGGGGTGGCCAGTGGCAGCACATTCTAACCGTGCTGTGGCTCCCGCACGAATAGTCAGATCCATGGGCATTTTGGTAAAGGATGGCAACACTTAGGGAGAAGAATAATATGTTATATTAACCCATGGTGGACAAGCAAAATTAAAATTAAATCAAAACTGATTGTTTTATTGCTTACATTTACAATCTACAAAATTATGAATTAAAAAAAGTAATCAACACTACTAAGCCCATAACTTTTGTGAACTCAATTCACTCAATTTCTACTCCGTCAGAGCCACTTGTTACAACAATGTTTGGATATTTACAGTCACATAAAGCACTGGTGCGCATGACTTACTGTGGACAGTGAGTTTTGCCTTGGCAGAATAGGTGGAGCCAAAGTGGTTGGAGATGACGCACTGGTATTTGCCTTCACTGGATACCTCCACATGGCGCAGTTGCAGAGAGGTTGTATACTCTGTGACCTGGCTCACCTCTCCATCCTGCGAGTGGAGGTGAGCCTGGTTATGGATCTCTGCATCATTTAGTACCTCATTGTCCTTTTTCCAGGCAAAGGTCATGGGAGAGTCGCTAGAGCTGGCGGCGGAGCACACAAAGGTCACGTTGGTGCCTCTGATGGCCGACTGCGTCTCCGGCTGCACTGTGATTTGAGGCTTAGGGAAGTCGTCTGTTCACACAAGAAAAACAAAGGAAAGGTTTCCACATCTTTTCATTTAAAAGCAAGATTGTTCAACACTAAGTATGCGTTAATTTAGGCATAAACCTCAAATGTTTCTCCCAATGAACACAAGAAGTCTAATTTTCCATCATGCTTTCCAAGTTCCACTTACCACACACAAACTCTTCTTGGCTAATGGTGAAGATGCTCTTGGCCTTCAGCAGCTGTGGATGGGCACAGCTGGCATTGACCAAATCCTGGAAGGTGTGTTCCGCCACCCACTGTGGGAACCACTTTAGCTGACAGTCACACAGCAGGCTTGATGTATTCAGGTGCCTGGCGGAATGCAAAACAAAAAGCAAGAGCAAATCAGAGTTCTTCACTTCTTGAACCATAGAAAAATACTTGCCGTTGTATTAATGCAACACCAAGTTTAGAAACATCTAGTGTAGAGGGTAGAAACATATCAGGATTTGTATAAACGATACTAGCAAACGTACAACAAACCTAGTTTCATTTCCAGACAAAATCTGGACCACGAGCAAACGTACAACAAACCTAGTTTCATTTCCAGACAAAATCTGGACCACGGCATAGAACTGAGCCCTCCCTTCTGTTCTTTAGATACATGTACACACTCCACATGGCAGAAAGAATTCACACTTACAGCTCCTGCAGGTTCTTGATTTGGGAAAACGCATTGCCTTGAATGGACATGACGGCATTGTTGCTCAAATCACTGAGTGAAAGGAATAGAAAAATGTTACAGTAATTACCACAGGTGAGTTTTAAAGATGATTTACATCATACTGAGCACTCGAATTACTGGAAATACTTACAGCTGCTCCAGCAGGTCCAGTCCAGCGAATGATTTCTTGGTAACTGATCGAATCTGATTTCCTTGTAGAAACCTGATGGAGAGGAGTTAATTAAAAAAAAAAACAACGGTCACTTCTTGGTTACAAAAATAGAAAACCTTTTTTTAATTCAATGTAATAATATTTACCACTTTACCTAACATTACGTTCACAAATGACAAAAAAACACCACATTCAGTGTCTGTTATAGAAATATAGCTCCACCCAAAATTATTGGCACCCTTGGGTAAGATGTGTTCAAATTAATAACATTATAATTGCAGGAGCATCTAACACCAACACAAAAATTCTCCAAAGCTGATAGAGAAATGTACCAAAGAGTGTCATCATAGGAGGGGGCAACCGTAGACAACCACAAAACACCATCTCCATGCTAACAAACTGTTTAGGAGATATTAAAGGAAAAAGCCTTTTCTCACCTAAAATCACAAATGTACATTTCTGAGACTGGGACTGTGCTTTGGGAAAGCAACAAACAATCCAAGGATGAGTATGCAGAAAAGCAATTCTCCAACCTTGTCCAATCTTATAGGAGAACATTAAATGTGCCATGTTGTAAAAAATAATCAGCAATTGTGGCTCACAGGATTTTTTCCCAAAGAATACATGTAATTTAATTACAGCTGGGATTTTTCTCTTTGTTGTGTTGAGAGAATTTGTTAGAAGCCCAAGAACACATCTCAACCAGTAGTGCCAACGATTGTGGAAGGGCACTTTATGTAATTAGTTTCAGAACTCACAATTTTTTCAGATCGTTCAATGCAGAAAATGGTCCATTCATGTCCTCAATGGTCCAAGAAATTTCGTTGTATTTCAGATCCCTTTAGACAGAAAGGCCAAAAAAATCAAAGAACCACAATGTTAACTTGCACACCCTGAATACTGAGCTGGAAATGCTCACAAAGCTACATCGTCTGTTGTGTTAGGAGAATAGAGAATTTGTGAATTTCCACACAATGACTTACATCCCATCACCTGCCAATTAACAGGTGAGTTCAAGTGTATGTGAGCGGGAAAGTGAACAAAATGTACTGGACACGGGCCCTTAGAAAGATCTATTTAACAGGCGTTTCTCTAAATAAATAAAAAAATTAAGAAAACATTGTGTTACTATTCATGTGCAGAACTCTATCTTGTAAAGTGAGTACACCCCTCACATTTTTGCCACTGGATTCCTCTTTCATCCACAGCTGGAGGATGTCCGAGACCTACAGATGCTCAATAGGGTTTAGGTCTGAAGACATGCTTGGCCAGTCCAACACCTTTACCCTCAGTTTCTTTAGCAAAGCAGTACTCATCTTGAAGAGGTTTGCTATGCTGGAAAAAGTAGATCATGCTCTGCTTCAGTATGATCAGTTGGTATGTATGGTTCCCCTCAAAGACCTGTAGCTCCCCAGCACTGGGATCACTCATGCAGCCCCACTCCCACCACCAGACTTGATTGCAAACAAGACAAACAAGCAAACAAGTCTTTGTTCTCCTCACCTGCCTGCTGCCACACATGCTTAACACAATTTGAACCAAATGATTTTATATTGTTTTTTTTATTGGTTCTAGTAATGTTCTTAGTCTGCTGGTCTTCAGCAATCTGTTTTCTTGAGCATCATCTTTAGAAGATGCTTCGTTCTGGGACGACAGCCATGCAGATCAATTTGATGCAGCGTGCAGCGTATGGTCTGAGCACTGACAGACTGAACCTCACCCCTACAACGTATGACACAATGCACCAACGTGCTACAGCTCAGTTTCAGGGGGTTGGCAAACTTCTTACAGCCTTGATCATCTTTATGTAGAGCAACAATTCTTTTTTTTCAGATCCTCAGAGAGTTCTTTGCCATGAGATGCCATGCTGAACTTCCAGTGACCAGTTTGAGAGTAAGCGCGAGAAGACCGAATTTAACACACCTGCTCCCCATTCACACCTGAGACCTTCTAACACTAACGAGTCACATGATAATGGGAAAGGAAAATGGATAATTGGCAACCCCTCACATTTCACATATGACAGTGTACAGCTTGAATAAATTTGTTGTCCCCTCAAAATAATTCAACACAGCCATTAATGTCTAAACCACTGGCAACAAAAGTGAGTACACCCCTAAGTGAAAATGTCCAAATGGTGTCCAATTAGGCATTTTCCCTCTCTGGTGTCATGTGATTCGTTAGTGTTACAAGGCCTCAGCTGTGAATGGGGAGCAGGGGTGTTAAATTTGGTGTTCTCGCTCTTTCACACTCATACTGCACACTGGAAGTTCAACATGGCACCTCATGCTCTAAGGATCAGAAAAAATGAATTGTTGCTCTACATAAACATGGCAGAGGCTACAAAAAGTTTGCCAACACCCTGAAACTGGGCACCATGGTCGACCAAAAAAGTTGAGTGCATGTGCTTAGCGTCTTATCCATTGGGTGCCTTTTGAAAATAGACATTTGAGAGCTGCCAGCACTGCTGTAGGTTGTAGGAGTCTGGGTTCAGTTTGGCTCAGACCATACGCCGCACGCTGCATCAAACATGGCTGTCGCCCCAGAAGGAAGCCTCTTCTAAAGATGATGAACAAGAAAGTCCCCAAACAGTTTGCTGAAGACAATCAGACTAAGGACATGGATAACTGGAACCATTTCCAGTGGTCTGATGAGAACAAGATAAACTTATTTGGTTCAGATGGTATCAAGCATGTGTGGCAGCAATCGGGTGAGGAATACAAAGACAAGTGTGCCTTGCCTGCAGTCAAGCATGGTGGTGGGAGTGTCATAGTCTGGGGCTGCATAAGTGTTGCCGGCACTGGGGATCTACCTTTTATTGAGGGAACCATGAATTCCAACATGTACTGTGACATTCTGAACCAGAGCATGATCCCTTCCCTTCAGAAACTGGGCCAACATGATGATAACCCCAAATACACATCCAAGATGACAACTGTCTTGCTAAAGGCCTAAACCCTACTGAGAATCTCTGGGGCATCCGCAAACCGAGCACCAGGTCTCTTAACACCCACCAGCTCCATTATGTCGTCATGGAGGAGTGGAAGCACATTCCAGGGGCAAGCAGTGAAGTTCTAGTGAACTCTATGCCCAAGAGTTAAGGCAGTGCTAGAAAATATGGACACTTACGGCACAATTTGGACATTTCCACTTAGGGGTGTACTCTTGTTGCCAATGGTTTCGACATTAATTGCTTTGTGTTATTTTAAGGGAACAACAAATTTACAAATGTTATACAAGCTGTACACTGACTACATTGTATCAAAGTGTCATATCTTCAGTGTTGTCCCATGAAACTTTTTTTTTTTTTTTTTTTTTACAAAAATGTGAGGGGTGTGTTTCCTTAAGGTGTATGTATCACACAGGACTTGGAGTACAATTGTGGCTTAAAACTGTTCATTTACAAAGTACTTTATTGTAAAACCTTATATGGAAACAACTAAAATACTTGTGTCTTTGGCTGTGTTTATCTCTAATCTGTCTCTTATTCTGAAAGTCACTCACAGAATGTTCAGGTGGGGAAGGCCCCTAAACGCTCCATCAGCAATGAAGTTGATCTGGTTGTAACCAATAACAAGTTGCTTGAGTACGCTCAGGCCTATGAAGCTGCCCTCTTCCAGTCGTGCCATCTGATTAAAACTCAGGTCTCTGTATGAGGAAAGCAGAATGAGATGTAGAAATATGCATACAACATAATGAATGAAAACTATTGGCAACATCAGTTTTGGGATTGTACTTAAACATTTAAGCTGATCATATAAACATATATTTTTAAATGCTTATAGTTGAAACCCATTAGCTCAACTAGACAGACCAGTGACGGGTCAGAATAAAACAGGTAATTAAATTGTTCATGCTCAACAACGGTATTATGTCACTATCGGTGTAGAACTACAAAAGGCCTCCAGGGGGCGTCAAGTTAGATGCTTTTATTTCAGATCAGTAAATTCAGTAACGCTGCAGCTAGATTTTCAAAAAATAAATTTGCATATTCCGCGGCTTATAGAATGGAGTGGCCCATCATTGGGGAAATACGGAAATCAAACACAACACAAGTGAACACAAAATGTTGTTTTTAAGTGAAGGATTTTATTATTAAGGGAGAAAGAAAATCCAAACCTACATGACCCTGTGTGAAAAAAGAAATTGCCCCCTAAATCTAATAACCCGTTGGGCACTTAGGAGCAACAACTGCATTCAAGTGTTTGTGAAAACTTACAATCTTTGCAGAATTGTTGTAGTTCAGCCACATTGGAGGGTTTTCGAGCATCAATCACCTTTTTAAGGTCACACAGCATCTCAACAGGATTCAGGTCCGGACTTTAACTAGGTCACTCCAAAGTCTTCATTTTTTCCCTTCAGCCAATCAGAGGTGGACTTGCTGTATTTTAGATCATTGTTCTGCTGCAGAATCCAAGTTCCTTTCAGCTTGAGGTCATGAACAGATGCTGGACTTCCTCCTTCAGGAGTTTTTGGTCGACAGAAGAATTCATAGTTCTATTTATCACAGCAAGTCTTCCAGGTCCTGAAGCAGCAAAACAGCCCCAGACCATGTTTTCTGGCAAAATTGAGACGAGTCTTAATGTTCTTTTTGCTCAGCAGTGGTTCTGTTCTCGTCACTCTGACATGCAGGTCATTGTTGCCCAGTGTCTTTCTTATGGTGGAGTCATGAACACTGATCTTCACTGAGGAACTGAGGCCTGAAGTTGTTGTGGGTGTTTGTGACTCTGGGATGAGTCGTCACTGTGCTCTTGGGGTAATTTTGGTCGGTCGGTCACTCCTGGGAAGGTTCACCACTGTTCCATGTTTTCATCATTTGTGGATAATGGTTCTCACTGTGGTTCTCACTGTGGTTCTCTGGATCCCAAAGTAAATGACTTTATAACCTTTTCCAGACTGATAGATCTCATTTGCTTTCTTTCTCATTTGTTCTGAGCTTTTGGGGACATTTTGGTCTACTTCACTTTGTCAGGCAGGTCTTATTTAAGTGATTTCTTAATTACATGATTTAGGTTTGTAATTTTGTGTGTTTACTTGTGTTGTCTCTGAAAAATATTTACATCTGAAACATTTAAGTGTGACAAACGTGGTAAAAGAAATCAGGAAGAGGGCAAACACTTTCACACCACTGTATATACACTACAAATATAAAATGTTAATGTATGTGTATTTCTAAAATAAGCTCCAGTTAACTTTTTAATTAACTTTATTAGAGCTGAACCTTCACTTCCTTATGTTAAAAAGCAAGCGAACGAGGCATGCAAAGTTTTAATGACGCCAGCCACCAAAGCCAGTCTGGAAGGACTGATTCATCTCCAACGTGCAGAAACATGGCGCCTCCACACTCACCTGACGCCACATACGGCAGAAAAACACTTGACTGTGGACAAGGTCTAACAAAAGAGCAACGCATTTCTCAGTGCTATCAACCTGTCCACCCTCTAAGCTAAAGCTCGGTTTCTCTCACCTCTCCATTATTAAAGTGAGCGAGAGAAAAAAAAGACTCAGATGAGAGAGGGACAGACAAACAGACAGACACAAGAGCAAGACAGACAGGGAAAGAGATGAGAGAAAATGCCACTTACAGCTCAGCAAGTTTCTGGCAGAACTCCATGGCACCTGGTCTGATGCGGCTGATGGCATTGTGAGCCAAGTGCAGCTGCTGGAGTGTAAGCAGCCCGTATAACCAGCCTTTATTCACCTCCGTCAAATTATTATATTCCAGCTGCCTGCAAACACACGTTATTCCTTGCATATTATTCCCAAACTCCAAATGTCCAAGAATGTTACAAAAAACATACAGGCTTTCATAGGGTGTCCTCATTTTTTCACATGACCGTATACTGTACTAAATCAAACAGGACTAATTACAGTCCTTTTCTTGCTAAAGATGCAGTTGTTCAGTGGTATTTAAGTGCTCAGAAAAGCACAATGTGGAGAACTGGGTTGTAATTTACTCTGATTAATAACATCACTGCCACCACTAGTGACAATGCACTTACAAATCTTCCATGTTGCTGAGGCCCCAGAAGGCTCCATCCATTAGCCGGGTGATACCGTTCCTCTGCATCTTCAAAGAGCGGAGTGTATTCAGTCCATAAAAGGTCAGACCCTCGATGCGCCGCACGCGATTCCTGCTCAGGTCTCTGTTGGTTAAACCCAAAATGGTTTATGTACATTTACCTGAACTCCTCATAGGAAGTTGTTATCTGATTCAGAGAGAGAGATGCAGAAAGAGACAGAGAGAAATTTAAAAAAAAGGAGACAGAAAAGGGGTGGAGTTGAGAGAGAACAAACACACACACACAGAGCAAGCGATAAAAAAGGGAAAGAGACAGTAAAGGAGAAAGGTGGGAGGAGAGAGAGAACAAACATACACAGAGTGTGTGTGTGTGAGAGAGAGAGAGAGAGAGAGAGAGAGAGAGAGAGAGAGAGAGAGAGAGAGAGAGAGAGA
>JBBIGC010000125.1:26392552-26403894 GCA_037576955.1 Lepidarchus adonis | reverse complement strand
CTGCGGTAGCGGCTGGTATCCCACGTTTTTTGGGTTTCCTTTCCCCGCCTCTATTCCGGCGCTATTCCCCCGGTAGAAGTGGGGTTTCGATTTTGGTCTTTTTCCCGCCTCTATTCCGGTGCTATTCCCCCGGTAGAGGTGGGGTTTTGATTTTGGTTTTTCTCCCGCCTCTATTCCGGCGCTATTCCCCCGGTAGAGGTGGGGTTTCGATTTTGGTCTTTCTCCCGCCTCTATTCCGGCGCTATTCCCCCGGTAGAGGTGGGGTTTTGATTTTGGTTTTTCTCCCGCCTCTATTCGGGCGCCATAGGCCTGCGCTCATCTGCTGGGTTTTCCGCCGGCAGTGTGAGCGGCCCCATAGCTCAGGGCATAGGGAACAGTCCTAGGAAGCGCCGAGGCCCGGGTTCGATCCTCGCTCAAGGCGAGTAAGAGACCACTCCCGTTGCTGTAGTTATTTGAGGGAATGATCCGTCTGAGTTTATTTTGGTCAGTGTATTTATTTGTTTATTTACTGGACGCCTCTGCATCTGGGTTCGAATTTAAAGATCCGTGCTGGGCCCTCGCCAGCACGTTACAGTATTCTCAGTTCACAAATGATTTCTAAAAGTGTAATTAAAAAATTGAGACAGAAGCTGTGTCACATCACTGTTTCTTTTAGTGTGTAGCACCAAATTCAAAATTAGTTTTAATATATTTACAAAACACAATTGGTCAGTGAAAACCTTACACTTTATTTTTTGCACTTTACTAAATGTCTCAGCTTATCAAAGGGGTTTATAGACCAACAACATGATCTTGTTTATTGTAAATGATAAACATTTATATCAGATTTATATCAAGAAAGCAGTTGAAGATATATACATGTACATGTATCAACTATAAGAGAAAATGAGTTGAACTTGTTTCAGAGTCTCATATTCAGTGCAGGGATTTAATGAATAGTGCTGCATGCTAATTTTAGCTCTGTCCAGTTCTCTTGTAGGATGAAATTGTGAGAGAGCGCCACCTACATTGCTTGCCTTCATTAAACTCCAGAGCTCAGAAGAGAGTGACGTTATGAGTATTTTAACGCAGATATCATTTGAAGACCTCAGAGTTACAGCTTCCAGTGAACTGGAATGAGGCACTACTGATAGCTGAAGGTCTAATGCAAATTTATATGGGACAAATGAAGCATAGCAGTGCCTAACCTGATTTTAATAGCACACGTTTAATAACACTGAAGAAATGACTGGAGCAGTGGAAGTTATTTCTTCTTTACTGTAGGCTGCATCTGTTTGGTGGCGGCTTGTTGGGCATGCAGTGTTCACATGCCATTATTTTATAGTAATTCTTCTTCTTTTAAGCACAATCTCCAACTGCTTTTTTAACCAGAAGCTGGATAAAAGAGCCGCAATCTGTGCTAAACTAAAGGACTTTCAGAATAAGCCTGTTCGTAGCAAACACACACTTTTTAATCAGCAGTCCCTAGTGTGCAGGTGGGCCATGCTGAGGGTCAGTCAGGCTGAACACATGGGCAGTGATAAGTGATAAAAGATAAAAAAAAAAAACAGAGTTAGTGTTGCTTGGTGTAGACGTGAGAATAAAGAATCAACATAAGCAGGACTAGGAATAGGACTCAGACACACCACATGATAACAGCCTCAATAGAAGTGTCCGAGTCAGGGGTCAGGGTCATGAGAGCATCCTAAGATTATTCCAGAGCTGGGGGCTACGTTTGAGAAGGCTCTTCCCTCTGCTTGTAGTTTTCAGGACTCTGGGAACTACTAAATTGTCAGCACCTAGTGATGTAAGAGGACAAGCTATAAATGTTAAATAGTACAAATTTCAAATCAATATGAAATTGAACTGGAAGCCAGTGTAATTTGGACAGGATTGGGCAGATATGGACAAATGTCTTACTTCTAGTGTGGACCCAAGCTGCTGCTTTTTACGACTAATTGTAGTGTGTTCAGGGTTGTTATGGAACAGGGCAGTGATCTAGGCTTGAGGTTATGAAATATGAACTGATATTTTAGCATTTCTGTTTTTTTAGAGTTAGGGTTAGGGTTAGGGTTTTTTTCATGCACACAACCTTACGTAGTTTAAGTTTGTCATCTTGATGGGAAAATAAATAATGTGGTGAGGAAGTATGTGAACCTTTTGGAATTACATGTTTTTGTAAATTATTTGCCATAATATGTGAGCTGATCTTCATGTAAATAAAATAATAAGAATGATTAAGAGTTATTGAGAACAATCATAAACAACTCATATTGCTAGTGGAAAAAGTATGTGAAGCCTTAATTAATAACTGGTTGACCACCCCATTGCACTTCAACCAGGCACATTTAGCTGTGGATCACACCTGCACATTGTTCAGGAGGAATCTTAGCCCAATTCTTTCTGGCAGAACTGCTTTAGGTCAAGTCATTTCATAGCATCGCTATTGGGTTGAGGTTTGGGCTCTGACTTGGCCTCTCCAAAAAACTGAAAAAAACATTTTGTGGTGAACTTACTCCAGTGTTTTGGGTCATTGTCCTGTTGCGTCACCCAACTTCTACAGAGTTTCAGTTACAGACCATCTGTCATTATTCTGAAGATATTTTGGGGGAATTCATCTTCCCCTTAATGATTGCAAGCTGACCAGGCCATGATGCAGCAAAGCAGCCATTTTATGCCAGATGTAGCTTTGTTGTTTGCAGCCAATACCACTGTGGAGTGTCAACATGCTCTTTTGCAAACTTGAAGCATGAAGCAATGTTCTTTATAGTAAGCAGTATGTTTCCTTTGTGGTGTCCTGCCATAGACACACATTGTTCAATGTTTTATGAACTGTAGATTCATAAACACAGAGGTTAGCCAGCTGTCACACGAGTTGTTTCTTTACCTCATTGACGAGTATTTGTTGTGCTCTTGGGGTCATTTTGACTGGATGGTCACTACTTGGTTGAGTAGCAACAGTCCCAAAGTGTCTCTGTTTATAGGTATAGGCTGTAGACTGGTAAAAGCCCTTGAAATCACTTTGTAACCCTTTCCAGCATCATTTAAATGAACAATTCTTGATCATTGATACTATGAAATGTCTTTTGGGCAAGGCATGGCTCACATATATTATATTTTATATAGTATATTCTTCTTGTGTGGAGAAAACTCAACATTTCAGTGGTTTTTATGAGTCAAAGTAGCTCTTGTCCACACCTCAACTCATTTTCTTAACACGCCTCCAGGTATGCTAACACCTGACTCCAATTAGCTTTTGTAATGTAATTAAATCAATACACTCAATAGAATGTTCAATAGAAATAAGAGTTGTTTTTGGTTGTGCTCAATGAAGGCATGAAAAAACGTGTTTTTATTGTAGGCACATTATGTCTGGATTTTCTGATAAGTGGCTTAATGACAGCTAAGTCTTTTGGTATATGCCCAAGGTTAAATAAGGAGTTTATTATTGTGGAAAGGTGGCCTCTTTTAGTAAGCTTGTAGGGATAGAGTCAAGTGAGCAACTCGTAGATTTTAATGAAAAGATTTGTCTGGGTTAAAGAATTTCAGCCTTTCTGTTGTAGCTGTTCTTCCTTCTGTATCTGAATCAGGTGAGATGGACACTAAGCTTGATTGGGTTAAAGGTAGTGTTGGAATTTAATCTTTGATTATTTCAATTTTATTGCTAAATAAAGCTGTAAAATCATGAATGCAGCTATAGATTCAACACCTCCCTGGTTCTTAGTTTGTCTAAAAATTGTGTTAAATAGTGTTACAAATTCTTTTTTGTTGCAATCAATAAGAGATAAGAGTTTAGAAGTGCAAATTAGAAGTGTATGCTTGTTTTTGTGTCTTCTTGTAATCTTGGAGAGTCTCTTTCCAACAAATTATTTATATTTGTTCTATTTTCTTTACACGTTGCTTCGTGTGTGCATTTCTGTGTGCATTATTACTCTATCATAATAAATGGCTAAAGTAAAGATTTTTTGTTAATAGCTATAGGTTTTCTATGAATAGTGGCTACATTTGTAAATTGTCTGGACCCCGAAGTTAAGCATGTAGCAGAATTAGCTAACAGTAAATAACAAGAGTAGTCGTAACATCTGCATCTCTTGTGCAATGTGCTGTTTATTGAACTTCTCTTAAGTCAATTTCATTTATATTCATGTAAATTCTGTTTATTTATCCTACATTTTTAACGTTATAACTGCATTTCAATTACGTATTTTCTTTATTATATCTATCCTTATGGTACCATGTTTATTTTACTTTAAAATATAATTGTATGGGTGACTATTCGGATCATGATATTCTGAGAGCAGGGCTTACTATTATTGTATTAAATTGCTATGATAATATTAAACTGCTTTATATTTTAATACTGCATGGGTTATACTGCTCTCCATATAGACACATATAGACATTGATAAAAAGCAGCCTCTGTTGTGTTCTTCTTGTGATTTGATCAAAGTTAAATCATGTATTACACACCGGAAGAGATTTTCCTTCATGTGGTTGTCGTGTTTAAGCCGTACACTACTTAGAAAATCTCCCTGAAAGGTCACTCTCCTTCCAAGGACATGTTTGATGATCTTGTTTAACTCCAGGCCGCCTCAGCCATACTTTTAGATGCTGTGTATTTTTCAACAGTACATTTAGTAAAATCTTTCTCAATTTGTATTTACCTTCAACTTGTCACGATGTAATTAGCATGTTAATTATAGTTCAGAGCTGGAGCTGCATTGCCATTATCCCATTTAACGACTAATGAGCTTATGTAATTAACACACCATGTTGTTTTCCTCCTTCATATTCACAGCGCAGTGTTATGGAGTGAACTGCAACAAGAAAGCATCTGATCCTGATTAATTTTTTTTTTCCATCTTCTGTTTCAGGCCCCATAAGCAGTATATTAGTAAACAAATATGGCTGCCGTCCAATAATGATAATGGGGGGATTTCTTTGTTCACTGGGCATGATCTCCGCCTCTTTTTGCACCACCGTCGTGGAGCTCTACATCTGTGTTGGAGTGATCGGGGGTGAGTGCATGCAAATTCTACTTAAGCTTAATGTTAATTTGATTAGAGTTAACTTCTTCAAGGAACCCGCAGTAAACAATATGCTTACAGTAGTGTGCTGCTGCAGTTTAGAAGATAATGTGACTTAGTTTTAATTGTGATTTACCACAGTTTCAGTAGAGAGTGAATAACAAATTATGTATTTTACACAGTGTGCTTTGAATATTTTTTTGCATGACTATTTACTATTAATAATGATAATTTAATGCCATTGTCATTGCCAATTTGGATGTTTTGAAACATATGCCTGTGTTCAAAGATTTCATTGTTAATTTTTACATTTACATTATGGATGACTCCTATATTACAGTATGAACACATTCTCTTATTTCTCAGAACTTCTAATTCTCTCTGCAGTATCTGTCATATCATCAATCATCAATTTCATCTTTTAGTGAAGGAACCTATTCACGCCAAACTCACTTAAAATGGACGTCAATGGGCAGCTGCTGTATTCTATAATAATAATAATAATAATAATGCATTTGCAAATGTAAAGGTTCCAGGCTGCTGATTTGGTTCACAGTTTGTCAATTTTCATCTTGCTGTTTGTTCTTTAAATAGATAAAAAATTGTCCTAGAAAGAAGAACTTTTATGCTTAAATTTCCAAATTCATATCTTCAAAAGCTTGAATTTCAGACAGAGCTCAGAGATCAGACAGAAATCAGACAGTAGACTGTAAACTAACCCCTTTGATGGTTGTAATACCACAAATTCTTCCCTTGGTAAAACTAGTCCGTCTGTGAAAACAAGTGTATTTTGTGACCATTTCTATTCTTTTCTAAAAACTTGCATCTATATTATTATCTATTAATCTATAATATTATCAATGGTAGTTACCGTATTTCCATATAAACCGCGGCTGATCGCTGGGGAAATACGGGACTCACATGGTACAAGTGTGACAAATAGAGACTAGGTGGAAATTGCTTTTTTCATTTTTCATTTCCCCACTGACCATTCTTATTCTCTTTTAAAGGTTTCGGTCTTGCCTTCAACCTTCAGCCAGCATTGACCATGATTGGGAGATACTTTTACAAGAAACGTCCCATTGCTAATGGCTTTGCCATGGCTGGAAGCCCTGTCTTTCTGAGCACGCTAGCCCCTCTTAATCAGTACCTCATCAATGCCTTTGGCTGGAGGGGCAGCTTCCTAATTCTAGGGGGACTCCTGCTCAACTGCTGTGTGGCTGGATCTCTGATGAGGCCCCTACCTCTGCCTCCAAACCAGGCCAAGGTTGAAGAGGTTGCTATTAATCCAGCTACGAAAACAGAGAAACCTACAGCCTGGCAGACTGTGAACAAATACTTGGACCTTTCACTCTTTAAACACAGAGGCTTCCTCATCTACCTGTCTGGAAATGTGATCATGTTTGTAGGTTTCTTCGCCCCCATCGTTTTCTTGTCTCCATATGCAAAGGACAATGGAGTAGATGAGTACTCAGCAGCCTTTCTTCTCTCCATCTTGGCCTTTGTGGACATGATTGCTCGCCCCTCCATGGGCCTGCTGGCAAACTCACGTTGGGTGCGCCCAAGGATTCAGTATTTTTTTAGCTTTGCAGTTCTCTATAATGGGGTGTGCCACCTGCTGTGCCCACTGGCTGAGACCTACACGGGCATGGTGGTGTACGCCGTGTTCTTTGGCTTTGCATTCGGCATGGTAAGTGCAGTGCTGTTTGAAACACTCATGGACTTGGTTGGAGCTCAGAGGTTCTCAAGTGCTGTGGGACTCACCACCATCGTGGAGTGCTGCCCCGTCCTTATCGGACCTCCACTGGCAGGTATGAGATATAACTTACACCCTCCATAACGTTTGTGACAATAACATGTGTTTCTTTGATTTACCTCTCAGCTCCTCAGCGTAAAATGGTTAATTTAAGATATTTGCAACATTTAGATTCACCATGTAGAAATTACAACACTTTTTATACATAGTTCTCCTCATTTCAGGGCGCCATAATGTTTGGGTCAAAGTAATGGCAGGTATATTAAAGCAGTCATATTTAGGACTGTCTTCTCTGGTAATTAGGGAATGGACTAGCCATCTCCTTCCAATATGGAGCCCTATCCCAGTCAATCGGCTAAGTTCCCACATTCCAGCTTGACACCAGCTGTCATTTTAAATGTTTAGTTTAATGTTATAAGAATTTCTGAGAGGTAATTAAATCTTAAATAATCTATAATCACCTACGAAAATCATATAACAATCATTTTAAACATGCACTTGCAGCAAAATACCAACTTTACTAAAAATCTATCTGAACTAGGCCCCGCATTTCAGAAATCTGAACACAACATTGTTGTATAAATTAAAACAGCAAACTTGCCATTGTATAATGACCTTTACTTTACTCTGATTTGTAGGGAAACTAGTTGATGTCACTAAAAGCTACAAGTACATGTACATCTCTTGTGGGTCTGTGGTGATCTTTGCCAGCATCTGGCTCTTCATTGGCAACTTCATCAACTACCATCTGCTGGAGCGGGAGCACAAGCAGGAGGGGATGTACAAACGGACTGAGACTGAGGATCCAGACAGAAACAAGGAGCAGTCGACAGCAGAGGTCGAGTCTGGCAGAGATACAGATGCACAGGCTTCAGAGGAACTTTTTAGTTCAATAGGGCAAGAAGCCATGCAGCGGGAGACCAACATTTAAACTTCCAGATCCACTGTGCACCTATCCCGAGCCACATGGCCTCCTCAGGTGAGGAGATGATCACTCTGGGGCACACAGAGCAACACTTGACTGCCAAAATAAACCACAGTTGTCCAGGGGGGAGAAGGACTGGTGAGGGAAAGTTTTTATTTTGAAAGTTGTGTTTAATCAGTTGGCAAAAAGAAGATTAATAGTGTGTTATGTTGTATAATTTGAGACTGTGAATGCAAACTAAAGTCTAGTAGCACTCTGTCTAAAGTACTACTCCAGCATTTCTCCACCTACCACTGGTTACCACACTGATTCCCTGTCCTTAAAATATGAATCATATTTTTCATTTATAAAGAGCCTTTCTCAAATGTACGATTGCTTACTTGACCTGTACAACCCTGTAGTGTTGACAACTATACCCAGACATGTTTCCCAAAACTTTTATTAAAATCACAGCAATAATTGCTCCAGAATTTTTAGAGTCTGGGCATTCTATTGCATGTTATCACAATATTGCATATGAATCCCAGACAGGGGTAACAGACTGATAACACTGTGCATTATTGGGTATATTCGTGTGTCTGTCTGCATTGTGTTTGAATCAACACTCAGAAAATCATGACGTAACTTAACATCACATGATGCAGCAGAAAGTGCTGAAAGTTCAGTGACACACAACAGCTTCTACACAATAAACAATATTATACAATTTCATTTTAGACATTTATTATATATTTATTTACAATTTTCAGTTAAAGTCCACTACTGTAGGTGCTGGACCTGAGATTGTTTTAAGTGCCTTAAAAAAACAATTTTAAGAACAAACATAAAAATTGTTGAAGGGTAAAGCTTTTTATGTGATTCTGGCAGATTTGAAAAAAATTGTAAAATCCCACCCACCCACATCAGACGTCTCTCCAAAGCCACTTCTCCAAAATGCATGAACAGTTCTTGCCTTTGTGAGAAATCCACACAGATGTTCATTCCTGTTTTGCTCCTTGCTGTATAAAAACTTTATCATCTTCAGTTCTGTCCTTCTGTTGTGGCTAAACACCGTTGAAGGTAGTTTCTTGCTAGCTTTACCTCTTGCTGGTTCGCCAGCTTTACCTAACAAGAGTAGCCTTGTAGAACACTTTGGTGTGAACATGCATTGGGACTATCTTACCAAAGCTTTTCTTATACAGTTTTGAACTTTTGAGCACTGGAGCAACATACTTACAAGCAATTTGTAAGTATTTGTAATTAGTAGTTCTGTAGGTAGGTATTAGTATTTGTACTTATGTAATTAGACTGTAAAGGCTGGTGTATTCCTTTAATAAAGACTAACTTATTATTTAATTATTAGTATTTATAGCTCAGCACATGGTAAGAAACATTGGCCTGCATGACAGAATATTTGAGAAACAGAAGCAGCTCTGTTGAGGATAAAGTCTCACTGTTCTTTGAGCACTGTGTTATGTTTCAGTTATATGTTCAGCTTCTCCAGAAACTGACATGCATTCACCAGCAAAACGTTGAGAGTTGCCCAAATCTGCTGTATTGTAACCTATAATCTATGTAGGTTGTTCTTTCAGGCCAACCTAACAGGGTTGAATGTAAATCATTATGCTTGTGGTATTATGAAGGGCCTTATAACACATTCCTGACCAAAATGTTATTGGGGAAAATGTGTCTTGTCGGACTGCTGGGTCATATCCTTAACCTTACATGCTGTAAATGTATAGACTTTATGAAGTGCAGGGACATTACTTTGCAATTTCTTTTCTTTTTTGTGGGTGAGGGGAAAGAGAAAATGTACAGAATATGTTTTTAGTTATGCGTTGCCTTAAATGTAGACAATGTAACTGCCCTTATGTAAAATCAGCTTTAAAATACTGTATCTTTGTGTATAGAAATAATAACTGATCATATCACATACTAGAAATACTAATCAGCCTGCTAGTGTAAATACTAGCAAATTTGATTTATTTTTTGTCAATTGTATTTAAGAGATTCTTTAAAGATAAAATAGATAAATCTTGGTCACAGAGTACTGTTAAAATATTAATGTTGTGTCTTTTTAAACTGCACTGCATCTTTGTATGTAAAATCAATGCTTCCATATACAGCAGAAACCCAACCTTTGTATGTATTAAACACACACACATCACACACAAACATATTACAAAATTGTATCTGTGTGACCTATGCTTGTCATAAATTGTGTGTTCCTGCTCTTTAAGTGCTATTTCCAAGCTTGTGCACCACTTAAGAGAAAGATTTAGGGGAGGTTTATAGATTAGAGGAGAAATAAAAGAAAGAATATGCAGTGTTGTAAGTCCAGATGTCAATAAAAACTTCAATCCCCATATTTATCATAAGCACTTACTGAAAATAAGTCACATTTGTCAGTTTTTAACTGATTTATGCAGCCATATAATTTCTTCTGGAGTCAATATATTACAGCATATATATGACAGATATTACTTTTTTTTCTATTACACTGTGTATTATGAGTGGGTCACTGGGACTCGCAGTATTAACCTTTTGTCTGAATTTTATTGTGCAACAATAAGGACAACAGTTGACATTCTATAATATTGTCAATAAACTCAGCAATGTGATCTTTAACATGATATAGGCAATGACTTTGTCTACACTGTGGATTTCAGTCATTTGAGTGGCTGTCACTGTGCTCTTGGGTCAGTTCAGGAATTGCTTAGAATTAGTTTTTAATTAATTTTTTTATATAAATCGAAACATTGATGCAAGTTATATATCGATCTACTCTAGCATGTTCATCGTTCTATAGTCAACATTCGGCATAAACATGATGGACAGTTTGGTTTAGAAACTGAGAACTGTTTCCTCACAGCAAGAAGATCCTGGGTTCGATCTCCAGATTGGCCACCGATGCCTTTCTGTGTGGAATTGCAAGCTCTTTCCCTGTTCGTGTGGGTTTCCTCCAGTTTCCCTGTGACCCTAAATAGATGAGGGGTTGGAAAATGGATGAATAAATGGATTGTTTTTGAAACTGCAGTAAATAAACATCAACTAGATTTATTCAATAAAATGAAACTTAAAAAAACGAGTTTTGTCTCATCTAACCACAGAACCTTCTCCCAAGCACTCTTTGAATCATTCAGGTGTTCATTGGCAAACTTCAGACCAGCCTTCACATGTGCCTTCTTGAGCATGGGGACTGTGTGGGCACTACAGGATTTTAATCCATTACGGTGCAGTGTGTTACAAATGGATTTCTTGGTGACTGTGGTCCCAGCTGCCTTGAGATAATTGACAAGCTCCTCCCATCTAGTTCTAGGCTGATCTCTAAACTCTGATCATCCTTACCCAATGAGGTGGAGCCATTGTCAGTTTATGGTCATTTTGTGTTTCTTCCATTTTCAAACAATTGCACCAACAGTTGTCTCCTTCTCACCAGCTTTTTACTTGTAGTTTTGATACAATATAACAATATGTACAAATGTAAAAAGGGATACAAATACTTCAATAAAAAATACAAAAAAATACTCAAAAACAACTATAAATATATTTTAAAATGAAAAGGAGATATAAAGAAAATGAATGATGTGAGAATGGGAGGGGGAGGCTGGCCTTCTTCAGCTTTCGGAGGAAGTGGAGGCGTTGCTGGGCTTTCTTTGTGATGGAGGTAGTGTTG
>JBBIGC010000125.1:26368396-26380576 GCA_037576955.1 Lepidarchus adonis | reverse complement strand
TGTGAAGTTGCTTTGTGACAATGTCAGTTGTAAAAAGCGCTTTATAAATAAAATTGACTTGACTTGACTTGACTTTTTTGGGGGGTTTTGTGGTTCCTGTAACGTGTTAGGTCCTTGCCCACGCCCTTCACCAGGTGATCCTCATTTCCTGTTTGTTATTTAAACCCCTATGTCCCTGTCCTGGTGTTGGGGAATGTATCATCCTGTGTCTTATTTTCCGACTAAAACAGTTAAAAATGCAGCCTACCTGTCACGTGTCTGAGTCTTGTCATGTGTTTCATCTGGTCATGTGGGTTGACTTGTCTCCACCTCCTCCAGGTGTCTCTAGTTTAATCTGTTAAATACCCCAGTGTTTTGGTTTGTGTGGTTATTGTGCCGCAGTGAGTTTTTGCTTCTATGTATGTTCAGTAAACGACCAGTGTTACGTATTCTGAGTGCTGCCTGTGGCTATGTCCTACACCACAATCCTCCCAATCCCTCCCACTGAGTGGCTAATAAAACAAAAACTATATCATTACTACTTTTCTGAATTTCTCATTTTTTCACTTTATGAAAATGTTTTGCTGCAGTGTTTTCCAAAAAAAATTGTGTTCTTACTGCCTTGCTGATGCTTTACATGCAAAGGATGAACTCAACTGTTGAGCCAAAAGCATTTATTTTGAATAATCAAACACAAATTTTTGACAGTGTTTTGAAAATCCATGCCCAGATAACTACCCAGCATTCAGTTTGTGCACTTATTCCTCCTTAAAAGGACAAATATGATGGCAGTAGAGCTGTTAACAGTCAGCTGATCAGAACACCGAACCTATTACAGCATATCCTCCCTTCCAGGCTACACTGAGCAATGCACCATGGTGTACTCATCAAGTGGCGAAATATTAAATTGGTGATGAATGTTCTGGGCTTGAACTGTAACTGTGAACACATTTAGTGGTTAGCAGCATCCTGTGTGTTGAGCCACTGCCTGAATAATAATGGACTCAAGTGCCTTCGATTGAAAATGTTTTCTTTTTCTCTAGGCTAATGCAGAAACTTGGTGTCTGAAATCTGTCTGAGATTAAATGACCGTTGAGATTCTTGGATGGAACATTCTATGCTCTATTAAAATTTCCTAAAGATCCAAAGAAATTATCTGAGACAGAAAGTAATTGATATCTGTCAGTCTGGAAAAAGTTATAAAGCCATTTCTAAAGCTTTGAGACTCCAGCAAACCATAGTGAGAACCATTATCCACAAATGGCAAAAACATTGAACAGTGGTGAACCTTCCCTGGAGTGGCTGGCCAAGCAAAAAAGTGCAGCAACAAAAGTCACAAATGACCTCACAACAACATCCAAAGAACTTCAGGCCTCACTTGCCTCAGTAAAGGTCAGTGTTCATGACTCCACCATAAGGAACAGACTCTGCAAAAATGACCTGCATGGCAGAGTGGCAAGACCAAAACCACAGCTGAACAAAAAGAACTTTAAGGCTGTGTAGAAGTAGTAGAACACTATACATTATACCAACAGTAAAACATGGTGGTGGTAGTGTGATGGTCTGGTGCTGTTTTGCTGTTTCAGGACCTGGAAGACTTGCTGTGATAAATGGAACCATGAATTCTGCCGTCTACCAAAATCTCCTGAAGGAGAATGTCCAATCATCTGTTCATGACCTCAAGCTGAAATGAACTGAAGAAAAACAAAATGAATACTTGACCTGAATCCTATTGAGATGCTGTGTCATGACCTTAAGAAGATAGTACCTGCTCGAAAACCCTCCAATGTGGCTGAACTAGAACAATTCTACAAAGATGAGTTTGGGCCAAAATTCCCCCACAGCGGAAAAAGACTTGTTGCACGTTTTCACAAACACTTCATTGCAGTTGCTGCAGCTCAGGGCCCAACCAGTTATTAGGTTTAGGGGGCAATCACTTTATCACACATGTGTTTAATGATTTTAAAAAATTAGAAATCAGACAGGGGGAAAACACTTTTCAACACCACTGTAAAATATATATATATATTGTAATGGTCCTGGGGTGCTGCTATTGGCTGATAGGATGGGGAGCAGGAGAACAACTACATTGGTGTCAGGTCGTGGGATGCACCTCTAAACGCTTCAGAAGGCAGAGCAGAAAGAAGCCAGGAGAAGACCCAAGAAGAAATCGGAAGCTGGTGGTAAGCTGAAGGGAGCAGTGCCCCCAGAGGATGGCGGCAGAAAAACACAAAGGGAGGTGGTTGAACTGAGCTTCCAGGCAGACGAGAAGCCAGAAGAAAGCAGTGCACCCAGAGGAAGGTGGCAGGAAAGCGCAGAAATGGAGGCGGCTGAACAGAGCTCCAGCTTCCAGGCGGACGAGAGCTCGGAAGGTGCACGCTATGTCGACTGCAAAAATTTCTGGTCGGTCACCGCAACAAACAGCAAAATGGTGCCAAGAGCCGGCGAACAAGAACCGTATCAACAAAGAGATGATGCAAATAACCAGCAAGCCAAGACCAGTATCCCAAGATGGCAGCGACATATGTGCAGGATGGCCAGCACCCCAAAATAGAGACTGACTGCACAGCAGGCCAGCGACCGCCCGCCCCCATGGTTGAACCCAACCGCACAGCAAAGCAACAGCACGGGGATCTAGCCTCAATCGTACAGGTGCCTCGGACCACCAGACACATTCCTCCACCAAGTGCAGCTGGTGCACAAAACACGCACCACGCCATTGCACCCCCGGAGCAATGGCCTGGTCGAACGATTTAACCAAACACTGGCCACGCAGTTAGCCATCCTGACAGCCCAGCAACAGAAGGACTGTGACCAACATTTGCCTGGTGTGTTGTGGTCATATAGAACGGCTGTTCAGGACCGGTTAGTGCCTTACCAGCCTTTAGCTCCTGGGGCCAATGTTGTTCCTGATGCCACTTTTGATGTGTTTTCTGATGTTGGGGACAGTATAGAAAGATGTTGAGCGACCAAGTGGCCAGTATTCCTAATCATCCATCACAGGTTTCATACTCGTGCGCATTCTAGCCTCTAGGGGACACACTGGTACAAGGTTACCCCAGAAGAACCGCTAAAAAAAAAAAAAAAAAAACTCTCTCTATATATATATTTATAGAGAGAGAGATGGGCATAGATTATATTTTTTAATCTAGATTAATCTCATTGTAATCTTGAGATTAATCTAGATTAATCTAAATTAAAAAAAAAAATATATATATATATATATATAATAGTAATAATATTGTATTTTTATAAGTATTATTATTATCATTATCATTAGTAGTAGTACTGGTATTAATAATAATAGAAATAATGATTAATAAATGTGTTTGCTTGTAACAATCCACAAACAATATTGTATTTTACAGTTTAAAATTAATATTTTAACACATAATTTAATGTTTGCTATTATGTATATTAAATAAGGTGTGTGTATGTGTGTGTGTGTGTGTGGGTGTGTGTGTGTGTGGGTGTGTGTGTGTGTGTGTGTGTGTGTGATTGAGAAAGTGGGAGAGAGAGAGGGATGTCAGAAATTGTGATTCAGTGAATCAAGTTGCCCTGTGAGAATTATCTGTGGTTGAAGAAAGATTTAGTTCATAAACCATAGGTTCATAGAAGACTCAGCTCACTCTGAAATATTGCATGTCGTCAAGTAAATGCGGAAGACCATTTCATTTAGCCAAGCGTATAAATGAGCGTTTACAGCTCAACTCAACAACTCCCAAACCATACGGTGAACAAAGAGATTGTTGACTTGTTGCCGCTCATTTACTCCATTCTAAGTGAAATGGCCATGTGCATTTGCCTGAGGATGAGCACTGATTCAGAGTGAACCGATTCTTCCCTGAGTCTTTGTTCACTCAGCGTTTGTCCACGTCATGCGCTCCAGACGATAAACTCTCTCTTCAGTCCAGAGCGCATCTCCTGCCTCACTCCAACTTAACTCTGATGTCTTGCAGGGGAGATGAGCATTTCTGAACCACATTCCGTTCCCTTTCCCCAAGCCATTAGTATAACAAAGGGTGCGAATAGTCCTGAGTCGGTGGGCTGGTCTGTGGGCTGGTCTGTGAGTGGGTCTGTAGGTGGGTCTGCGGGCGGGTCTGTGGGCTGTGGGTGGGCAGTGATGGGAGAGAGCTGTACATTTTTTTTCTGCGTGTCTAGGGCTTTAAGTGTTAAACAAACAGCTGTCCCATTTGTAGATGAAACTGAAAGCATAACAAACCCGCTGCGTTACACTTTCATCTGCAAATGAGATAGCCATGCCAAAGAGTCTCACTATTCTCAACAGATCTGTTAAAAGTTAGTGAGAAATGTGGCACATGAATCACTTGTTGACCCGGTGAAGATATTTTTGCTTTCTTTTCACATAAAACTGGGTCTCATGAAGTTTGTGAAAGCAATGAACAAAGAAGGTGATGGTTTTCATTATTGTTGAACACAGTGAAAGGTTTCACCAGGACATTGCCACAATGGAGAAATTATACCAGGGCAACTGGAATCCGTCAGTGCTGATTACTGTTGGACACTCCAGTGTGATGCACCACACACTGAATACAAAAGAAAATTAGGAGCAAAACACTATTCATTCTGTTGAATTTAATAGCTTATGCGAAACATAAATGTCAGTAAATGTCTATTTTAAAGAATAAATCTAAATCTAATATCTAAGTCTATATCTCACGAGTTCCTACGTGATGCAGTAAAACCAAACAATATTTGTGCATACCCAGTAGGTACCTGTCACAATCAGCAAAAACTTTTCAGGAAGCAAAACTTTTTAAAAAAAATGTACAGTCTTATGGCTGAAGTCAAGGAGAACAATTAGCTGTGTTAGAGACACAGACATGTGGGTGTGCAGAATTTGATATTAAATTGTAAAAAAAAAAAAAAAAAACTGTATAATGAAAAGTTTCTTAAAGAACCCTTAAATGAACTAATTTACATTACGTTTTGTATAGATGTAACAGATAAGAAAAAGAAAGAAAGGTTTTGTAACTTCTTGTTTTTTGTAAAAGAATATTGTGGGTGTTTTTCACCAAAATATTGTATTGTTTTCTTTGTTATTTTAATATTGATTAAGGTTGCACGACAGCGCCCTCTGTAGTGTGGAGGAACGTGTTTATTTTTGGCTGCGCAGCCCCTCCTCCGCCAGTCTGAGGTAAGTTTGGCTGACGGAGGTAAGTTTCTGAAGCAGCATTTCTGTAAATATGAGATTTATACGTATTAATGTTGATTTCAGGGCATGTGGGTTTTTATTTATACATATTATGGTGCAGGATTGTAAGCATTGTTCTTATTTCGTTCAAAATACCTGTAAATATGTGTTGAGAGCTGAGGTTAGCTAAATTAGCCTACTATTGGCTACAAACTAAAAAGTAGCGTCCGCCATTTTATCCTCGTGTTCACGTCACCTACGTGTTTTAAATGTTCTCTTGTTATGGTAGGTTCTCTGTTATAATGAACTCCGGGGATGATAAGGGCATCTGCGCTCTCCTTTTATTTTATGCAGGTATGTGTATTTTGTTATGACATTGAGTGAATGTCTTTTGAGCAGTTTTTGCTGTTTTTTTTTTTATCATTTTGTATAATGGTGAATGAGTCATGCAGTTCCTCTGTTTGTTTGAGATGTTTAACTGTTATTTAATTTTTTATAAGAAAAATGTTTTATTTAATCATTTATACACTTTATATATTATTATATATTATATAGTTTTATATGCCAGTCTGAGTCCGGTTTGACTGACGGAGGTTCTCTGTTATAATGAACTCCGGGGATGATAAGGGCATCTGTGCTCTCCTTTTATTTCATGCAGACTCAATAAACAACCAGAACCAGCAGTTGCCAGTGTCCTGTGGTTGGTTTTGCACCGGAACACAACGCAGTGTGGCCCGCAGACAAAAGCAGATGGGCTACATACATTTATGAGGATCGTCACACTTTTCTCATTTACAAAACTTGATTCTTTAGGGAATAATGGATTTTCTGTTGCATCACTCAAAGAACACTTTGTGGCATCTTTTTGTGTACACTCTTAGCAGAACTGGTTCTACACAGTATGAAAAAAGGTATTTGTTTTTTATCAATAGTGAAACCCATTTTGTGCTATATAGAACTATTATTAAACGCGTTTCCTTACATAACCATATACAGCAGTTTCTATTTTACACAGAAGAATCATAAAAATATTCAAAGAGATATTTGTGCATTCCTGTCATGGAAGTGTGGGTAATATGGATGGCTGGTCAAACAAGGGTGCTTCTTACGTATCTTATATACAAGAATCAGCCAGTCAGCATCAATGACTGTATAAAAAGATAGATGGTGTCATTCCATGCCCTTTCATTCTACTAAAATAAAATGGAAATTCCTGTGTATCTTGTCATATTTTGGAGCCAGCCATTATGTGAGCTAGACCTGTAGTTACTTCACTTTCTATAGAGGATACACAGCCAGTCTTTTTATGCAGTTATTGTTCAGCACTCTAGCACAGCTAGAGCTGCCATTCAGCTGCAATTGTTGCTGAAAATTTAAATTCCGACAGTGACTGGGTGTCTAACATTAACAGTAACTGAATGAAAACCACCTCCCAGAAAATTAAATGCTTATCCATTCTGAAATGTGTAGCATGTGTAACAATACTTTGCGAGATGTTGGAAGCAGGCGTAATAGACCCCGTGGTATGCTCCTATAGTCCTTGTCAACAGGAAAGAGGGAATGTGGCGGTTTTGAGTGGATTATTGTCGGCATAACTCCATTGCGCACAAAGACTCCTACCCCCTGCCCCGGGTCGATGAGACGCTGGTCCGCAATGGATATTGGCATGTGGAGCTGGCCGCAGACACATGGCCCAAAACCATTTCTTTACAAATGCAAATGGGGTTTGTATTGAAATGTTGTTTCACACACTGTGTATACTGCTGTATACTGTGTATAGTGCTGTACTGACAATAAAAACCTTCTTGAATCTTGAAGTATTCTTAGCTATCTTGCGCGCCAATCTGAGGCTGCAGGAGGGAGATGGCATTCCTGGGGCATGTCATCAGCGAACAGGGGGTGACTACCGTCCCCACCAAAATTGAAGCGGTGAAGGAGCGGATGGTGCCTGCAAACATTCTCCAGCTGCGTAGCTTTCTGGGGTTAGCCTCCTATTACAGGCGCTTTGTAAGGGATTTCGCCATGATCTCAAATCCCACGCAAAAAAGAGTTGTTTTTGAGTGGGACGATGACTGCGAGCATGCTTCCAGCAGCTTGCATACAGCACTCATCACCACGTCCGTGTTGGGCCATCTGGACCCCAGCAAAACATTCGTGTTGGACAGAGACATTAGTGATGTGGGACTGGGCGCTGTACTGTCTCACGTGGTGGGGGCCCGTAGTGGCATATTTTAGCAGAGCGCTGGCGTGGCCAGAATGCAATTACTGTGTTACTTAGTGTGAGCTATTGGCAGTAGTGGCTGCACTTAAACATTTCAGGCCATATCTCTATGGGCAGAAAATTGTGCTGTGCACCGACCACGTCTCGCACACGTGGCTCATGAATTTTAAAGAGCCAAAAGGGTTCCAGCCAGAGAGGGAGCTGCCCTCCAATGGCTGCTTTCCCCTGTGGCATCATGGGAGTTGAGGGCTGCGGGATAAACGGGCATGTCATGGCGTTTTGGGGAAACTGCTGGGAGAAAATGTGTGAGTTAGAATAAAGGCTGTTGCCAGGTGTTCTGACGTGTGGGCTTGATGGCGGAAGATCTTCGCTCGGCCCTGAGTAGGCGATTAGCTAAGCTGCTGATCTGGGCGAGCCACACTTCCGCCATCAAGGGAAAAGGTATTAGTGCGAACTCTGTCAGAAGAGGGCGCAGAGGTTCCCTAGTCTTGTTCAAGGCTGGTAATAAAAAGGAGTGGGCAGCGTCCCATTTTGCACACAGGCCCTTGTGTGAGTGTACTTATTTCCCTGCAGCAGATTTTCCACACCAAATCTGCTAAAATACAGCCTCAGAACCCTGGGTTCTGTATCATGTTTGTGTTTCTCTCTATTAAACCTTGTGTTGGTGTCTTAGGTTTTATGCATGCAAAAGTTTGGGTACCCCTTTTTTTGGTTTTGGAGATTTTGTCATTGAAATGATGTAAACACGGTCTCTCTAGGAAATAGAAAAATATATATTTTCAGCAAACATTGATGCATACTTACTTTTTATGCAATACATTGAATAAAAATCAAAATAAGGCACTGTGCAAATGTTTGGGCAACCTAAGTGTTCCAAAGAGTTCCAACTTCTACAAGGTTTCAGACCTTAATCAGCTCATTACATCATAGATGCATGGCAATAGCTGTCAGCTGGTGCCAATTTCAAAGCTTTACAAATACTCTCCAAAACTTGTGAACACACTTGTGGACACTCAACAACCATGGGTTTCTCTAAGCAGCTGTGTAAGACTCAGAAAAAGAAAGTTATTGATGTCCACAATGCAGAAGAGACTACAAGAAGACACTTGCTGTTTCCACAGTGAGAAATGTAAATAAGAGATGTTCAGGGGTATTTAGGGTGCCTAAAGATTTACACAGTGTGTTGGGGGAGGGGGCCTCCCTTTGCCCCAGAAAATGGGTTGCCAGTACAAAGCATTGCCCTAAGCGGATTTCGGGAACAACCCTGGTCCCCAACTAAAGTGCCACTGCTCTCTTCTCTTCCTTTGGCTCCAACAGCTTCACCCCTTCAAGTGATAAGAAGCTTCTCTAAACTCACACTGAAGGACAGACAGAATTTATAAACGTTTTCAAGGGCAGCTTAAGGGACTTTTAGTCTAAACACTTTTGACTGATATTTCTGATTGACATTAGCGAATGAAGCACAAGCTAAGATGGAAAGGTTAAAGGCCTCTTAGTCTAAACATAAATTGACATTAGCATAGCTTAGCACACCCAAAGATAGACAGCTTACGGGATACTTAGCCTAAACACAGTTATTGTTGACATTCCTCAAGGACAGAGAGTACATATTGTAGTCGTGGAAGCAATCCCTCACTGACATTTGTTGAAATTATCTCATGTAAGGATGTACAGCCCAAATATGGCAATGACCAAATAAGGTTTCTGGCAATGATCATACCAGTTCCTTTGCGTATGAACAGATAAGCTTCAGTGACATATTGCCTGACACTGGCATTGGAGGAAGTTTTGCTGTATTTGGCAGAACAGGAAGGGATGACCTCAGCTATTGTTTAAAATTGTTACATCATCTTTGTGAGAAACACTCTATAAAAACCTAGAGTGGGTGGAAAATCATTCTTAAATAAAATTAGATTTGTCAAAACTTCATGCAACTTTAAAAGGCCTTCTTTTTGTGAGTAAAAATAAAAGGAATCTAAAGAAAGCAGGTGGAAACAGAGGTGTTCCTGGGACTGTCTGAATGTTGATAAGTGTTCTCTGTGTTCACTATGCTGTTTTGTGTGCTTGTATGCTTTGTTTAGGTCTAGTTGCTCGAGATGAGCTCTGTTTGGAGGGAGCTTATTTCAGGATAGGCCACTAGGTTGTCACCTTGTTTTTTCAGATGTCATGTCAGTTGTATCTTGTTTGTGTCTCCATCCTTTCTCAGCTGGGTGGAGACACAAACAAATGCCAGGTTTGTGGTTTATTCGTGGTCGGTTCTGGTTGTTAAATAGGTTCTTGTACAGGTCTTTCTTTATGTCTTTTTAAATGTCTTCAAATTTTTCAAATGTCTTCAAAAGTTTTCTTTATTTTTGTCAACACTCGTCAATAAATGTTCATTGCGATTACTCTCTTCACCAAAAACTAATTAATGACAACAATAATATTTTTGTTCGATTTATGGCATAAAAAGTAACTATGCGTCAATGTTAAACATCTTTTCAATTACAAAATCACCAAAATCTGTTGTTTATCAAGGGGTGCCAAACTTTTGCATAAGACTGTACATCATGTCCTGGTTTAATGTGTTATGTTGTTATGTTGTTTGTCAATTGTCCTGTTCATATTTTGTCCCAGTTATTTCTATCCTTATGTCATTAGTCCACTTATGCACTTGCGCCTCCTTCCCAACTCAAATCATTACAGTTGCTTTACAAACACATTTCTGGGACTGCTGCTGTGTGTTCCTCTGGTGCTCTTCAATTCAGAGATCCAAAGACATTTCTAAAGTAAGTAGTACGCATGAGGCCTTTATTTAGACTTGGCTATCAATTAAAATCATGCCTAGATGTTTCAACCAAGATGGCCTTCTTCAGGGCACGTTACAAATGGCAGTCTATAGACTGCATCATACAGTATACGTATGTCTGCATGTGGTTACATGACCAGAAAGCTCAGATGTTCATTCAAATTCATTAAAGGTTTTTAAACGAGGTTTAATGGAAAATATAAAGCATAAAATAATATAAGAAATAAGCATAAAAAGAAAAGTCATAGGAAAAAAGAAATTAAAACAAGCATAAAACAAGCATAGAGAATAAAAAATTCATAACCTTCTTGAGTGCCTCATGAGTACTACTTACTTGTGAAACATTACAGTTGCTTGTTTGGAATATATGTTACTAATGTAATACCCTTATGGGTAATAATGTACGCATTCACAAACATTACCAATAGCTAACACAGATTAAGACAGAGAAGAGACATTGGACTGCTAAGAGAAAAATGAAAAAAACAGGGCAACATGCTAAATGTAGAATTGAAAGATACAGTGATTATAAATGGCTGTTAAGGGACTGTATATTTCAAGGGTCCAGGTAGGGTGCAGGAAAATGCAGGTGATTTAACTTTTTAATTGTATTTACAAAAATAAACATACAATCACATACTGGCATGAAGAAGAATGACCGCTACAGATTTAACAAACACTGACCACCATGACTGAAAAGAGGGGAGATTAAATACTAATTAAATACACCTGGTGAGGGGTGGCGACAGAACACGACACATGAACCATAAACCACATGTCCATCTTCTAATGTGTGCTGAAGTGCGGCCTGACCTGTATCTGGTTTCCAAGAGTTACCAAAGCTGATCCTGGTCAGAGGAGATCTGCCTCAAAGGTTACATGGGAAATGAAAGGAGGAAACAGTATAAGTTTAATATTTCATAAAGAATGAAAAAATACCTTCTTTTGAGGTCTACATGTTTTATCACCAGATCAATATAAAACCACAACTAACAACATAGGCTGAATAGATGTGCCCCGCTATAAGCCGCTTAAGGCTCCTGGAATCAATAATTAGGCTCCAGACAGGTTTGGTGTGGCTGTTTAAATAATTGATAGCATGTGGATGGAGAAGAGCAGGAGTGATGCCCTACAGTCATCATAACTAGGACAAGGGCATTGGCATCAGCTTACGATTAAAATGTTCTAATTAAAGCAACAAGTATGTTAAGCTAATGGGCACTGTGAAGGTTTAAGAGTGTTGTGGTGTCTTCATATCATGGTCAAAAAGCATCATACATTTTAACAACTATTTTAATTTGCTTATTTTAATCTTTTTTTTAGAATGTTATTTCAACAGATTAGACTCAGGATATATGTGTCTCATTACTGTCACTGTGTTTGTGTTATAGTCTTACACAGGCATTATATAGGAAACACACACTCTTACAAAGTTCGATTAGAGGCTTAAGACATTTACACAACCCTATATATTTACATATTTACAACATCTGAACAAAAATATCAATTAAAGAAACTATTTATAGCTGTTTTTCTTCAAGTGACACTATAATATCACTGTTCTGTGCTCTAATGTACCTTTGTGGTCTTGATCTTGTTCCCTGTAGCACAACTCCAGCCTTTAAGATCAGGCAGAACTTTACACTCCTCTCCATCCAGGCATGGGTGCATCTGACACCACCACCTCTGCTCTACTATGGAGGCTGTGAAAACATACACATATTGTTTCGTTATTATATTATATTTATATATTATATAACTATTTATTATATCGTTTTCTTCCACCAGACTCTAGCATGCGTCATTGAGCTAAATACTGCATCTATCACAACTGTCACAAGTACACAGCATCACATTTGCACTTTATATTACAGTTTAGTTTATATCTGTATTTATTTTATTATATTGTATTGACCAGTGTCCATTTATGCACATGTATAGATTCATACACATACTTATATTTATAATTACATATAGTATATGCATATTATTGTTATATGTACTATACTTACATACACTTATATATTGTTTTATATA
>JBBIGC010000125.1:26326284-26337608 GCA_037576955.1 Lepidarchus adonis | reverse complement strand
TCTTAATACTCTGTTTGCTGCTGTAACAATGTGAAATTTCCCACTTGTGGGACAATAAAGGATTATCTTATCTTATGGCCCAGTCCCCCAAGCAGTTTCATTATGATGAGTGCGGTTTAGGCTGTGGTTGGACTTTTGCGTAGGGAAGAATAATATAATTATCAGTAGAAAATCAATAGGGTTCCTGCAGCTATCGCTGCTTGGACCCTAAGTAGTATTACAGAGGGAAAAATGAGCAAAGAATAAAAGAGGGTCTAGAAGAGGATACCTTTTACCTCTTCTAGGAAAAAGACAAAAGTAAAACTATTTATGTTCATTTTAAAATAACTGAAACTAAACTTAAAAGTAGAAAAAGACCTTGAATTAAGGTTACTTCAATTAAGAAAAGGCAAATGAAAATGTTATATCTGCAGTAGCCATAAGAACGTCACCGATCTATTTATTAGGTGTAATATCTAAACTATTACTGCAGAAGACCATAACTATGAAGTTTGCTAATGAAGTATGAAGTATAAGCAACAAATGAGCCATGTGTGTTAAATTGTATAAGTAGTGATATAAGGGGTCAAATAAAAATGTATAGTCCACTACTGGACCACACTATAGAGCACAGTACACACAGGGCACTGCCTCACGTACCATCAATAGTTATTGTTTTCTATGGTGTTGAACACTTCTGTGAGTTCAATAATTCCTGTGTTTTTTATTTCAAATAAAACATTAGTCATTTTAAAATAAAGAGCAGGTATTCAGCATGTAAAGTGCTTAGTTAAGTACTTACGTTTGTTTCCATTAAGGAAATCATAGAAAACTTAATTGTCCTTGATTTTATCAGATACAGTCGATAGATGTAGTGGAAGTTTTTCAACACATCATTCACTCCCCAGTCAATACAGCACAGGGCGGTTTTATTGTGGATCAAACATAACCAGTAGCAGAACTGAATCAGGAATACTTCAGTGCTGTGAGTTGCTAAGAGCAGGAATGCAGTGGTGTCGGGATAAAGATAGCCTGATACATTCAGTTTCATCTCTCTGCAGGGTGGCAGATCTCCAGGAAGACTGGGCACGAAGTGTTGCGATTAGTGTTTAAAAATAGTAATGTATTAAAGTGTTGAAGCGTTCCTCTCAGTGAGAAGCCCTTACTGAAATCTCTGAAACCCTGGAGCTGTCTATACTCTCCAGTGGTTTAGGTAATTAGGAACTTATTGATTCAAATGCCTTCAGATGTTTACCCCTGCAGCCCCACATTTGACTCTGTTCTTTCCTTATCCAACTATTCACCACTTGCTTTGAGTGATGTTGAGGGACCTTGAGTAATATCATTGTCTAATGGGCTTTATGTAAAATTAAATTCAATTGCAATGCAATCATGGGTTAAATGCAGAGCACAAGTGTGTTGCGTACTGTATGTGAGTGCCATATAATCTGGGGGGAAAACTGACAAAACAAACAAACAAATGTACAAACAGATTTCCCCCGACTTATATATATATATATATATATATATATAAGTATTATGTCAGGGGAAATCTGTTTGTACATTTGTTTGTTTGTTTTGTGAATGTATAGTGAATGCATAGTGAATCTGAATGTGTTTGCTGAGGTGCAGCAATGCAACAATATCATATTTTTTTTTGCTATACATCTGTGCAAAATACTGTAGGCGCTCTCTTTTGCTAGACAATTATTCTTTACAGAAATGGTCATTTGAAATATATTATTATTTTATTTTTGGTTTTATGAAGTTCATTAGCTTTTTAATTATAAATGACCTCAAACTCCCAAAAGTTTTTATCTCATAGGTTTGATGTATGTTTTTAAAAGATTTATTTATACTTGGACAGTTGTATGTTAAACTGTATGTGGACAATTCATTGGCCTTTAGTGTTCGTTTGCATGCATATTTTATATTTTAGGACTTTGATTATGCACAGCCTACATACAACAGACAGGGTTAAGGAATGTTATACTGGAGTTGGAATGCTAGAACCTAAAATTTCTGCTCAGTGTTATTACTTTTTTCCCCATTGGTACAAATGTTCTAATTTACATTTTGTTCTGCTGTAGCAATTACAGAAATGAATATAAGGGCTACTCTTTTGTTTTCTTTTATCTAGCTGCATGGTTTTCAGAAAGGATCACACAGATGTAGTTGCTTTTTGTACAAATACAATTTATCAAATAAGTGTAGCTAATTATCGTTAAAGCCAAATATGTACATAAAAGCAATTTCAGGGCTGTACATTTGCATCATTTTTGGTTTACGGAAGAATATTTTAAAATACAATATTGCCTCCTAAAAGTATATAATAGTAGTTAATCAATAAGATGTGTATTATGTATCAATCTTCAAAAGGAACTTTACAATGACAAAATAAAATCAGATGTTTAAAGTGTGTTTTGTTCATTTGTTTGCAAAAAAAAAAAAAAGATTTCTTTTGCATAGGTATTCAGACCCTTATGATCCTTGCAATTGACCTATGGTGCATTCTACTTGTAACAGTGGTCCTTGATTTGCTTCTACAACTTCATTGTGAGGAATTTGACTGTAGGAGTGTATTAATGAGACCAGTGGCAAAAAGATCAATTCTGTTTAATCAGACAAGGGGATTTTGCTGCTCATTGTTTGAGAGTCCATTAAATGCTTATTGGCAAATTCCCAGCAGGTGGAACTGCTTCCATCTGGTCACTCTGCTATTAAGGCTTGATTGTCAGAGTGCTACACTGATGGTGGTTCTCCCATCTCCACAAAAGATCTCTGGATCTCACTTGCAGTGATCATTGGAACCTTGATTACTTGCCTGACTAAGGCTCTTCATCCTTGATCACTCAGTTTACAGGGCTTGACTGATCTGAGAAGGCTGTTAGAGGTTACAAGTGTCTTGTATTTGAGAATGAAAGAGGCTACTGAGCTCTTAGGCACTTTTAACACCACAGAAATGTTTGTGTTTTTCCTCAGAGCTTTTTCTTGCCACAATTGTGTCTCGAAGGTCTACAAACAATTTCCTAGTTCTCATGGCTGTATTTTTACTCTGATGTACTCCATTGACTGTAGGACCATATATAAGCAGATGTGTGCCTTTCCTATATATGTCTAATTAATTTAATTTGGTACTGGTGGAATCCAGTCAAGTTGTAGAAACATCTCACATACTTATTTGTTTTTTATTAGAAAAAAATTAACAATCCCATTTTTTATAAAGTGTGTAGACTGAGTATTTAAAAAACGCTTAGGGATTTAAACATTTTTTAATCCAAGTATACCTGAATCCTCACCACGGCCAACTGCCTGTAAAATTTACATTAGGAAAACAAACTGGCAAAACCTTTTTTTTTCTTCTAATGCAATTAAGACCAATATTTTTTATGTAAGACCGGGCAGTTGCTCTACTCTGTACTTCAGACAGTGTGATTTGTGTGACGTTATTACAGTAGACATGCCTTTATTTGCCAGAATATTTGTCAAAAGTCACTGTTTACTCATTTTGCGCCTTGTCAGAACATTCTGAACATTACAAGTATTCACTTAGTTCCTTTGCACAGATTCAGTTTGATATTCTCCAAATAGCAAACCATTTGTTCTGCTTCAGTGTGCCAACAGTGTCTTCAGATTTCTAGTCAGTTTCTGTAGTTCCTTTGCCTGCAATGTGCTTCGTTTTTGTCTTTAGCATTTGTATGCTTAGTAACTTAGTCATAATCAGCTTAACAGCATGCCAGCCAGAGAAACTGGATGAAGTGCTCGCAAACTATTGTAAAACCAAAGCTTTTGAGATTCTGGATGAATTTGACTAGACATCAATTTTTCATGGTGTCCAAAGCAAGTATGTGTAGCATGTTGTTGTAGTTGATGATAACAGGAGTTTAGTGTATTTGCTTCATGTACATTTTTCAGTTATTTGCAGGTGTTGAGTGAAAGCATGGATGCGCTGTTTAGCTTTGCCGGTCAGTTTCTAAAAGGTGTCCCCAAGAAACGTCATGGTACTGCTATGGAGCTGCTGCTGCACTTTTCAGTTGGTTACTAAAACTTTAGACTATAGCTCATATTTTCTATCTGTGACTACAGTGATGTTTTTTTCTCACAAAATTGGTCCCACTTATTGTAAATCAGAAAATGATTGAGGGATCTTTCTGTCAGCTGCCAGTTATGGTGAAAGTTAATGTGATGCATTTAGACCTTAAGTCCAGCTCAGGATGCATTTTGTTATTAAATGTTCTGCTATGTATTGTTATATGTATCTGTTACACATTTTTCTCTGCCTTTCTCTTTTTATCCCAGCTTTTTTATCTCCAGCCTATCACCAGCACCACCATGAACTACCTGCGCAGGCGTTTGTCGGACAGCAGCTTTGTAGCCAACCTGCCCAATGGCTACATGATGGACTACCAGAGGCCCTCCGGCTCCAGCAGCTCCACAAGCTCCCCAGCCTCGCCAGCCACAGAGAGGCGGCAACAGCCTGCTCAAACTACACCGTCCCAGGCCCCACCTGCTCCCTCTGGCAGTTTCCTCAGCTCCTTCTCCAGTGTGGTGAAAACAGCTCAAATAGCCAGCGCGGTACAGGCCAAAGCTGCTGCACATGGGGAAGCTGCTGCAGCCACAACCTCCATTCCAACGGCTACTCCTGCTGCTCCAGCCAAACCTGCAGTCCACAAACCCAAAGTACTGTTGGTCATCGATGACCCTCACACAGACTGGTAAGAGCCTGTTTATATGCAGTTGTGATGTGTTCCAGCTTTATATTTAAGCACATTCTACTCATGTCACAGCATTTTACACTAAATTATTATCAACATCTCTGATTCTCTGTATATCAAGTTCATGTTGTGAAATAAAACACACAACACATCAATCAACACAAATATGTATGTACACAAAGTATGTGGTATTAAACTTATTAAAATGTACACATATTGCCTCGTTACAGTATACAGTAATAAACCTCGTCTCTTCCCCAAGACTTAATGCCATTCACTGAATTTATTATAGGAAAGCAAAGCATTTTATATTAGGCTATTATATGCAGTCCATTAGTTTTGAGCAGAGAACTTGATGATGTTCCCAAATCTTAGCTGTTCTGGCTAATGAGCCATGTTATTTGGCTATTGCAGCAAACTGCAGTAATGCTGTGAAATTAGCTGTGCTTTTGTGAAATTTGCTTTACATTTGCATGAAAGTACAGAAATGTGTGCTTTGGCAAGAAAACATGCAGTTGGCACAGAAGTCTACCACTTATCTGTGCTCTGTATCTGCAGTTATCAGTGTGAAATGATTGTATTGTTTTTCTCCTCTCTGTGAAAGGTGACTTGAAGCACTAAGGGAATATCCTTTGTGCAGCTTAACACACAGTATGGGCTTTACATTTTATGAAGCCTATAATTCAAATATATACTAGCTTTGAAGATCTCCTCCTCCAATGTCTCACAGTCACACAAGTTTCACAATTAGAACCGTCCCTCTCTTGGAAGACTGTCCTTATCTTGGACCAGGATGCACTGACATAAGGCTCCAGTTTGTGTCTTCTCTGCTTTCCCTCATCCTGGAAATGGAACCAAATTCAGAGTTGCAACCACTTCAGTTACTACCCACCACAATGTGGGCCTATATATTTTATAAGGTTCTTTCTTTTGCTGTTTTTGCCAGGGGATCAATATAGGATTTCCCAGTCAGGAAGCTTCAAGCTTCACATCAGCTTCACATTTTCCACAAATGATCCTGCCATTCATAATTGGCAGTGAAACTAAATACTTAACGGAAATAATATTTTAGATATGTACTTTTTAAATAAAGATTTCTTGAAATATCTCTTTTTCCTTTGTAGACCAGGGGATTTGGTCTTTCAGCTACTATTTTTTACTTTAAGGCTTTAAACTGATTATTTAAAGTAAAAGTGCTTGGCCTACTTATGTATATCAGAATAAGCTGCTCAGAAGTGTTACGGTTAAGACTAATTCAGAGGGCAATTTCCTCTGCAGCTTAGAAGAACTTTTACTGCTAAAGGCTTTCTCAGAGTATTTCACACTGCCATCTGTGCCTTTTCAATGAAGCAAACATTCCTGTAAACGAATGTTTGTCTGTAAAAGATCTTCTGTTCAGTTTTAGCACATCAGCCCTTTACTTCTGTCTGGAGTAATAACATGGGTTTGTGCTTTCACTTGGTCTGTAGATTGTGATTGTGATCATTTGTACACACAATACCAATGTTCAACCTGTAGTGATCGTGTTTGGCCACAAGGTGGAGCAGTAGTCAAACACAATAAACATAAGGCTTCTTATTCAACAGATCTAACACTCTGCAGTAGATGGAGCCAGATATGAACCACGACCTGTTATCTTCAGTAAATTCTTACCCATGTCTTGATCTAAGCCTTGACTTCACTTGTTTATTTGTTGAGTGCTTCATATGGTTTTGTCTGGTTGTTCTGTATCTTTGTCCAGGAATTTCTTTGATTTTAAATGTAAAATGAATTCTAATTGTCAGTCATGTTCTTCTTATTTTGTGGGGCATAAGGCAGCATTCAACAAGCTTCCTCCTGAAGATCTACTTTGCTTTATAGTTTAGAGTACAACCTGTATCTAACCTTCTGTGCACCTATATCTAACAATGTGTGGGGCAGTGGTAGTGTAACGGTCAGGGACTTGCCCTTCTGATCAGTAGGTCACCAGTTTATATCCCAGACTGGTAATGGTACCTTTCTCAAGCAAGGTACCGCTCTCCATAGGTGGGTTAAATGTAGAGGTTGCATTTCATTGTGGTGCTGTGGTGTGTTAAATAATAACATTTCTAACTGCCATTATGTGGTATTTTGTCCAGCCAACAGTCTTCTCTTTATGTGAACATGGGCCTGTGAATCTCCTCTGTAATAGTCTGTTATTCATTTGTACCTGTTCAGACACAAATAATTTCATATAATGTTAAAAACAGCATGTGCAATAATATTTTGATATTTTGCTACTTTTTTCAAATAATTATTCATATTTAGGTTTAATGTTAATGATAATCACATTTGAAAAGAGGACATGTTATTCAAATACACATAATTCTATGAGCCCTGATCTAAATCCTATTGAACATCTGTGGAAGGAGCTGAAACATGTGTCTGGAAAAGGCATCCTTCAGACCTGAGACAGCTGGAGCAGTTTGTTCATGAAGAGTGGGCCAAAATACCTGTCGACAGGTGCCGAAGTCTCATTGAGAGTTACAGGAATCACTCAAATGCAGTGATTGCCTCAAAAGATTATGCAACAAAATATTAAGTTAGAGGTACAGTACCATCATTTTTGTCCAGGCCAGGTTCATTAGTTTGTTGTTTAGAATTTTTCTGTTGGACCACAATTTGTTAATTCTCAGTGAATTGTTATGCATTATTCCTTTTGTCAGTTTCAAGTTATTTCAATAAAGAATTGTGTCTTTTCTCTCTGTAACGGAAGGGTACCAACAATTTTATGTGCCAGTACTATAGTCCTCTTATTCAGGTAATTCTGTGGAGAATCAGTGATGTGATGACTTTGGGTTTAAATGAGTTTTTACTATAACTTGGATTAATTTTCAGCAGATGCAATATTACTATGGTACTGACCAAATTACTCCAATACCAGCAAGTTTTCATGAAGTTCATGTCATTAAGTCATCTAAGAACCTAAAAGCATGCTTGACTGTATTTTTGAAGTACATCACACAAAAGACTATTTGGCCAAAAATTCTCTCCTGAAGTTCTTTTGATGTTGTTTTGGGGTCTTTTGTGACGTCTTGGATGAGTCGTCGCTGTGCTCTTGGGGCAATTTTGGTCGGCCGGTCACCCCTCGGAAGGTTCACCACTGTTCTATGTTTTTGCCATTTGTGGATAATGGCTCTCACTGTGGTTCACTAGAGTCCCAAAGCTTTAGAAATGGCTTTGTAACCTTTTCCAGACTGATAGATCTTAATTACTTTCTGCCTAATTTGTTCCTGAATTTCTTTGGATCTTGGCATGATGTTTAGCCTTTGAGGATCTTTTGGTCAACTTCACTTTGTCAGGCAGGCCTAATTTCTTGATTAAGAACAGGTGTGGCAGAAATTAGGCCTGGGTGTGGCTAGAGATATTGAATTCAGGTGTGATGAACCACTGTTAAGTAATGTTTTAAAGAGGGTGACAAAACATCACTTTGTCACACAGGGCCATGTAGGTTTGGATTCTTTCTCCCCAAATAAAAAAAATCCTTCAATTTAAAACACATTTTGTGTTTCCTTATGTTGCCTTTGACTAATATTTAAATTTGTTTGATGATCTGAAACATTTAAGTGTGATAAACATGGTAAAAAATAAGAAATCAGGAAGGGGGCAAACACTTTCAGACCACTGTATATATAAAAGCACAAATTCCTCACTTGCCCCCTGAGGGCGGTCTTTGTCCTTCAAGCTTGGGTCCTTTACCAGAGGCCTGGGAGCTTGAGGGTCCTGCGCAGTATCTGTTCTAGGACTGCCCTCTTCTGGACAGAGATCTCAGGTGTCGTTCCTGGAATCTGCTGGAGCCACTTTCTCAGTTTAGTCACTGCCCCCAGTGTTCAGATTACCACAGGGACCAATGTTGCCTTCACCTTCCACATCTTTTCTAGCTCTTCTCTCAGCTCTTGGTATTTCTTGAGCTTCTCATGTTCCTTGTCACTACGTCCTTCTTCCTCTGCTTGTCCACCTATACTATGTCCGGTTGGTTAGTCATGACCAGTTTGTCGGTTTGTATGTGGAAATCCCTCAGGATCTTAGCTCGGTCATTCTCAGCCACCTTTAAAGGTGGTTTCCATTTTGACCTTGGGACCTTCAGCCCAAACTCTGCACAGATGTTCCTGTACACAATGCAAGCCGATTGGTTGTGGCGTTCTATGTGCACCCTGGCTGCTAGCATCTTGCACCCCGCTGTTATGTGCTGCATTGTCTCAGAGGCATCTTTGCACAGCCTGTACCTGGGTTCCTGCCTGGTGTGGTAGACCCCAGCCTCTATTGATCTTGTACTTAGAGGTTGTTCCTGTGCTGCCATGATTAGTGCCTCTGTGCTGTTTCTCAGTTCAGCTTTGTCCAGCCACTGGTAGGATTTTTCTGCTGGTGGTACATGCCATGCAGAGGTTTGTCTTTCCATGATTGTTCTTGCTTCTCTTCCTTCTTGGGTTTCTGTTTTCTGATGATGCCCACTAAGCAATTCATCAGTCGGGCCATCTTCCTGATGTATTCATCCATCTTCAATGTTTCATCCTGGATAGTGGCTCTGATGCTCACTAGTCTTCCCTGCATTGTGAGGAGCTCCCTTGTCTTGATGTCAGTGGTTTCCATCTCCTCCTTTGGCCAGCTTATTTTCCCAGTGGGGTATCTGATAACTGGTAGGGCGCAGGTGTTTATTGCCTGGATCTTGTTTTTCCCATTCAGCTGGCTTCTGGCAGGTATTTGGTGGTTGCTGCTTTTCTTGTGGCCTCTTCATGGTTCCCATTTGCCTGCAGAATTCCAAGACACTTGTAGCTGTCCTCAATATCTGTGTTGTTGCCTTCTGATGGTATGATCCCCTCAGTTCTGACTACTTTCTCCCTTTCCCTCCTTACCATTTGACTACACTTATCCAGTCCGAATGACATTCCAATGTCATTGCTGTAGATCCCAGTGGTGTGGATCAGTGATGTCCATGTACAGGAGGTGATTGATGTTTGCTCCATTCTGGGACAAGACATCTCCTTGGTAGATCTCACACTTGATGGAGACCTGTGCAATTGGCTTGAAATTGGCCTCTCGAGTTGTTTTCCATAGCCCCAATGAATTCCTGATGAAGGCTCATAGAGTTCTGTTGATCTTGTATATTTCCAAGAATTCCTGTATCCATGTGTAAGGCATTGATTCATAGGCTTTCTTGTAGTCAATTCAGGCAGTGCTCAGGTCGGTGTGTCCGGTATTACAGTCTTGGGTGACTGCTCTGTCTACCAGTAGCTGGTGTTTTGCTCCCCTAGTGTTACTACCAGTTCCTTTCTGTGCCCCACTCATGGATTGAGCCTCTATGATGCTTGACAGGAGCTTTGCAGATTATTGACCAGTAGTTGGATGGGACCGCTTCCCTCTGGGGCTCATTCAGTATCAGGACTGTCCTCCCTTTGGTCAGCAACTCCGGGTGGGTCCCATCCATTATCAGCTGGTTGAGTGCAGTTCGCTTCTTGAGCCAGTAGGTGTGAACCATGTCAGAGCCTGGTGCTGTCCAGTTCTTCATGCTTGAGACTCTTTTCTGGATGTCTGTCATATTAACAGACTGGGGCTTGTTCAGGGAGGTTGCTGTGGTCTGCTTTCAGATCCTCAAGCCACAATACATTGTTTTGTGTTGCCTCTTTCTCCCATATACTCTTCCAGTATATATGTTATTCTCTCATTTCTGAGGTAGGCGCAGTGTAAAGACTAAGGGCCCCTGCTGGTGGTAGGGCCCGGCCGGGATTCAAACCCTGGTCTCCTATTTGAAAACAGTTCTTTTATTTGCTGCCAATTTGTTCATCTTAGAAAATTGAAAATTGTTCATAAAAATGGACCGAAATAAAATGTGTTAATTAATTTTATCAAATTTATCAAAATCAAAATGTGCAATTTTACTGTGATCTTTCAGACCTCTGCACACTGCTGTAATGTTCTCTCTGGTAGCTATGTGGGATTGAATATTTACAGTAGCTACATTGGTGAGATCCTTTACCCTTTAATTTTCCCTCTCTCCACAGTGTGGTCAGCTGGTGTGAAATGTGTGGGTTACAGCAAGAACATTCCATGATGTCATGAAGTGGAGAAGTGTGGTTGGGGATGTGTTGTTTTTATTGCTACAGTTCATATGCAGATTTCTTGGCAGATAGCCAGGAAATTGACTAGCAAGAAAAGTGAAATATTGCTGCATTTCTCCCTCTTTTTGTTCTTCGATAAAGCATAGCTTTTTTCTCCATGCACATAAGCATGAACACTGTTCTGAGATGACCTCAGTGGGACAATAGAGACTTCTGTAAATGTGTGTGAGTCAGGAATCAGTGATGCTCTGAGCTCAGCTCTGAGAGATTTAGTAATGGACACCAGTGTGAAATTTAGCAACAATAAGGCTTTATCAGAGCTCCTATTCTTCTATCTGTCTTAGATGCTGACAAAATTTAGTCATCTGCTCAGAATTGAAATGATTTTTTTTTTACTGCTGAATCCTCTTAATTTAGACCTTAATCAATGAATAGTGGTCTTTTTAGTGGGTGGGTACAACAGGAGGATGCCACAATGCAAGATTGTGTGTGTGTGTGTGTGTGTGTGTGTGTGTGTGTGTGTGTGTGTGTGTGTGTGTGTGTGTGTGTGTGTGTG
>JBBIGC010000125.1:26274713-26309332 GCA_037576955.1 Lepidarchus adonis | reverse complement strand
TAAGCAGTGTAGCATGATCATCTGCAGTCAGTGACGGCCAAGAGGGGCGTGTCATCACGAATTTACACGATAATTCGCGTGTGTCCGGACCTCCGCGGCGGAGGCTCTACCGAACCCCTGAGACCATCTCACCGAACCCCTAGGGTTCGATCGAACCCCGGTTAAGAACCACTGCTTTAGAAGTTTCTTCATTAGAACGCATCATAATACACTGTCCCCTTTAACTTCATTTTTATTTCACACTACAGTTTGAGAAAACTACAAACTGGTCTTGTGTTCTCTTATTTGTTTTTTTCTTTTTTTTAAGACCATGAATAACTTTTTAAGGAGAAAATGTTTTCTTAATTTGTTAAGGCACATTATGTTCTAGAGCACATTTTAGACAGTGGCACTGGGCCTCTGGGATTTCTTAGTGTACAAACAAATCAATGTCAGTGTGCGGTGAATAATGTAGCCAGATGAGAAGTCTCAGGGACTTCTAGGCTTACAGAACAAGCCAAATTATTTCTGGGAACTACAAAAATACATCTGTGATTTTTTTTTTTCATTTTTATTTAATAGAATCATGCTTATTTGAATTCAGCAAATACTGTTTTTATGTAACATTCTAAAGAAAGCAGAAAATTATGCAATCAATTTTTTCTTCTCTTTGGTATCTATATATAACTATAAATGAGTAGACCATCAAGGACAGGTTTGAAGTCCTATCACATCAGATAATTCACCAAATGAATGATTTTTTGAGGGTAGACTTTACTCTAGGCCGTTATAAAAGTCCTAGATACCTCACTTCACTGATTGAATATCAGTTTAGTCAGTGGGATCAGTCAGATACAGTGACACTAGGTCAGGGCTTTTTATTGGAAAATGCAACATACAAAGTAAAAAATATGTCTAAAACAACAAGTAACCATGTGGATTTAACAAAGCAAATAGGTTAGAGCTTCCATTGGATAATTACATGGGCAGTGTTATGATGTAGGGTTGCTGCAGTTGGTCTGGTGTAGGTTCAGCAACATTATGTGCCCAAGAATGAGGTCAGCTGACTATGTACCTGAATATACTGAACTACCAGGTCATTCCATCAGTAAATGTCTTCTTCCCTGATGACATGGGCATATTCCAGAATGACAATGTCTGGGCTCAAATTGTGAAAGAGTGGTTCAGGGAGAATGAGACAAAATTTTCACCATGACAGAGTCCAGACCTTAAATCCATTCAGAATCATTGGGATGTGCTGAAGAAAAAATTGCTCAGCGGTCAAATTCTCCAATAATTTCTGCAAGAATTAGAAAAATTCATTAATGCAACTCTGGATGGAAATAAATGTTGTGACATTGCAGAAGCTTATCGAAACAATGCCACAGTGACTGTAAGCTGTAATCAAAACTAAAGTTTTTAAAGAAAAGTTAAAGATGGAAAACTTTTATGGAACTTTAAAGCTTAAATGGCACAGACACTCTTTCTCTCTCTCCCTCATTTTTTTTTTTTTTTACTTTATTTAGTTTTTCAGATGTGTCACATGACTTATGTACTCAATCAGTTTGCAGAGATAATTACTATGAAGTGTATCATTAATTTCTAAGATTAATCAATGGCAGAATTCTCAAGATTGAATCAAAGTGATGACATTTGTGATATTTCAATTATCAAACTATTAGAGCAGCCAGACATTTACATATTTAAATTGGACAAGTCAGCAAAGTGTACAAAAAGGTATATAAAATCAGTGTTCCTATGGAGTTACATTTGTAACTACCAACTACCATGCGCACAGTATGAGTCACAAAAATTTAACATCTGAGACTAATATACTGAACTCCTAGTGATAAATAAACATGTGTGTCAGAGCGACATTTCAGAATGCATGCATACAGAGCTGAGCCCATGTGTTCTCTTCAGTAAAGTGTTTTTTTGCAAGCTCAAAAATGACTTTTAACCATTAAGGAGCTAAAACCAACAGAGGCAAATGCTTTATCATGATTGGTCACTTTTGAAAGTGGCCACACCTTCACTGGAAGAGCTGTGAAGAGAGAGTTACAGTCTCACATGATTCACACAAAATGCATAAACAAGTAGCATGTACCAGTCTCTCTCATGGCTGTATTACTGTAGGTGTTCAACTGCATTCTACTACTGTATAAGACTGTAAATACGTGACTAAAAATAAACACATGGAGCACATTCACAGCAGAAATGAAGTGAAACAGTTCCTGACCTTTCCTGTACTTCTGTGGTAAATACAAAAAAGCACTACCATCAGAACAGTCTGCCTTATGCTTGGGAGCCATAGTGAAGGGCAAAAAGTTTTCAAAAAAGCAACACAAACAAAAGAGAGCTCAATCCAAAATGGCAAATGAACAACTGCGTATAGCACTGTGTGACGCTGCATGTACTTGTCCGCTTTGTTCGCCAACTAGTTCCCACGCAAACTTTGTTTTAAAGTCGCAAAAGCCATTGGAAAAAAAGGGAGCAAGTGACATAACCATGAATTGTCGTATGTCAAATGCGACGTGACCTGATCATCAGCACTTCAGCACTTGAAACACCATTTCAAAGAGAGAATGATTCATTTTGCTTAAATGGTACTGTGGTCTGAGAAACACAGAATAAAAATAATTTACAATTAATTGTATGTGTTCCACCCTTTTCACATATCTGCTGTTGCCATATGTTGTCTTGGTTCTATGTTATTAAAGTTCTTAGTTTTGCCATCACACCCTCACGTTTAGTCCATTCCTCGCAACCAGGTCGTGACATCCACTCCTCTTTGCAGATCAGCTTTAGTCATTAATCATTAAGGTATTGAGGCTGTCGATTGGCAACTCAATGCTTCAGCTCTCTCCACAGGTTTTCTATGGGATTAAGGTCTGGAGACTGGCTAGGCCACTAATGTGCTTCTTCTTGAGCCATTCATTTGTTGCCTCAAACACCCACAAACAATTTTCTGTGTCCTGGCAGAGGAAAGGAGGTTGTCACTCAATATTTTACAGAATGTCTCCGTCCATTCTCCCGTCAAGTTGTCCTGTGCCCTTAGCAGAGAAACACACCCAAAGCATAATGTTTCCATCTCCATGCTTGACAGTGGGAATGGTCTTCTTGGGGTTATAGTCAGCATTTGCCTTCCTCGATTTTTGTGTTTCTTCCATTTTGGAACAATTGCACCAACAGTTGTCTTTTTCTCACCCAGCTTTTTGCTTATGGATTTGTAGCCCATTCCAACTTTGTTCTATCTCTCACTGTTAAAATAAGCCTATCATTAAAAAATATGGACTGTTAATGTTTTTGTCAGTGGGCAAACTTCAGTAAGGGGGTCAAATAATTATTTCCTCCACTGTATTATTTATTTATTGATTTATTTATTTATTTACTTTTTAATTCTTAAAATTATTTTTTTTTATTTTAAGTTTTTTGTTCACAGTTCAGTATATTACTCTTGGTTGTTGGATTTGTGAATGAGGACTCATACTATGTGCATGGTAGTAACATTACAGTCTGTGCTCCACCCCCTCAGATTAGGACAAATAGATCTGGACCCAATTCAATCACAAACATTACTGCATTTTCTTAAGTACATTTATGGACAACATCCCTGTCATTCCTGACCTTTGTCAAATGTATGATGCATCCACAAAAAAGAAACCTAGATGACTGACAGAAAACTGATCCTGATTTATTAACCAACTTAACTTAACCAGTGTTCATTAAAAGTAGACAACATTTAAAAAAAACCCTGAAATGGTCTTTATCGTAGACACAACTTTCAGTTGTTGTTTGGCAGAATGGGGTGGGGGAGTGGGGTGGGGTGTTATAATGGCCTTGAGTATATGCATACCTTCTTGTATTGTGGTTTTGCTTTTTTGGCCAAGTTTATCTTAATCAAACCCGTATGTAATACAACACTCTCAAATCCCAGTGGGCTTGCCTGGCCCTGATCCCAGAACAGTTTGTAATAAGAAGGATTAGTTTGTGATAATTAGATGGATCGGCCGGAAAGATTAGGCCTCTAAAATACACATCGGCTCTCTTCTCCTTTGCCCACCAACCCCCCACCTTCTGAATAATGAAGTTGTTCTCTAGAAACACTCAGCCAAAATGCAGTGTGATAGTGCCCTGACCGATACAATCTGGACAATCTGTTTGAAACATTGCAGCCCCTTGGGTGCAGCCACTTTCAATGTGACTGAGATGTTGCCTAACCCCTGTGGCAGCTATATTATTCCTGTTTATCAGAACATTTGTGCAGTTGTGAATATTTGTGTAGTTTCATGAATGTAATTTGTGCTGAAAAATATTTTGTAAGAAGTTTGAACATTGATACTTTTGCTCTAAACTTCATATAGAAAAATAATCAAATAGTCAAAATTCAGTCTCAGAAAATTAGAATATCACATAAGATCAATAAAAAAGGATATTTTAAACATAAATGTCAGGCTTCTGATAAGTACTGTATACTTTCTAATAATAGCCTCTTTTTGAAGCTCGTTTTCATTAAATGGCAGGTTTGAAACAGAAATAGAAATAGAAGCCGGTCTCTATTAGAAGCCGGTAGTCTACGCGATCTGTAATGACCCACCTTGACTCACAAACTCTAACTCCACCTCTCTTCTGCCCGTGCTGCCCACCCGTTTTCCGCTCTCCATCAGAAACACACCTCATCCTGTAACAACGTCGATCATAAACCCTCATTGTGATGTAGTCTGAGCGATGGAAACTGTCATTTGATTTAGCATTTAAACTCAGTGCGGTAACAAACGCAAAAGAACATTCAAGCGAAGAAGCAGCACAACATTTCATGGCTGTAAATACCATCACCATTCCTTCTGCGAGCCAAATAATAGCCTGTCTCCATTAAACGCTTGCCTCCATTAAACATCGGCGCATATGAATAATTTTTTAATAAATGAATTACTGAATCAATGCGGCATGGCATGGAGGTGATCGACCTGTGGCACTGCTCAGGTGTAATGGAAGCCCAGGTTGCTTTGATAGCAGTCTTCAGGTCGTCTGCATTGTTGGGGCTTGCCTTCAGCTTGCTTCTCTTGAGGTTGTCCATGGTGGGTTTCCGGGTATGTTTTGGATCATTGTCCTGTTGTAGAAGCCATCCTCCTTTCAGCTTCAGCTGTTTTACAGATGGTGTGATGTTTACTTCCAGAATTTGCTGGTGGAATCCATTCTTCCCTCCACCTGTGCAAGGTTTCCTGTGACACTTGCTGCAACGCAACCTCAAAGGATGATAGATTCACCGCCATGCTTAATGGTTGGCAAGGTGTTCTTTTCATGAAATGAAAATGTTTTTCTCCAAACATGCCTTTGCTGAGTGTGGCCAAAGATTCTATTGTAACCTCATCAGTCCACTGAACATCTACAGCTTCTGAAGATTCTTCTTAGAGGAACCCATGGTTGTTGAGTGTACACAAGTGTGTGCACAAGGTTTGAAGTGTCAAAGTATTTGTAAAGCTTTGAAATTGGCATCAGCTGACATTTACTGAGAGCTGTTGTCATGCATCAGTTCTAACAATCTGACTAATATTTTACTATCACAGTCCAAACTATGATGATGTGCATCTACTATGTGCAATACAGTGCAATGTCGATATCAGTGCTAAAACATTATTACTACAATGTGCAATATCAGTTGTTGGTCTATAGTCTTGTGCAATTTTTTTCATTTGCAATATTCTTTATATGCAATTCTCTTTGTGGACAACACTACTTTTTTCATTATATAATTTAACTTAATAGTACTAATTTAATCTTGCCAAAAAGCTCAATAGTTTTCATAGAGTGGTTGTTTTTCTTGTATTTCTAACTATAGATCCTCTATTAGAGTTTATCAGATTTATTTTATTTTTACATTATTCTACTCTATTGTTCTGTGTCTCTTTGTCTCTGTGGCAGTCATCACATAAACAATTTTCCCCTGGGATCAATAAAGTTTTCTGATTCTGATTAAAGTCTGAAACTTTTGCACAATGCCATAATAATGTCTTTATTTACATTTGTGTTCAATTTATGACATAAAAAGTAATTTGCTGAAAATATTGTGGGTTTTTTCTCCATGTCCTAGAGAGACTGTGTAAACATATTTTCAATTACATTTTTTTTTTTTGACACAAGACTATATATATGTCCAAAGCATGTAGACGCCTGCTGTAGTGTTACTCCTGAAAACAATTGTACTAATTTTACAGTGTATCTCCTGTTGCTGCAGTAACAGCCTCTACTCTTCTGGAAAAGCTGTAGCCTAGATGTTGAATTGTTGTTGTGAGGATATGATTGCATTCTTAGTGAATGCATGTACTGATATATATCACTCCAATGAACAGTTTCAGGGAGCTTTATACCCATCTAGTTGATTTAGCATTAGCCACTGTGACCAGAGGATCATTTGTGGCTGCGTCTTGTTATCCCATTTTAATGGCAATGCTTTTTAATGCAGATTAAGCTGTGTTTATTAGAAAGAAGGGTCTAGATACGTTTGGACACAGCAAAACATTTAGTAACTGAGTGAACTCATAAATACTGAGCACTTCAGCAGTAATGTGAAGGCCAGAGCCAGAGCCTGAAATAATTAAAGAGAGCATGTGTTTTTACTGGTTATGTGGGTTTTTTGGTCCTTGCAAGTTTCTTACCACTGCTCTGAAGTCTGACCATTACTTCTCATATAATGATACCAGGTGGCTTTCTCCTCAGATGTGTTGCTCACATTTAGGTTCTCTTGTGCTGAAATATGCTGTTAGTTCCAGTTGTCAGTCAGTCATTGGCAGCCATGAGGTACATTTAAATTGAAGGCTCAAATTTAATTATTTAAATATTTTATTTCCACAGGTCCTTCAAGCCAGACTTTGTCCTGATCCGACAGCATGCCTTCAGCATGACCTTAGGAGAGGACTTCAGAAGCCTTGTGATTGGTCTGCAGTATGGAGGTGTTGGTAGCATCAACTCCCTACACTCCATCTACAATTTTTGCAGCAAACCCTGGATTGTGAGTGACCTTTTGGTGCTTCTATCTTTTACATGTTTTTGGCATAATAGAAAAGCTTTTAGAAGGATAGCAGTCCAAACTAGGCTGAAAGATATGGGTAAATTTGGTACTTTGCCCATATCATTTCAGTCTAATTTGGACTGGTGTCCTTCTAAAAGTTTACTATTATTATTATTATTATTAGTATATAATAATATTACTGTTACTATAATAATATTACTAGTACTAAAATACTATTATTATTGGTACAAAATACTATTACTATTATACTATTACTCTAATACTACTGTATAATACCATTACTATAATAATACTATTATTATTGGTATATAATACTACTACTATTACTATAATACTATTACCATAATAAAACTATTATTATTTGCATATAATACTATTACTGTACTACTTTTTCTATAATACTATTACTATAATAATACTATTATTACTGGTATACTATACTTAATAATGCATCATATTTTGATGGTGATGCATCTTGCAACAGATAAAGTTTACTTGGTTAAAATTCACCAACATTACCGTATTTCAACCCAAAGAAAGATACTTGATTACAATTATCAAATAGATCGCAGAAACACTGGTGGAACTGTGATTTGTCAAGACGCTTCTAGCACACAGTTAAAAGCATTGTCACTAGTTAGAGCGTTCATTTGAAAATTGCACACTTTTATGATCTCTGTATTGCAAAGGTCATTATAATAAAGACTAACAAGCCAGATATTGTGCAAATCTTTTATAACATCTCAAACATTAGGTCAGACAGACCAACAGTGCCCTGTGTCCTGCTAAAATGTCACTAAACACAAGCACGAGATCAATTATGTACTTGAGTGCCACAGCAAGCACAGGGTCAAGAGAACCTGTTTATGATCTACAGCAAGAAGCTGATACTACAGAAGTTAAATAGTCCCATCTTCCTTTGTTTTGGTGCGAAACCACAGACAAAACAGATCTTAGATTTAGACAAAACATGTTGGGCACTTCTGAGGGTTGGTAGGTTGGAGTAGCTGGGGCAAGTACATTTATGGGTATGTGAAAGCTTTAGAATGAAATCCTCCCTACTTCTAAACATGAAACCTTCACATGAATATACCATACCTTCTTTCTCACATTCTTAAAATAGATCAGATTTAAAGTCATGAAGTGTCTAAATTTTCTAAATAGCATATGTCCAGCCAATGGTGGTCCATCGAAGAAGCACTAGTGTGTGGTAGTTAGTCACTTAGTGAGAGACCACACTTAATATACTGAACATACATTTCCACTCAAAATGGTCATTAAGTGCAAGTTTATTTTTCCGTACCCGGAAACATCAGAAAACATGTTTAACTGAAAATATCAAAGTACAAAACATCTTCCCTCTGACCGGAGTGTAGTGGGTAAAAATAACATGCGTGGGGGCTTGGAAGTAAACACGCTTGTATCTGATATGACCTTAATTTTAAATTAATAGCACAATAACTCTGAAACAAAACACTAGATACAATAAACACAAAGAACACTTCTACCTAGACATGATACATGAGGACAATAACGGACAACAAAATCAAGGACACAGGGGTTTAAATACTCTATAGAAAATTAGGGTCATCTGGTGAGGGGCGGGGGCCGACCCAAAACACGAACTTAACAGACACGTGACCAGACATGAGAAACCTTGACAGAAATACTGCTACTCTCCACTCAGCAGACTCATAGAGGTTTGATTCTTCGGTCTGCTCCATGTCCTTTGGAAAGACTCCCAACATTACATTTGCCTACATATGAAAAATACAATTTTAAATCATCAGCCAAATACAAATGTGTCAGGGCACATATAACACAAATTAAAACTACATCGACATACCGCATTGGAGTTTGCATATATTATTTTGCAATGAAAATGATACTCTCCATTCTCATAACTATTTAAGATGTTGAAAAGCTTTCATATGATTTAAAAACAAAATCAATAATTATAGAAATAATACCTATTTTGTTAATTATGTAATTTATCTTTAAAGCTTGCTACAGGGTGCATCACAAAAGATGGAAAGTGCATGATGGTCTGAGTTGGCAAATAATTCCTGTGAGAGAAGTCAAAGGCAGAGTTGACTTCTTCGCACTGTTAGTCATGACAATTTGAACTATGTTCCTGATGTAAAATGTCTTAGCAACATTACGTATTTGTGGAATAATGTTGCTCTGTGTGACTCAGAACCTGAGCCCGTGCTTTCAGTGACTTTTTTGTTTGCGCTTGTGTGCAGTTTTCCCATATGATCAAACTCTACCACGCCTTGGGTCCAGAGAAATTCCCACTGAATGAACAGACTTTTTTCCCCAACCACACGCAGATGGTGAGTTCTTGGATCTACTGTTTATTAACCACTGAACTGACTATGACCCCAGGCACTTATTGCTCCCAGTCACAATTATTAATGTTAATGTGCCACTCAGAATTTTTCCTCAAATGCAGTTCCTTTTTACAAGTGTAAAAACCCGTACTTGGGTATACACTGGCGAAATTAATCTGGCCCGCTTCCAAGTGAAAGCTTTTTCAGCTGCTAGAGGGGACATGTTTTTTTTATGATGAACACTTTTCCTGTGTCAGTCAAATCTTTCTGTTTGTCCTTGGCAGAGATATGGGGATTTCGGTTTAAACACATGACTAGTCTATGAGCAGTTATTTTTCAGAAACCGCTTTTTTGTCTTCTAGATGTTATGACTTCAAAAGTTGTCCTTCACCTTCATTTCTTAATGACATTGAAAATATAAACAGATAGTGTTGATGTGTTTGTCTTGCTTCGTAAGAGTTATCTTTTTTAGGTCTTCAATCTGCTGCTTAGAAATGTCCATTTGAGTGGTAGCACAACACTGTGAGAGGGTCACTTCATTACCCTGTGGAATTATCTACACCTGACTGAGATGGACAATAAAACTGAATATCAATGGCTCAACTAAAAGAGTGTCCAGACTTGTAAACAGTGATAGACAAGTAGAAATTTTTTGGTGCACTTCCAATGTATCTGCAAATAGATCATCAGTGTGGAAAGACATGAACCTAAGACAAGAACTGGTAGAAGAAATAGATGTAGATTTTCCATGTCTCTAGAAAAGCAAAGAAAGATTAATGCTGTTTCAGTTTGTATTGGTGTTGCCTGCTGTTAGTATCCATGATCTGACCACTGTACAAGGAAGAACATACAAGAACAAACATGATTTGTTTATTTAGAATCTGATATAATATATATATATACAGACATCCTGTCTGTTTTAAGACAGACATTCAAATATGAATTTTATATTTAAAATATAAACATACATTTTGTTAAATATGACATGTTCACAAATGCGATTTTTCATTAAATCTTTATTATAAAAATATAAAACAGAAATTAAAAAACAAAACATTTCTGTAAGCCCCTACAGGAAAACTTCTTAAGAATCTGTGTTGATACACATACACAACCTCACTGTACACAAAGACCCTCCTGATCATTCTCAGCCTTTTTTCTAGATCCAGGATATGATTGACTGCAGGGTGCGTTAAGCAGACAGTATTTTACATTAGCATGACCCCCCCATTAAAGTGATGGAGACTAAAATGGCTTGAGACTGGAGAGATGGCATTATTACATTAAGTCATTGTCTAATTATTATAATAGTGTAATAAGTAAATTGTATTTTGTCTCAACAAAGTACACTGAAGTTGACCTTAGTAAGTGAGGAATCAGAAATAGATGCATGCCATGTCATCTCCACCCAAAACACCTTAGTCCCTTACAGAGGAATGGACTGAAGATATACTGTAAATAGTCCCCATATGAAAGAAGAAAGAAGAAAAACAAGTTTAGTGACAAAAATCAAAAGTATTTGCATCTGTTCATCGGAAATAGTTTAATACTTTTACATTTACAGAAATACTTTATCCATAGCTAAAACCTCTGTTTATGCAGTGACTTTTTAAAAATGTTTTGTAGTACCAGCCAGCTAATTTAAGCTGTGAAGTACCATCAGATATGCTTAGAATTATTGTACAAATACTGTTGTTGCAATTGCCACATTTCTGCCAGAGAAAATGGCTAGCAATGGTTGGCATTAATGTGATTTCTGGGGCCTGGCATGTGGAATATTGTTGCACAGGAGTTGATCCTTTTTCTTGAACAATAAGGGTCAGTTTGTCAGTTGACCTTAATGCTCCTGCAAAAATTGTAGTCAAAGTAGAAAGCTAGTTGTTTCAAATGTGTGATTCATCATCTTGCAAGTAGGTGCACTATATATTTCAATATTATTATTCATAACATACAACAGAGGTTTCAGTTAGGTCATCATTTAGCTTATATCATACACATCAAGAGAAATAAAATAAATTGCATTTATATCCCCACTCAAGAAAATAAGTGTTCCCCAAAATTTGTGCTATAAGGTTCATTTTTGCTTGTAAAAATATATATATGTATATAATCTGTTATTGTTGGTGACTAATAAAACGTACATTCTCAATACATGAGATTATGTTGCGAAAATTGAACTTTTCAGCACAAAGCAAGGAGGCAAGCAGAGATAACTTATAAATAGATATTTTACAGCAGAGGTATTCAAATCTACAAGCCAAAACTGGTCCTGGGGTTTGTAATTACTATTAGTTAACTGAACAATTAATAAAATGGTGAACCACTGTATCAGGCCTGATAGGAGGAAGATGCACAATCTGAAGTTTTTGGACCTATGAGAGCTATGATTTGAATACCCCTGTTTACAGTATACACCGCAGACATAGTATACCTGCGTAGACAGACATACAGACAGGTGCGCGCACACACACACTCACACTTCACATGAAGACATCATAAAACAAAACATTTCTGTTGGAGGGCCATTAAATATTGCTTTCATACATTATTACCTCATAAAAACACTGCCCTCCGATGCAGTTATTAAAAACGTTTACATGGGCTGTTTTAAATTATGCTGTGTATTGGCATTTTTATATGGTATGTGTGTTGTTGTCAAGGAGTTTTTATGCTGTGTAAAATTTATTGCTCTATATCAGTTAACTGGAAGTATTATCTCTCCCATATATACATTGATTTTGCTGATAAAGCGCCAGATGTATAGAAACCTGTTTAGTGCATTCTCATATTCGCAAATTGCAAGGAAATAATTAAATACTAATAGGCTGCTTTCCATTAAACTTTGTTCAGTTTGAATTGTCATGATATAATTATTACCTATTGTGATGGCATATCCAAAATCAAAACATTTTAACAGTAAGTAATCATGACAGTTTAAATAACAATACTTTTCCTGATACAACCTGTCTCTCCCTCTAATGTGTCCATTTGAGGACAGCAATTGCTCAGTATGTCTTTCTGTGGACAGCAAAGTGCAGTTACAGTGACCAAAGCATAACCGAATGCAGTGAAATATAGGTATTGTTTACATCTAAAGTGCTACCCCAGGCACCAATGTAAGTTCGCACAGGTGGCAAGACTTTGACTATTTTAATGTATGAATATCAAGGCAGACTGATGGGCAGTTTTTCAAAGAAATAGGTTTGAGGGGTAGTAGAAAGAAGCTGCGTTGAAAAAGGAAAACAAGTATATGGAAGATGGTGGCAGTGTTCATGGGTCAGTGGTGTTGATGGTGGTTTTGTCACGTGAGGTCATCCCCCGGTACCAACTACAGTAGCCCTCTTTTTGCTGGATGCAGGCATAGTGGCGAGACTGGTAGCCAGGGTAGCCGAAGTGGGACAGCATGTCCGTCCATAGGCACTCGTTCTTTGAGGTCACAAAGCAAGGCAGGTAGTGACAAGGCTTAATCTACAGGGAGAAAGGAGCAAGACTATAGATCTGTAGCTTCAAAGCAGAAAGTCACATTATACTGAGGATGCAGAATCGCTGTCTTCATTTGTTGCATTTTTTTAATACTTTTTAGTATCTTAACGTAGAATAGTTTACCACATTGATGGTTTAATTATAAAAGTAACCACAAATTGTATGTTAAATATGACAATTTACCAGGTTACATAAGGAAAAAAAAAGGTAACTGACATTACCAAGGCACAACTAAGGCATATTTGCATTTATGCCAGTACATGAAGCATTCTGTGCATTCAGTAAACTGGGTTCCAGATTTTCACTTATGGAATGGAGATGCAGAGCAGCGTAAATGTAGCTTTTTATAAACCATAAGCCTTGGAATTAATTCCCCCAATAAGGAAAATTAAATGGTCTTGTCTTTTGTGCTTGCAAATGATCATTCACAGACTTGTCAGTGCGCATAGCTCACAGCGCTCATTACTTCATACAAAGCTGAAGAATCTTATTTTTAGATGTGAATGAAACTTATGAAGGTTCTCTTTTAAAATAGTAACTGTAGATGTGAAAGAGCTAAAAGGGCTTCATTATTCCTATATGTAACTGATAAATATGCCAAATCTTGATGTAGATGCAGAAGATTAATGTGAATACATTAGGATTGAACAAAAGAGGCTGGTTTCTAAACCTAATTTCCAGATGTGTAATGAATACAAAGCAAGCGTTTGAGCTCACCAACCATTCTCGCAAATGACTAAAAATATGCCATAAAAGGACAAGTTGCTTGATATGCCCTAGGATCTTCAGAAGGTTTATGTTAAGACAGACTGAAGCTCTGAAAGAAAGGTGTTTAAAGTGTTGTAAAGAATATGCTTTTAGATGCTAGAAAGCTGACATAGCATGCAAAGTCAATATGTGTGTCGGTTTAGATATTATTTATTTGCATGTGTCTCTCCAACACAGCTATTTATAAAAGACAGACATTTTAGGTGCATGGGATAGACATGTAGTAGCTCTGAATTATAATATGAATAATGTTGTTTGAGTGTAATTGTAAGCCTGTATGTAATTACACTAGAGCCAGCCCATAATAACTTACTAACTCCTAAATCATTAAAAATCTCTGACATTCCATTGTGTTCTGGTCATTTTCTTTGTTTTTCTTTTGGTTTTCTCAAATTAAGGACAGTAGTGAAGCCATGCAAAGGAGGGAACAAAATGTATTAAAAAGATCAGTCCTCTTGCTGGTTGATCCAACATATCCAACACAGCCATAACTGCTTTTGGTGTTAGCATTATCATTTACAGGTCTAGTTAAGTGCTTTCAAAAGTTCCTGTGGAACTGTACATCTTCCCATTGCCTTGCCATTTTTGACATTTATACATCAACATTTTCCACTGTGCAGTTTTCAATTGCAAGAAACGTATGTGTTCAGGCCAAAATCATCTGCGTTTGTGTACTGCAGCTGAGCCCACCCAAACACCAGAACTACTCATTTGAAGAAGTGGCTCAACATCTGGGCTTTAAAATAGTATTCTTTTACAAGCTCTTTGCTACTGTCATTAGGTGGTTACACAGAATTGAGTTTTTTCTTTTAAAATCGGAAATTTGGATTGTTGATTTGCAGCCAAGATGTTATGTAGTACGTGTGTACAAGTGCAACTTTGCTGAAGTTTGTGCTAGAGTTTCAAAGTAGTGTATTGTGTTTAAACAAAACTCTGTTCCTGGCTTTGCCATGGCCCCAGCCTCTGCCTCTCCGAACTGTGCCAAGTGGGTGGTCACTCTGCTGCCCTACAGGCCCTGAATCCTCCAGCCTTGGTGCAGCACAGTCACCACCACTCACCCTGCAGTTGCAGCCCAGCTGGTAGCGATGATTGATTCCTTTCTTTTGGGCAAGGGACAGACGCTCCCACCTCTCATTGAAGTTACACAGCCCTGTGTAGACTTTTCCATCATATACACGGCCTGTGAAGGAAAGATAAGCGATTAGTAAAACCACAGGGATTACATTTAAAGTAAATAAAGTACATTTAAATATCTGTATGCGATCAAACTCAAATACTTGAGAATTATATGAAACATCCAGCAAATCTATTGCATGCATTGTAGGCAAATAGACCCATGATTAGAGCGTCATAAAACATTAGTAGAACCTCATGTAATGACGGGGAAAAATTATGTTGTACATGGATGAACCAAATAATTCTAACTGAGAACTTTTGGGACCAGATAAGCTATGGTCATGGGGTGCTAATGGAACAGCAATGTTGTTAATGACAAGCTACTGGCGGTGCACATTTCATTTCCCACACTTTCTCATGCAAGGTTGCTCAGATTCAAAGAGAGTAAAATTATTTAACAGGAACACAGTTTTGGTATGAGCTAGGGACATCAGCCTTCTAAATAATTATTGGTACTGATAATGATAACCTTAGATTAAGAGCATCCAATTTGTATCCAAATGGGAAATATTCTGGTAAATTACATGTAGATATTGGAAAGTTATTCATAAAAATACTTGGTTCATGCATGCTGTGTCCACACAAGACCAGCAAGGTTCCTTGGGGTTTAAATGCTAAATATGTATTGTATGCTGAAACCTTTCCCCAATGTAATGTGGAATATCTACCAAACCTGGTCCATGTTCCTGTTGATTTTGTTCCAAAATGACTAATTATGGAAGGAAGGCTCCATAACCCGGGTAGATGACCACAGGTCTATAATATAGTGTAAAACTATAGAATAATGGAACACTTTTAGAATGTCCATGTATCATTCTACTAAGTAGCCATAAAATTCTCAAAGACATGGTTGAGAATGACAGACAGCATATTCTGAAGCATTTTTAAATCAGTGCGTTACGTAAATACACAGTATTTAGGTCAGACAGGTTTAACGCCTGTTAGCTGTGGTAAACCAATCTTGCACTGCGCCATTAGATTAAACTGCCTCCCTCTATATCTTGATTCTCCAAAGGTCCTTTAGCAGTTATTTTTAGCTTTTGGCTGTTTGCGGCTTATCACCTATGACAGGATCCCAACCTCTGCAACAGGTGCACCAGCCCAATGCTGCTTTGGAGCCACGCTGGCATGACAGTAGACTAAAATCACGGCTGTATTCTGTCTCCCTTGTGGTAGCTCATACTTCTGGCCAGATTATTTTAGACACTAGTAAAAAGAGATCTTATCTGGCTCTCTTGAGTGGCACGCACTCCCACAAAGTTTGTTATGTGGAAGACACACATTAGGTTATTAAAGAAACTCACCATCACAGTATATATATGCTGGGGATTATGGTGTATGATGCACATGTGACTATTCAGCCAATCTCCAGCTTGGTAACATAACATTATAAATGTAAAGATTTATGTTATTTACTATTCTGATAGTAAAATAATTTTGGATTGAGATCTGCAAAGATTATTTACAACAATTGAAACCAAAAATGCATTTCTTGCATTAATGGCTTGGTCAGTATTCAACCACTAATGTAAATGTCTTGTAAGCAAGAGCAAATTAAACTGCAGGTCCTGTGTGTGCACTTAGCTCAGTAGTGCTCACAGGGCTGTGAAAAGGGGGAAGTTTGTGTCACTTGGAGCAATTATGTGTGCCGTAGGGCTGGGGGGCCTCTTGTGCATTTAAGCCAAACAAACTTTGGCTGCCATTAGCAACCTCTTTTTTGTAGTGTGGGGCATGCACTAGCCTGGCTGAAGCAGAGAGCATACTCACAGCTGGCCTGTTTGTTCTTAGACTATTGGTGTCATTTTGCTTTCAATGGACCACCAATATGTCTCAAAAGGAAAGCTTACGCACGTCTACTCCTTGATTTTGTGAATACTATGCATTAATCTATAAAATGCATTGTAGGAAAAAACACAATATAACTTGACGTTACCTGTAATCAAGTACTGGTATTTGTTAAGGTCAAACTTGACTCCACACAAGCTCTCTGAGGCATCTGTGTAGATGTGCTGGACATGCTGCATTTTGTTGAAACCTTTGTACATCTGTGATAAGTGAAATAGGGGAAAGCAATAAGACGTAATTAGCATGAAAAAATGACCCAAATTGACCAGAAATCCTTTAAGGCACAGCATGAAACAGAACAGCCCACTACTTCTATGTTGTGATACTAGAACATTGGTTCTTAACCTGGGTTTGATTGAACCCTAGGGGTACGGTGAGTCCGCAGCGGTGGTCCGTACACACCCGAATTATCGTGTAAATTCGTGATGACACTCCCCGCTTGGCCATCACTGGCTGCAGATGATCATGCTACATTGCTTGGCCAATCAGTGCTATGGGGAATTTAGCGCTCAGTAGTCAATATGTGACTGTCGTGGTAGTACTTTGTGTGATTTTTTTTCGTTAATATTTTAATCCATACTAACTATGTCGGGCAAAAGAAGAAAGTGGTCAGACGTGCAACATGTACAACATGGATTCACATGTGTCACGGAACGTGATGGGAGTGAGCGTCCTATCTGCATGATTTGCAACGCCAAGAGGAGCAACTCTAGTCTCGTACCGGCAGAATTGTGTTGGTTTTGTTATTTGAAAAAGGTGACGTTCATGCACGGCTCATTTTGTGCACCAGTAAAAAACATATCTATGTCTTGAATTTGAAAAAAAATCATATTTTATTTTTCACTGAACAGGGGTTCGGTGAATGCGCATATGAAACTGGTGGGGTTCGGTACCTCCAACAAAGTTAAGAACCAGTGAGTGAACCAGATAGATAAGACTTATATTGCATTAGGAAATTTTCAGTCCATGCTTGGATAACCATAGATATTAAACAACACAGAAAATTGTATAAATGCATTATGTTAAAAGGCCTACTGCCTTTTTATAATCTATGTTCTTTGTTTATTTATTTATTTTTAAACATACTCTATTGAGTCCAGGTGAAGCAGACGCCTCCAGACAGAGTAAATGTTTCTACTGAGAATTGTTGTTTTGGCCAAAGAGATTTATCTGTCTAAGGAGCAACAGGAAATCCCTTGTTAGATTCACCGTTTTCAGGAGTAAAAACAGACAGCAAGGATCAGCCACAGCAATATAGTGTTCATGCTCTAAGTAGAAATTCTCATCTCTGAAACAAATGGACAGATTTGTAGGTCTGGTGGTTAAACTGAAAGCGTTCTTACAAAATAGCAGATGCTTACAGCTAAGCTAATCAAAACATAAAACTTGTCATTTTCAGTTTAATGTATAGTGACCTCCTTACAGAGTCTCATTACAAGGACATTTTCTGGAATGTCAGCAGCCATAGATGTCAGCCCCACATGCAATATGTGACCATGTCCTGCATCCTGCACCTGTCTTAGTCAAGTGACTTTTATTGCATCTAGTCATGTGTTTGGTATGCAATGCATTACATAAGTTTTCACACAATACCCTTCTGACTGAGCAAAGCAGTTGTGCTTTTGTGTTTTTACTGTACAACTGGAGCAGCTGTACAGTGGTACTGCAGCAATGCGGTAATGTGGTTGTGGTACATTAGCAGTTAAATATGACTGTTATGGTGCATGACTCTCCTGTTGACTTGCCTTCATCTGTTTGACAGTGTAACGCATTGTACCAAAAGGTCCATCCTTCAGTAGCTTCTTCCCCACCACTTTGGCTCGGATCACTGCAAACAAAGCACACAAGCACGTCCTGGTTAATATCATGTAGACAGCTTGAGTCACATGCAGAGGGAGCAGTAGCACAAACCCAGATGCTTCTTATTAAACAGAACAAAGCCAGAACAGCAACAGTAAACAGATTTAAGGAGCTGTTTTTCCACCAGCTGAGCTCAGGGATTGGATGAAATGGTAGAAGTGCTGAGGGCAGCTTTTGCCTTTCAGATTCTAATAAAATCTATTATATGAGCCGATTCCATGGCAGTAGTCAGCGTTCTCTGTAGTCTTGATGAATGGGCCTTCTAACTGTTCAGTGAGCACTTAATAACATATGAAAACTAAATCTGTAATAGAAGATCAAGCATCAATCTTTAGGTAATGCATCAAACATAAACCAGAAGAGATAGCCATCACATTTACTATTGACTTATTAGATGGATGCCACCACCAAACCTAAAACTTAAAAAATACTTTTATATGTAAGTCATACAGGCCAGCAACTTTTGAATAAAACAATGGTGTTCCACAAAGTGGTCCACAGTACTAGTAATCTGAAGGGACAGTTTATGGGATCAAGAATCATGATCTAGATTGTAATAAAAGGTAATAAAAGTACATCCTGTTCAGAAGGCATCTTCCAGTCTACCATCCTGTCAATCTTTCATTCGGTGAGAAACTGAACTGTCTCCTGTCAGAGCGAAGAATGAGGGAATGTCATTATTACACCATCACAATGTCTGCTCCCACATGAGAGATAAACCTACATGAGCTAGAGCCGCCTCAACAGCCACAAGACAGAGATGTTATCAGAAAAACATTTCACATAAACAGTAGCAAGATAGGGGGAATAGTCAAAATGTCTGTGGCTTGGTTTCCTGTTTAAAAGAGTCGGCTAGCAAGCTAAGTCTCTTCTGCGCTGTGAATAGGCCTTTTCTGTCAGAGCGGTTTCTGCTCCTCAACCACCCCCCCTTCAGCATTATCAGCTCTTAAACACTAGAGTGTGAAGTTCATCTGCTCATCTCGACCCAAGAGAAAAAGAACAAGAATGAATAATCGAGAGCCAAAAGAAGGAGAGGTGACAGAGGAATCTTGTGGCGGCAAACTTGTTTGTTATCTTTCCTCATAGGAATTTCCTTCCCACATTTCCTTAAGGTTCACATTCCTCTGGCTCAGAGGGGAGAGAAAGTTCTACCATTTTCTCTGCATCTTTTCTTGTTTACTCATAGAGGACCATAGAAGGGTGTGGGTAGCTAAATACCACTGGTACCTAAATTGGTTATTTAACAGGATAATTAGGCAATACATTTTATTTTTGACTCTGATCCTGTCAAACCAAAAATGTAGCATTAAATGGTTAACAAATGGTGCATTTCCTTCACATTTAGTGTGATCAATCACTTCTCTTAACCGTCTGTATTTTGAGTGATTAAGAGTGATCTAGACTAGGGGTATAAATCACAAGTGTCCTCGCGATTCGATTCTGCATCTATTATTTTAGCCATTGATTTGATAAGTTAAAATTTGCAACAGTGTGAATCAAATCACGACTGGGGTTTGAGGTCAATTTGAAATATGATGAAATTTCACACCGTCAGCAACATTTCCATCAGCTCACACGTGTAGACAGATTGAAGCACATCTGAAGAGAAAATAGAGTGATGCAGTCAAAAGCAAAAGCAGCTTCTCATTAAAAAAATACATTGTCCACAGTAAAATTAACTAAAATTAATGAACCCAGTTTGAATTTCCTATCTCAGATCGATACACTGAATTATGGGCTATTTTTGTAACACTCAGCCACAGAGCTTTAACATGACTAACTGTACCAGCTGCTTAATACTTAAAAACTTTTTAGCTTTTTAGATTTCTACTGTTAGCACTAGCACCTGAATGTTGCCTTGTATTCCACAGCCTTTACAGGGACCAGACGTTTCTGCTTTGAGACCAACCTGCAAATACTGTGGGTCAATGTTCAGGCCTTTGAACTCCAACTTGGTATAGGCTTGGGAAAAGGTTTGGTCAGTCATCTAGTTGCCACCAAGACTAGCAGCAGTATAAGAGTTTCTGAGTGGACCCTTTTCATAATGATAATAAAATCTAAAGTTTTGTGGTTTCACAATGAACTTTTTTACATCATCATTTAAAGATGTATCTGTGTATTTAGGTTAAAATGTTTAGTTTAACCCAATGTTAAAATGTGAATGTATTGATACTAACAGGGAATCAAATTTACACAATGTTTTCCATATCTCAAATGTAGTCTGGTAGCAAAACTAAGAGTTTAAACATTAACTACAACCGGACTGATTGACCACAAGGCAAATTGTAAATCAGATTTTTTTTAGCATTTCAGCACTTATGTATTCCAAGTAACACACCTGAGCTCTTCGTAAGCTGGGTCAGGTGTGTTGGGGTGGGGAATATTTGAGCCTGGGCAATGCTGTGGGTTACAAGGAGCAGGGTTAAGAAATGCTTGATACCCTGCAAACCATTTGTGTGATATAAAGATCTGTACTGATTATCTGGTATAGTTGCAGATTTCACACATTTGGTCATAAAAGATTAGTTTCAACGTTGTTTGATGTACATTTCAGAAAGTATGTGGTGGTTTGCAGTTAGAATGGTGATTTTCAAACAGATTGAAATCCCTGTTGGAATTAAAGCATTTATTTTAATAATTCACTCAAATATACACAAACCTTTAGTTAAGTTTTATATTGGAACATACAATGCAGTACATTAAATTAGGTGTATTTTTCAGGATGCTAATTAGTAAGTTACAGTAATATTGTCATTGTAAAGATATGAAAAGTGCTGGATAAGTCAAAGCTAATATTTTAGCACACCAATGCAAAAGTGTAATGCATGCCTGTTATTGGAAATGAGTCCTACCAGATTTTTTATGGACTATACTTACATTCTAGTTGTAATTTCATAAAGAGGTTAAAATTCCAGATATGATTTAAGCCTGTTGAAGTTTCATAAGGGTGACTGGGAGGGCATTTGCCTTAAGTACCACCATTCTAAATTAGTATTACAGATTGTTTGGCTGCACTTTGAATGCACTTTTGCTTTAGCATATAAAGCAACAGCAACCAGCACTGTGAATTATTTAATAGTATTACAGGCATTTCAGTGTTTCTGCTGTTTTCATTTTTCTGTGGCATCCTACCGCTGACCATCTAATGCAAAGGAGACTGAAAACAGGTTAACAAACTTTTTAAAAATACTTTCACCTGTGTGCTATGTATTTGCACCATGCCATGCCCTGCTGCTACTGAAAAAAGTCCTAGCAGAAACACTATAATTGTTTCCTAACTTTACTGAAACAAAAGAAGAGAATCCATATTGAACAGAAAATGGTTGCTGTAATTCATTACTTTTGTGAAAATCATAGCTGACTGATAGTGACCCTATAAATGTTATAATGCTTGTTTTTTTCTGATCCTATATTACCCTTTATAAAGGCTTAGTGATATACTCTACCACCCTCCTACCAAGCATCTAGCTTGGACCTAAATGTTCTTGCCAGAGACACCCCTGCATGGTACAGCCCAGCCCAGACCACATCACCCTGTGCCCAAAGCCCCTTTCCCCACCACCTTGGCTGGGCTGATCTGGCAGGGTTTTAAACCTTAGAGGCCAAAGTGTAGGGCAAAACACTAATCTAGCACATGAAAGCCCCTTAGTCTAGAAGCCCTCGTTGAATAGGCCATTTCAGTTCTGTCCAAAGCTTTGGCAAATGGGTCTGTGCACAAAGCCAACCCCATTACACCCCAACCCAAGGTATGCAATGCAGTCATATATGCAGGAAATGAGCCTTAGTTTAAAAATGGGGGTTAAGTGAGGAAATATACATAAACTTTCAACACAGGTTAACTACAGTGAAGAGCACCATTCTACTGATAGCAGCAGATCTGGAGCAAGCATCCAGAGTTCCTATTAAAGGAAGTTTTTATTACTGTTTCTACTCTGGCTTTGTACTCACACACTCCATGGTAGGAGGCGAATGCTTAAGATGACATTTATGATTCATCGCCATGCTGTTGATTACAGAGTACTGGTGCCTAAATGTGGCTGAGTCATCTTCTTCTACATCGCCTTTGAAGTTAAAAGATGAGGCATTTCATAAACACCCAGAGTGAAGCAGCCAGCTGTATGCTGCAATTCATATTCACACACAAATCAAAATTTACACATTGACACAATTTATGTAGCACTAGAATGTTCTTGGACAGTATTAGCAAAATTAATTTTAGAATTAATCACATTTACAAAAAATGCCTCTATTGTTTAAGCTGATTAGCATCTGAAAGCCAAAGTAAAACCATCCACCTGTACTGGGAAAATTTTTCATCAGGCTGAGTGAAGGTTTTTTGAGACAATTTCAGCAAAGTTTGCACATGCAAAGGTTTTAACTGAGGATGCCACACAGTCGTGGGAGTAGAGCAGCGAGGCGGCAGCAGATGCAGCAGCGTTGATCAGAAGCACTCTGGGCAGCCGTTCAGAACCAGAGGACCTTGAAAAAGGGATTTTCGCGGGGCTCACCAGCGCCTGTGGCATCTCAAAGAGCCCCAGTTTTTTCCAGGGCCAGCAGGATATGGGACAGATTAAAGCAGATGAAAGGCAGCGGCTGATCCTCTGTCTATATAAACCTAACCGTACAAATGAAGCGCAGTCGGCACGTATGTGATTTAGTGCTCGAGTTACCACATCTAAACGAAGGTGGGGGGTGACAGGAGCCCCCTGTGCGCCTGGCCTTTTGGTTAACAAAGATGCAGAGGTATGTGGAACAGTGGTTAACCACAAGGGGGAGAGGATACTTGGATATCACTGGCCATATGTTTAAGAGATGCAGTGCTTCCTGTTTTTACTTCCATGACCTTTACATTGAGCTTCAAGCATGGTTCATTACTGGGGCAAAGATCACTCACAAGCCGAAATGAGGAGAGGACAAAAAAGAAAAAAACTGTTACACCCACATCTGCTCTCATCTGAGGTTTAACAGACAGCAACTATAGGAGTAGATCACTTCAGGAGTGTGATTTTCTCAGTATCTCTCTTTGAGTCATATTTGCAGGTCAGGATGAAGGAGGGATACATACACATCTGGTCCTGAATGCTGCTCACCATAGCACATCTGGATCACCCACTCTCCAAACTGCTTACCTTTCTCTACATCTCTCTCTCTCTCTCTCTCTCTCTCTCTCTCTCTCTCTCTCTCTCTCTGTGTGTGAGAGAGAGAGAACACCAACATTCTCTGTTTCTTAAAATGTAGAACATTTTTACCCTTCTTTGCACAATCTGTACTATAGTGTAGACCCCCATTCTAAGCTACAACTGTGCCAGTTCACCGTAGATATTCAGTCGTACCTAGTTCTTCTCCAGAAAGGGGGTCAATTGTGCCCAAGCAGCAACGTGGTTTGAATTATTTGCGCCACGACCACCAGCATCAGCAAACAATGGTCTGGATACGTGCAAAAGATCAATCAAGCCTTCATTATACTCTAGAACAGCTGAGAACTTTGGTCCACCCGCTATAAGACCAAAAAGACTGAGAAATACAGCAGCAGATAAATAAGCAGACAACTGTCCTCCAACAAAACCAGTCAGGGATGTAAACAGGTTCTCCGCGAATACGCGGAACATAAAAGCAAGATGCCGTGAACTGTGGCTGTCGTGCTGTTTCGTAACTGGCCAGGCTGCGGTTTTTGGAGGTGTCCATCTTCTAGTAAAATCGTCCAGCTAACTAACTGAACGCCCGCCCTTCAGCAGGTGGTCACGTGGTCACATGGCTTGTTGCCATGGCTACGCTTAACTCTTCCCTCACTCCAGCTGCAGCAAAATATTAACTTTTTAAGGAGTCTTGACCTATTCTTTACGATTTTCTCGTAATGTTTACAGTGAGCTGACAAAGTGCTCCAAGTGACCTGTGTAACGCTTGCCTCAGTATTTCCACACAACACACTGTATTTAGCGATACTCTCCCTGTCTTCAGTCTTCGTTATTTAAACACTAACATTATTTCATATAAATACATATATTGTCACCTTAATATGACCTAAATGGGAATGTTCGCTTGGAACTACCTCAGAGCTTTAAAAACTAGTGCGAATGAAAAGTCAACAGTTGTTTCCTCACCGATGTCGGAGCTGCAGTACGCGTCCTGAGGATGAGACAACGCGCAGGAACAGGCCTCTGTTAGCAAGTCCACACGCAGACTGCAAAACAGCAGCAGCGCGCTCAGCAGCTGGTAGCGAGGCTTCATGACGAAAGTTTAAGTCAGGAGTTGTCCGGACTTCGTTCGCAGCTGTGTGTGTAAGCGTAAGAGAGAGAGCTTGTGTATCTCCTCGGCTGCTCCTGTGCTATGAGCGAGTCCTGCTACATATAGTGGAGGAGCGGGAAACGCCCCCCACAAGCTGCTGTGCGCGCGGCCAATCACCACAGCCCGGCTGCCGTTTAAAAATAACACACTCATGACATATCGGCATGGGCTTCAGCGGGGCTTTTTAGTAAGCATTTTTTATACAATTAATAAAAAACCTATTATGTAATAATAAAAAAACCTCAGGTTTCTACCGAATTAAATAACATATTAGTAAATTAAAGTTAATTAATGTCGAAGATCTATTATTTAAGTGTGTTTTCTTATATTTATATACACACAGATATTTTATTGTATTTTTAAAGGAAAAGTAAAGATCATCTCTCTGAGGTTTCCCAGTGGTCTGGGCTGCTAGGGCTGGTCAGTGGGGGCTAGCAGCCGTGCTGGAAAATGCTTGCTTCATGGAATTACACATGAGGTGATTCTGTATGAAGTGATTATTTCCTATCGAGATAGACGCACTTTCTCTTAAACTGTACAATATGTGGATTTGTCATTTGGTTGGTTTTGGCAGTTTTGCACATCTGATTTTGTGATGACCAGCAACAGGGTGAAATTATATTTAGGCTGAATGTTGTAGTACCTCGCTGCCACACCAGCACTTGACTAGTAAAATGCTTTTGTGGTGTGTGCTGTTATTTCATTATGTTCTTAAAAATGTATTGTTATCTGAAATGTATAAATTGTATTGGCACTGTCTTTTTAACTGAACTTTAAGCATAGCAAACCTGTCTTCATCATCTGGCATGTTACTGTTACATAAACTCATTTTCTCTTCTACAATTGCCTCTAAAATCCTAAGAAATAGAGGAGTAGAAAGTGCAGTAAGGTAAACCCCCACTATAAATCCTTCACAGAGTGCCTGAACACTTTAATCCTTCTATTTTTCTTCTTGTTTTTCATGTAAGTATTTTGCAGAGCTGAGATATGGCTCTAAATCTTTGATTCTTTCACTGTTTGATAGACATGTTGAAGGTGTGGGGGTTGTGGAATATCATTGAGAACAAACCAAGCCAGCTGCCCTTTGACCCTTCAACTTTCTTATAATTCACTTTTAAATGCATCGTGGTCTTAACTACACAAGGGTATAACCCTGTGTTTCTTAATGTAGTCCTTCCAACCTTCCAAACAGTCTATATTTTCTGCTTCATCCCAACACACTTGAACCAAGCCATTAAGCACACTTGTTCAAGTTGGTGCACAAGAGTGTCCTGTTTCTAATGATGGGGTTAAAAGAAGGCTCATGATTTTTTGTGATACAGCCTAGGACCCAGTTTTTCACAGCTGCCTGACTTATGGCACAGATTAGGATATTCAGATGTGAGATAATAATCTAGATGGAGTCAATGTCTGCAAACAAAATGGTCAGTTAGACCTCTTTGACTGAATATTCTGTTGTTCAGGAAGTTCCTTGGGTCAGCATTAAATGTTAAGATTTTTCATAACATTTTCAAATTAAATATTTTCATTTAATTGTATAATAACTTGAACTTTTATTTATTAGCATCTACATACATTTTGATTCTGAAAATGCAAGTACATTTGGCAAATTTGAAGTTATTTGGTGCAATATATGTTCAGCTATTGTGTTTCACTCAGTTGCTTGTATTACTAAGTATATTACTAAGTTACTAAGTATTTTTTGTATTGGAAGTCGTCATCGTCATCGCCCACCCCCCAAAAAATAAAAATAAAAATATGCAAATAATCTTAAATAACATTTATATTTTCATACTAAGCAAAATGTTTCCCTTTGACTTTTAAAAGAACCTACAATGAATAAAACTAATGATTTAAATAAATAATTTAAACATTATTATTGTTGTTGTTTCATCAAGAAAGCACTATGCACTGTGTTATAATGTTTTCAGATCATTTTTGTACAAAATCTAACATAAATTCAAATATGAAATATATTAGGAAAGTGTTCTCTGATAATATTCAGAATGTGGTGAGTAATTGACTTGTGAAATTTCATGAATGCAGGCATTGTAGGATGTGGAGAAAAGCTGTTTTTAAGAAAAACAGTTTTAAGAATGAGTTTCAGAACTGCCTTCCGCTTTGAGATTATGCAATGGGTTCAGAAGGTTTTCACTTTCTTTACTTTATTACATTTTGTTGTGTTGCAACCTGATGCTACAATTTTGATTCTGAAAATGCAAGTATATTTGGCAAATTTAAAGTTATTTGGTGCAATATATGTTCAGCTATTGTGTTTCACTCAGTTGCTTGAACTGGCACAGTACTAAGTATTTTTTGTATTGGAAGTCGCCGTCGTCATCGACGTCCCCCCCAAAAAAATAAAATTATGCAAATAATCTTAAATAACATATATATTTGCATACTAAGCAAAATGTTTCCCTTTGACTTTTAAAATAACCTACAATTAACAAAACTAATGATTTAAATCAATAATTTAAACATTATTATTATTGTTGTTTCATCAAGAAAGCACTATGCACCGTGTTATAATGTTTTCAGATCATTTTTGTACAAAATCTAAAATAAATTCAAATATGAAATATATCAGGAAAGTGTTCTCTGATAATATTCAGAATGTGGTGAGTAATTGACTTGTGAAATTTCATGAATGCAGGCATTGTAGGATGTGGAGAAAAGCTGTTTTTGCGAAAAACAGTTTTAAGAATGAGTCTCAGAACTGCCTTCCGCTTTGAGATTATGCAATGGGTTCAGAAGGTTTTCACTCTCTTTACTTTATTACATTTTGTTGTGTTGCAACCTGGTTCTACAATTTTTTATATGCTAAATTTTCTCATTAATCTACACTCAGTACCCCATAACAATAAAGTCAAAACAGAATTTTGCAACAACACTTGCCTCCCATTTCTTGAACGCTGCTCCTTCATATTGATTAGAGTTCACCTGTGGTAAATTACAGTGAGTGGGCTTGACTTGGAAAGGCACACAACCTCTACTGCTCTGAAGATTCCCAAGCACACAGTGGTCTTCTTAATTATCAAATGGAGAACGTTTGGCACAATCAGGACTCTTCCAAAAGATGGTCACAGAGCCAACTTGTGCACTTAAGACAGAAGGCCTTAGTAAGAGTGATGGTCACTCTGACTTAGCTCCAGAAATGAGACCACAGTTTCAGAATATGAACACTACAACATGGTACTTTTTACAACAAATTACTGTTTATGGGTATATGTCTAGCCAATCCATTGCACAGGTTTTACTGAACAGAGGATTTTAAACCTAGTGCCCTTGAGGATTTTTGCTCCTATATCTGCACATTAATATCTCCAAAGTACAAGTTTAGAGAAGAACCACTGGGTTTTGAATGTGTGTTTTAGGTGTTTTGTAATGATGTCATTCATCATTGCACCAGAATCAGCTTATTGGGGGATGGAATAGTGACACATTAGTTTACGTACACAATGCTTATCAGAGTTATTCGGCAGTTTCCTTAGTGATGCTGAGTTTATTCTATGCTCTCCACCCATGTCCGGCTTTTTTGACTTGAATTATTGTATTCATGGATGAACTGTAGATATAAAGTGCTGTGGGCTTTTCAAGGTCAACTAAAATTGTAGCCTGTTGAGGTAGGCTGGCAGCTGGCAAAGCAATAAGTCTTAAAAGTAAAGTACTGTTTTCAAACGGTACACAAGACTGGAGTTACAAAAGCTATTGTTTCCAACAGACTTTTTGGAAACATCATACTTTCATGGAATAAGAATGTAGTCTGACACCATAGTTTATAGCAGCCAACAGGCAAGAAATACTTAACATTTATAATATACAACACATACGTACAAACCCCATTTCTAGAAAAGGATATTTGCCAAAATGCAATATAAGCAAAAATGTGTAATATTGTGACAATTTTGTTCTGAATCCTCAGAAGGACAATGACTGTGTACATACAGTACAGTACCAGAGAGTTCTTGCTCTAATCGGGACGAAGCCCTTTGCTTTATTTAAGCTCTTAAAAGAGCTCTGAACACAACGTGCACTCCCAACTGGCATAGGGCACAAAGAACAACTCACAACTCACAAGGACTCCCCCGGAGTGTAGTGAAATAGCTGAACCATCGCCAAGCCACTGAAATCAATGTCTGACCCACTGACGTTGGTTCAGCAGATTTCCCCCAAAACCAAACACAAATACCCCAAATGAGTCCCTCAACACATACACACAAAATACCCCAGCAAACAGACATAATTAACCCCCAAACACAGTCCCAAAACACACAAAACAACACTCCCAGAGGGCCGTTCTGCAGCAGCACGCCCCCATAAGCCTCAGCTTCATTACAGTATGTTACTTCCCATAAACTTTTTAATGTGAAGTACAAAGATATTTGACAGGTTTACTGAGCAACATCACCTTTCCTTTCCAGTTGTTTTGGAACTGAGAATACGAACTGTAGCAGTTTTGCTATGAGAGATTTCGTCCATTCTTATTTTGCATGGTCGAGTTGCCAGAGGAAAGTCTTTACTACGCAAATGCCACAAAGTATCCCGTTTACAATATACCAAACAGCACAGAGACAAGCCTCAAACCTTCTAGCACAAAGTCATTTGGATTGATGAGACTAAAATTGAACTTTTTAGCCACAACGATAAACATTACATTTGGAGAGGAGTCAAGAAGGCCTATGATGGGAGGTACACCATTCCTACTGTGAAACACAGTGGTGGATTGCTGATGTTTTGGGGATGTGTAAGCTACAAAGGCACAGGAAATTTGATCAGAATTGATGGCAAGATGAATGCAGTAGGTTATCAAAAAATACTGGAGAAAAATTTACTCTCATCAGCCCGAAAGCTGCGCATGGGACATACTTGGACGTTTCAACATGACAATGATCCAAAACACAAGGCCAAGTCGTCCTGTCGTTGGCTACAGCAAAATAAAGTGAAGTTTCTGGAGTGGCCAGTAATAATTTTTTTATTATTTAAAAAGATATTATAAATTCTGTAAGGGTATGTAAATTTATGAGCACAACTGTATATATTTTATATAATTTGATTTTCTGGATTTTCTTTTTGATATTCTTTCACTTTTAAAATAAACCTATTGTTAAAATCACAGAGGGGGTCAATTAATTATTTCCTCCATTAGTCGTAATTCACTTTTACACTTCAAAAATGCAGTAAAATCAAAAATCTTTAACATGTTAATTCCTGTGAATCTTTATTGGGGTATAAAATCAAACAAATATGGGGCTTGGGTATAAAAAATATGTGGAAAAAGTAGGATACTGACCCGTTAATGTATTATTAACCTTATTGTTCTTTGTACAGGCCAAAAATGTTTTCATTTTTTCAAACCTCTGGTGTCCCAACTCCAGCATCTTATTTGCATTGTTCTTTCATGAACCCCCCATTAAAAACATATTTTCAGTGGCAGCTTATGGAACCCTTTCTGACACTCTTTTAAGAGTGTGTTGAGAATCATCATTCCTGCGTTTAACCTTTTCTCACTGAAATATGAGGTGTAAACTGGTGTGTTTTGTCAGATTATAATCAAAATGTCCATATCATGAAAAAAACATATCTGCATTCCTTACTCAGAAATGACCTTTTCAAGAAACAGCATGTGATTCTAGTCATTTGGCAGCAATAAAAGGTCACTTCAAATTTATCGCAATTTGACAGCAAATTGGAACATCACACAGAATTGAGATAGCTGGATAGAATAAGGCCAAACTATATTGTAAATGATTTTACATTGGCTTTATAAAATTCAACAAGGTGTCATCTTTTCTACATTTGCGTCATTGACAAATTAAATCATTAAGTCTTGCTTTATCAGTACACAGGCCAAAAATCCCGCAAAAATCACATCTGGGTCTCTTTATTCATGATTCAACAGCTATGGCTCACACACAAATAGTACTGAGAACACTGCTGCATTTTCTAGGGGCCAAGTCATGGGCGTATATGCAAAAGGTATGGGTGTTAGTAAAACAGGAAGCTGTGGTGATGATTTAATTTTCTGATCCATTCTATATATAATATAGATATGTGACATTTTATTCTGCATTGCATATACAATACCACTGTACATACCTTGATGCATAATCACAAAAAGGCCTCATCAAGATCCATTTATTTTACCTTCTTCCCCTCCCTGTGATGTGTTCTATTATTTTGTTAAACCACAGATAGTTACAGTTGTGCTAATAAGTTTACATACCCTGACAGAATGTATGATTTCTTGGTCATTTGTCAGAAAATATGGATGATAACACACATTTTTTTACTCATGGTTAGTGGTTGGCTGAAGCTATTTACTGTCAAACACCTGTGTTAAATCTTTTAAAATCCCAATCACAACACAAACTACCCAAATGACCCTGATCCAAAAAGTTTACATACCCTGGTGATTTGGCCTGATAACATACACACAACTTGACACAAGCATCTTTGAATGGTTATTAAAGGAAACCATCTTCACCTGTGATCTGTTTGCTTATAATTAGTGGGTGTTTATAAAAGGTCACTGAGTTTCTAGACTCCAGATAAACACCTGCATCTTTCATCCAGTGCTGCACTGACATTTTGCATTCTAAGTCATGGGGAAAGCAAAATATTTGTCAAATATTTTGCATGAAATGGTAGTTGAAACAGGAAAGGGATATAAGAAATTAAAATAAGAAAGAAGGAATTGAGAATCAGCAGTGTTCAAACTCTTATGAAGAAGTGGAAAGTTCTGTTGAAACCAAACCACGGTCAGGTAGAGAAACTAAAATTTCAATCACAACTGCCAGGAATATTGTTTGGGATTCAAAGAAAAAAACAACAAATAACTTCAGGTGAAATACAGGACTCTCTGAAAAAATGTGGTGTGGCTGTTTCAAGATGCACAAAAAGGAGGCACTTCAATAAAGATAGGGTGCATGGTCGAGTTGCCAGAAGAAAGCCATTACTATACAAATGCCACAAAGTATCCCACTTACAATATGTCAAACAGCACAGAGACAAGCCTCAGGCCTTCTGGCACAAAGTCATTTGGAGTGATGAGACTAAAATTAAACCTTTTGGCCGCAACCATAAACGCTACATTTGGAGAGGAGTCAGCAAGGCCTATTATAAAAGGTACACAATTCAAACTGTGAAACACAGTGGTGGATCACTGATGTTTTGGGGATGTGTGAGCTACAAGGGCAGAGGAAATTTGGTCAGAATTGATTCAATTCAATTCAATTCAATTTTATTTATATAGTGCTTTTTACAACAGATGTTGTCACAAAGCATCTTTACAAGGTCTGAGTCAGAGTCCCTAATGAGCCAAGGTGACAGAGGCAAGGAAAAACTCCCTGAACTGAGGAAGAACCCTTGGAAGGACATAAAGCTCAGTAGGGGACCCATTCTCCTCTGGTCGACACCAGATAATATTGATTGATGGCAAGATGAATGCAGTAGGTTATCAAAAAATACTGGAGGAAACTTTGCACTAATCGGCCCGGAAGCTGCTCATGGGACGTATTTCCAACATGACAATGATCCAAGACACAAGGCCAAGTTGGCCTGTCATTGGCTCCAACCACTCTGGGGAGACCTCAAACATGCAGTTCGTGCAAGACAGCCCAAGAATTTACAGGAACTGGAGGCTTTTTTACCAGCAAGAATGGGCAGCTTTACCGTCTGAAAAGATAAAGAGCCTCAACCACAACTACCACAAAAGACTTCAAGCTGTAATTGACACTAAAGGGGGCAATACACGGTATTAAGAACTGGGGTATGTAAACTTTTGATCAGGGTGATTTGGGTAGTTTGTGTTATGATTATTATTTGAAAAGAGCAAACACTGTTAATTGATAATTGATTGATAATAAATGGCTTCAGCTAACCATTAACCATAAGTGAAAGAAAAGTTGCTGTGTTATCCTTCATATTCTCTGAAAAATTGTTAAAAAATAATAAATTCTTTCAGCGTATGTAAAGTTTTTTACTGAAAATTCTTTGGGAAATCTATGGCTATGTTTTAACAATAATTAAATAAACAAAGGTTTCCTGTCTGTAATATTTGTAGAACACTTGCCAGTGAGGTTTAAATTCAGGATTGGCAAATATATTTTCTGTGTTTTTTCTATATTTTTATGGTGTTGATCAAGAAAGACCTCCAGGAACCATCTGCAACAGAAACAGAGAGGCAGAGCAGAGTGTTTGGTGCATTTTAGCAGATTAAGTATAGAAAGAAAACATCAGCTGCTATTTTGTGATCACTGTGCTGGCCAGCTCCAGTGGGACCACACAAGAGCTATTGGGTTGTATTGTTTTGTCAGAGGTGTTTGGAGCCCACATGGCTCCATAATGACAAAATGGAACTGGACAAGTGACTCAGAGGAAATACCTTTCATCCAGTGGCTAAAAAAATACATTCGCAGGTGGTGAAGGGATTGAGAGCCAAAAATGTACTTTTGTTTCAAATGTGTCGGAACTCACTAGACATACAGAATGGCTGAGACCTAGAAATATACCTGTAATACAAATACGCTGGACCTTGTTGAACTTAGGAAAGGATTGATATCCAAAAATATACCTCTAGCACAAATGTGTTGAGGATTCATGGGCTTTCAATAACAACTTGGATCCAAAATTTACTTTTAGTTCAAATGTGTTTAGATAAAACCGAATATAGGATCTTTTGCCCCTGTTAGCCTATACTAGTATAGGGTTACAGGTTTTTTGCTTCTAAAATACAATTAGTGAACCCTCATAAGCCCAACACAGTCTTTTAAGGTGCAGTTTTGTACATTTGGGCCATATCCTACTTTTCTTATTTTATTTTTCCCCTGAGGTCTAGTTGTAGTGTTTGCTATTTCATATTCCAAACAATTGTGGTAAATTTTTAAATGATAATTTCCAAACTTTCTTTATCCCTTAAATTAAACAGGCTGTTTATGGCAGTGTGTCTTTCAGACTGTAATATAAGTAAGCAATCTCTGTTCTCTCAAAATGCAATCTAGGTTAAAATACTTACTTTATTTCAGTGTGAATGCAACAAGTTTTTCACATCTGGATTTGGGGATCCTCTGCCATTCCTCCTTGCAGATTCTCTCCAGTTCTGTCAGGTTAGATGTTGGTGGTTGGGTCTCTCCAGAGATGCTAAATTGGGTTTAAGTCAGAGCTCTGGCTGGGTCATTCAAGAACAGTCACGGAGTTGTTGTGAAGCCACTCCATTATTTTAGCTGTGTGCTTAGAGTCATTGTCTTGTTGGAAGGTAAACAGCCCAGTCTGAGGTCCTGAGTACTTTGGAGAAGGTTATCGTCCAGTAGATCCCTGTACCTGGCCACATTCATCTTTTTTAATAAATCTGCAAAAATGTCTACAATTCTGTGTTTTTCTGTCAATATGGGGTGCTGTGTGTACATTAATGGGGAAACAATTAACTTGAATGATTTTATCAAATGGCTGCAATATAACAAAGAGTGAAAAATTTAAGGGGGTCTGAATACTTTCCGTCCCCACTGTTTATGAATGCATTGATTTCTGTGACATCGTTTTACACCTCACTTATATATCAGTTGTATGGACTGCTGAATGGATTGTAAATGGTGTTAATACACTATTTCTACTCTAATACACTATCAACAATTTCCTCAAGGATTAATAACACTTATTTTGATTTATATTTAACATTTTTGCATTCACTTTCACCAGAAAAAGATTATTATTATTGTGTGTAGTTAAACCTAGAAAATATAATTGGAAAATAATGTATGCATTTACATTTACATTTACATTATTATTAGCATAAATTCAGACATGACAATACTGATGTGCGAGTTACAGGGAGTTCAATACAATCTTCTTAGTCATAGAAA